>VXAL01008555.1:27575-131916 GCA_013399475.1 Chauna torquata | reverse complement strand
CATTCTGTAGCGTAGCTGTGGTTTTCTTCCAGGGTCAGCAATGCCTTAAATCCATGCACAGCTCCGTAAATTGGAAATGGCAGAAGAGGCAGAAGAAGATTCTAGGGTGGTGTCCTGAGAGGAAGACAAATACATCAGTCTCAGATAATTGCATATCTTTTAAAAAATTTTAGGATGTCTTGAATCTCTTTTCATGTGTTCATGTATTTCATGTATTAGGCTGGATGTAAGGCTACATGATTAAAATGGTTCCTTCAGCTTTAGAAATCTGATGGTTTTGCAAAGGGTTTGCAAAATCGGTTAGCTATGTTTGAATAATGCTTTGGAAATCTCACGGGAAAAAACGCAGCAAAGAAAACCAGTTGTGTTTATTCAAGGTATTATGAAGGGACAGTATAAATACTTTGCAATATCAGCCTGAAAACCTATCTATGGGTACTAATGCATATTCTATTTAAAATGCATATTCTTTTTTTCTTTTTCTTTTTCCTTTTCTTTTTCTTTTTCCTTTTCTTTTTCTTTTTCCTTTTCTTTTTCTTTTTCCTTTTCTTTTTCTTTTTCCTTTTCTTTTTCTTTTTCCTTTTCTTTTTCTTTTTCTTCTTCTTTTTCCTCTTTTCTTCTTTTTTTTTCCTTCTCTTTTTGTTTATCATCATCATCTGTATTGAATTACAGTAAAAAGCTGAATAATGACAATTAGACTGTTGGTCATCTGTCCACCCCCAAACTCAAACTCGAACCAGAATTAAATACAAAGACTTTCTAGCTATTGTGAACCTATTGCATAATTCAAGTCATTAGTGAGGATATTGAATAGAACCAGATCAGATCCTTAAGGAAAATTACTGGATATATTTTTGCAGATTAACTGTGGCTATTCCTAACTACTTTGTACAAAAAGCAGCATATCCAGTTTAATCTAGTCCTATCTACATCATGTTTCTTAAGTTGTTCATGAGAAGCTAGTATAAGACAAGTTCAAAACTCTGTTAAAATCTAGATAAGATATAGGGATTTCTAGCTTACTTTAAATGGATATTTAATTAGCTTGGCTTTATTTATTCTTGCAAATTCATCGCAGATATGTTTTATAATTTTTTGTGTTTTTACAAATTGAGATACAACTATTTTAGTTTTGATTTTAATGGAAAAGTATTAAGATTCCAGTAACTGTCCTGGGAATTGATGTTGAGCCAATTGACATAAAAGTCTTCCTTTTCTCCCTTTTTTCTTTCAAAGATAGGCACTGAATTTGGTCTTGTTGTCTGTAGTCTCTCTAGTGTTTTAGGAGTTATTGCAGATAACAGCTAATAGCTGTTGTCACACAACTTGCTATTCTTGAATTTTCTGGACTGAACTGGACAAATCATCTTGCCTATTATAACTGTGCTTAAGTTTCATTTCTTGGGGACCATATACAAAACTAATCTCTGTATAACAAAATAAAAATAATAGCAAGAGGTAATATTCCCAATGCTTTCTGCTCCTCATGTACTTTATATTTTAGTTTGTTATTATCTTAATAGTGCTTGCTAGGTAGAAATGTAGTATCATCAGATAGTGATCTGACTTGTCCCTTCTCACAGGAAGAGAGATGAAGCCTAGAATAGGCTTTCAAAGTGCCTAAGTCCTATGCCTGCATTTTATCCCAAAATAGTTGTATTGAACTGTTTTATTTGAAGTGAAATTGCTCAGCATTAACTTAATGGCCCTTGCTGAAGTCAGCTGCATCATCAGCAATGCTGAGTGCATTCAAAGACTTGACTCTTGATTTTGGTGTTTTTATATGTATATAATACGTACATACATACATATCACGTCAAAAAGTTGGATTTATGCCTTTTTACTTATCTGGATTCGTGACTTTGGTATCTGTGGTCACTTTCCTATAGGCAAGATGATGCAGCCACCTTCTTTTGTAAGTATGAGAATTTAATAACATGGGTATGACCAGAATGTGCCAGATAATCTCAAAGAGAGTGCTCTGGCAGTGTTTAGATTACTGACATAGATGTGCCCTTAGTGCTACTAGTTAGTCAGGAGGTAATGTGGATCTGGGCTTTTACTATTGCAGAACAATAGAGAGATGTCAAAGACTTCAAACTTCGGTTTTGTCTAAACAAAGGATGTTGCCCCAAAGTGCATGTTGGACCTGGAGCATCAGATGTGCATCATCTAATCCAGCCAAGAGACTCCAGGGATGACTTCTTCCTTCAATGTTACCCAGAGCTCTCACTTGCCCATTATGGGCTGTCAGTAACTGAGCAAGCAAATAGACTTTCAGAAGTTTCAAACATGGAACAGAAAAACCGAGCATTCCACAAAAATCTTGATTGCAGGAGAAAAGATGACAGATGGAGTGAGACGAGGAACAAAAGAAAGCCGTAACACTATGATGAGATGACTGCAGATTCAGGGAGATATGGATTGGATGGATAGAATACAAGGTAGGTGGAAAACTGACAGGACCACTAGGTTCAAGGAACAATGCTCATCAGCTGGAAGTCCAATTGGTGACCAGTTGCTAGCGGTTTTATTGAGGGGTCAATACTGGGACTAATACTGTTGAATATCTTAATGACTGGTGATGACAGAGAGCACCTCAGCAAGATCATGGACAGCATAAAACAAGGGGAAGTTTTTTCATGGAATCAACCTACAGAAAGGCTTCGCGAAGCAATTTATTCTTTCATGAGAGTTTGGCTTCATATATACATTGAGTCTGAGGGATGGAAGCATGTTTGTTCCATGTTGTCTATTATCTGCAGAAATCCTGAGGAACAGGATAACATAAACGATCAATATAAATGATATTCTGTTATAATGAGATCTTCAGGTTTTGCTTGGTTACTTCTGCTCTGAACCAAAACATTTGTGATTGGTAGTCGTTGGGTTTTTGGAAATGGGGAAGGCGGAATGACAGAGTCTGTTGTCAGCAGAACAAAGTTTCTTTACAACAGTCCAGTGTAAAAATGAACTCTTGAAACAATTGCTGCTTATCCTTTCTACTCCTACTTGCAATAGTTTTCCCTCGGAATGAGGATGAATTGATATATTTTACAGATATTTCTAAAGTATACGTATTTTTGTAACAGGAATTAGGCAATAAAAACTGTACTCTCCAGTGTACAGTTATATTTTAAACGTTGCTGTTTGTGAAGTTAATTTTTTTTTTTTTTAAGAGTGAATACAATATACTCGTGAATGGAGTGACAGCACATGGGGATTATGAATATGGAGAGTGGAATTGTCAGTGGAAGTCTCTCCTTATATACAATTCGAACACCTGCCTACTGTTGATCAAGAAGCTTCTCATATTTCTTACCATGTTAGTCAGACTGGCTGCAACCTTGCCCATTAACTCAGCAACTACATTGCTGAAGGGGAAACATGATGAGGGCAAAATTTCAAATGGCTTCAAGGTGCTGGTGACTTTTACAAACTGCACAGGCACCTTTTAGTGGTTAAAGGACGTGTTTATTTCTTGCAGTATTGGTTTGATTAAAACAATTCCTCTTGCAAACATTTAAAGGGTGACTTTAAAATGGTGCCTGAACACCTGCAGGTCTAGAGCCAGTCAGGTTGCTTTCAGCTGCCTTTTCCAGGTCTGTTCAGCAAAACCATTTTCTGTGTATTTGTGTGTGTGTACTTGCAATGTTCATGGATGCATTAGTTAGGACACCTACCACTACTTCTATATTTACTGAACTTTATGGCCTTGCTTTTTGGTGCTTATAATACTGTCAAACTTCACGTGTTGCAACAAAAACCTTGGAATTTCTTTTTTAAACTTTAGCAGAAATAATTCTATTATTTCTGAGAGCAAAGCGGATAATGGAAGAAGGGAGAGAAGGTGGAAGGAGAGGGAGAAATTGTTGCTTTGTGTGTAGGAAATTCAGGCCTGGCAAAGAGGCTACTACATAAAACTGAAAAGGGAACATAATCTGGGACTGAATGAGAAGATGAAGACTAGATTAATGCAAGAATCTTAGGTATGGAGAAACATAAGGAGTGTGAGATCTAATGGGGACCTGGGGTGGAGGCAGGGGAGGAATCAAAATTTTAAAAGAAAAAGAAAAATACATACAACAAAAGGTGCTGGGAGCAGAAATTCTGGGCCTTACTGGCTGAGAAGATTTAGGGATCATGGTAACCAGGACATCTGGCAACACAACTGTGAGGACTACCAAGAGTCATGAGAGGAAGATAGGAATGGCCTGAGACTGTGACAAAAACTACTGAGAGTGGAGACTGGGACTGCCTAGATGAGATGTATGGGACAAGGAAACAGGGGTGGTAAAAGGGCAGACCTGGCAGTGCCACAGAGAATATGGGTCTGCTGAGCGCACTTAGGATGCTGAGGCCCATGCATCCATGCGAGGATGTCATGCAGGCACATATGAGCCCATATTGTCATGGCTGATAACTCTTATAGCTTTCAGAGGTCCCTCAGGGCTACTTGCAGCAAACAGAAAAATAACTTGAGTTTGAGTCTAGAATTCATTTCATCTGACCGTAGAACTCCACAATATAAATGTCCACATCTGAGTCAAATTCCCACTATAGCCCTGGGAGAGGAGTAGGTGCTCAAAAGACATTGCTCATCCAAATATAATCATCAGCCACCTTAATTCTTTCTCCTTATTAGATTATGATCTTTTATGGGACTCAATATCAGCTGTTGCTGTAGCCCATGAGGACGGTGCCAGAAGACTGCCTGAAGACTGCAACGGGCTGATGGCAACATCTCCAGATAATTCTACATGATCAAATTTCTTTCCTATATCTGGCTGATAAATAGTTTCAGGAATTACAGACAGCAGATTCCTAAGTTGAGAGAAAATCCTCGAAGTCACAAATCCTGCTAGAACATGTTAAAAATCAGTTTTAAAATAAGAATAAAACCCCTGGATGATGGGGAGTTGAAATGATTCTGATATGACCTATTCAGAACAGATCAGTTTGATTTTGCTGCTCTTACCTCCTGCTGACAACTAACCCATATACACTTTGAATCTAGTAAAAGTATAAAACAAGCCGGGTGGGTGAGACTTGCTTCGGTGGTGATGACCTTTTCCATGTCAAAATCTTCTGTTCTGACATGATCAGCTACATCACCCCTCTCTAGATACAGTTTTACACAATGCTGGCTTTTATCCTGGAACAGGCCGGTCCTTATAATCTTTGGATCTTTGATACAAGATCACAGCTGGTACTGGAGCACACTCTGTGGTTGGTAGTTATGTCCACGATGTCCTTCATTAAGCTGCTCTGTGAGTTAATGTCACATTAAGCTAGTGCGTGTTATAGGACTGTGCAGTCCATAGTACCTGTGAAGGGCTTAGGAACGAAGTGTTCGTATTGCTGTCATTTGCTATATTTTCAGGTACTATGGATGACTTTTAGGATGCCCATCAATAAAGTGAGGATGATAAATGCATATTATTTGGCCCATGGAGCAATTGTGTCTGGCCCAGAAATAAAATCTAAGTGTTGAACAGAGCTTGAGTTAGTGCTGTCTGTGCTGCTGCATAGCCCAGAAAGTGCGCCGTCATGCAGAGGTACTGGGTACGGCGAAACAGCATGGGAATGTGAGTGTGCATTGCCAAATCTCAAAAATATCAAGAAGAGCCAGGAACATAGACAGTACCAACCAGGTCTTGGTTCAGTGTCTTTCAAATTTGTGTCCAAAACATCAAACCAAAGAACAGTCCAGCTTGTTACACTAGGCCGACATTACTCTTATTCCCATCATGAAAGAAACCTAATGATTTCAGCAGTTAAGCCAAAAGCATCAGCTGCAGCATCCTTTGCTGCTGAAACCTTCTGCTCCTCTCAGCATAATGTCTTCACTGCCTGTAAAAATCCCGTGTCCAAGGGCAGACTGGAAACATATGGCACAATCCCATGTACATATGAATTTACCACAAGAATAAAGATCACAAACAAGGCCAAGCTGACTGTCTTATTCATTTGCATACCTTTCACTTAGAAACTTGCTGAAAGCTTCCCCAGATTTTCTGCCAGAACAGAGAATATGCTTGGAACTGCATAAATGCATAAGAAGAGAGAGAGTGTGACCCAAAGGACTGCTAGTGTCAAGAAACCAGACAAATAGGAAAAAAAAGGGTAACTCAGGAGCCCCTTTCATTTCCTCTCATGAAAGCTACCCCCCACTCACTGTGCCCCTGTACTTTCCCTGCTAGTCTCTCTGTCTCTTGCCTTAGACAGTGTGTTATTTGGGGCAAGGAGTATTTTTCTGTTCAGTGTTTGCACAGCTCTTGTTGTGACAGCTCTCTGGTTTGGGTGTGAGGCTGCTAAAAGCAGTAACAATACTACAGAATCACAGAATCACAGAATGGGCAGGGTTGGAAGGGGCCTCTGAAGATCATCTAGTCGAACCCCCCTGCCGAGCAGGATCACCCAGAGCACATTGCACAGGATGGCATCCAGGCAGGCTTTGAGTATCTCCAGAGAAGGAGACTCCACCACCTCTCTGGACAACCTGTTCCAGTGCTCTGTCACCCTCACAGTAAAGAAGTGCCCCCTCATGTTGAGCCGGAACCTCCTGTGTTTCAGTTTGTGCCCATTGCCTCTCGTCCTGTTGCTGGGCACAACTGAGAAGAGACTGGCTCCATCCTCTCGATACCCTCCCCTCAGATGCTTATATACATTAATGAGCTCTCCCCTCAGTCTTCTCTTTTCCACGCTAAACAGGCCCAGCTCTCTCAGCCTGTCCTCGTACAACAGGTGCTCCAGTNCCTGCACTTGCCCTTGTTGAACTTCATGAGGTTCCTCTCGGCCCAACCCTCCAGCCTGTCGAGGTCCCTCTGAATGGCAGCACAGCCCTCTGGGGTATCAGCCACTCCTCCAAGCTTTGTGTCGTCAGCAAACTTGCTGAGGGTACACTCCATTCCGTCGTCCAGGTCATTGATGAATAGGTTAAAAACTGCCAATAGGTAGTTTTGAATGAGTAGGTTAAATACTACCAATAGTAAAATTATCCCATTTTCCAGTTTTGTGTTTTAACCTTGAAGTCATCTTTCTGAGCTCAGCTCATATTTGTAGGAATTCATTATTTAAAAAAAAAAATTTAATTCCACACAAATTGGCCCTTTACCCATTTGCTTCACATAGACAATGATTAGCTGGCAAATCACATGGTCAGACAACCTGATCAATGAGTTTCAAGATGAAACCAAGACACTGTGGATGTGTTATTGGGCCAAAAAACAGTTCCATGTGTTCATGGTGACAGGTAAGCTAGAAATTTTTTTGCCAGCTCTTGTACTGAAAACCTGAGGGTGGCCATAGAAATGGCCACCATTTCCAGCAGAGTCCTGTGCCTCCAGTGTCTGCAGAGAAACTCACTTGGCCAAACTGCAAAACGGAAAAGGGTGTGGGGGGAGGAAATAATAATTGCTACAACTATCAATGTCTCTGCCATTTGCATGCTGGAACCACTCCAAATAACTTTGCCTCTTTTGGAGGTTGCTGTTTACCCCATTTGCTTTGTACTGCATTAATGGCTCCAATAAATTCAATGCTATTCCTATGGCTCAGGGTGGCTGTCATCTGAGTTTATGAATGTGAGATTTGTTTGGCTCTCCTCCCCATGAGTGATTGGGGTTAGAAAGTGCGATTATATTTGGGCAGAGGGAGAAAGATGCTGCTAGAAGGCAAACTGAACGGACATTGTGAATATTTATTTTTTTTAGATGGAAGGCAGTTGTATTTATGTGCAGTTGTAAAACAGAAAAGATATTGGGTTCTGGTGTAGGAATTATATACTAACTCCCAAAAATGTATACAGTGAGAACTTATAATAGAAACTTATTCCAGCAGAATCTTTTTTTTTCAACAAACATGTAGATTGGCATGTGGAGCATGCTGTGCTGAAGAGATCGAAGCTTGATTGTGGTTTCATATCTGGCATTCCTGAGTGAACAGAGAACTGTGCTCCTTATTCATAGTATTTTGGACTGGGGGTAGGAGAGGGGATGCTGTCATGCAGAATGGTTCTTGGTTTTGCAGTGTGATGGGAAGCAAGAGGAGAAGAAAGTTCTGCTTTCCCTCATTTTAACTCCTGTGCTCTCAAAGAGTCTTTTGGATGTGGCTGCATTGAGGTAAAATGCCAAGAGAAAGTGTAGGATTTTGTCCTTCTAAATCATATTAAAACAATTAATTTGCTAAAACAGGCTTAACAAATGTCATTCATTAAGATAACACAGGAGGAGGCTCTTCTGTCTCCATGGGTTGCTTGGGCTTCACATAAGCAATCAGGAATGGGATTTGGTTATCCATGCTGAACTACAGCATATTGTTGTATGCTTATAGATTTCAGGAGAGCAAGGAATTTTCAGCTTTGTCTTCTCAGTATTTGCAGGGCTGAGGCCTTACTAAAGAGGTGGCATTTGCAATTTTTATTCAAAAAACCTCCATCTTGTCAATACACTGCTGTAAACAACCTTTTGTGGTAAAACACATGATCTGCCAACTGCTGAAGAGCCACGAAGACATCATCTAAGCCAAGATGTTACCACTATAAATATAAAAAATCATGTTGTTATGTTAAGTACTATCTCTTTCTCACAGTCAAGGACAGAGTACTGTCATGTCATCAAGCTCATCAACGTGAGGATTTGGACATGTTCTGGTGAGTCATCATGTAGCACAACTCCCTAAACAGATTCTGCAAGGAGTTCTAGTTTAGGAACTGGGTTTTGAGACCTGTTCAGGGTTCCTTGATCTTTCAGTGGTGCTAAGCTCTCACACTGCTGAAGCTTCCCACTCTTAGTTTTAAGGTACTGATTGGGAGTGTAGGAAGTTTTTGATATTTTGCCCATTCAGATGAAGTCTGAGATGACTTTAGGCCCCACACTTTACTATTAACTAAGGTTTTGGATCACCAGAAAAATCTCTTGCATTGAAAGTAGATCTCCTGACCTCATACCATTTTAACTTTTTACACAGTAAAATTGCTGGGACTTTTAGGCTGACATCAATTAATAATCTGTTTTCCTGTCCTTTCAATGACGTTATCTCAGCCCTGCTCATATTGCTTATAGAAGCAAATAGAAGATCCTCATTGGGATGTTATTCCAAAGTGTACGCAAAAAAAAATGATGTTTGCTTTCCTGCTTCCTACTGGATTCAGTGAGTGATGTGCTGCTGAGGAAAAGCTGGCTAACGCTATAAGCAAGGGACCTGGGGTACGTGCACTGCAGGACACCTGGGGAGGTATTTGGAAGCTGAAGGAACTCAAGGCAAAAAGGCCCAAAGCAGAACAGACAAATTTGATGTATTCCAGTGATTTTCAGACAAGCTAAGATTCATCTTTTGTTGTAATACATGATGTCATCCTCAGTTCTACTTTCTACTCCAGATCTCAGATAAAACATTTTTCTTTAAAGCTTTAGATTTAGATAGAAAGCTGATATGCGCAACTGAAAGAAATCAGACTTTGCCCCATTAATGTGATTCATGTCATCTAACTAATAGTGTAGCTCTGTCCATCTAACCTAGTCATCGTAGGCTCACCTTATAGACAGTGGAAAGAAAGTGGTACATCTAGGAAGTGATTTCTGAAGCCTGTTTTATATTACTGTAGGCTGAGAGGACCAGTGCCTTGGAGGAGTCATGCCCTAGAAAGGAAGGCAGCCACCACCTGTGTTGCAGGGTTTGAGGAATCACATTCTTTACGTCAGGAGGAATCTCAACGCTTTCATAAAATGATTATGTTTCCCCTTAAAACCACCATGGTATTTTGCTGCCATTCTCACTCTAAGATGGTTCCAGACCTTCACTTTCTGAAAATTTAAAAACTACATATAACTTTAAGAGTAAATGTACTCCAGACCAACAGAAACCCATTTGCACTTGAGCTCCCATCACTCTTTCACTCATGTAGCTCCTTCTCTTTGATGTGAGGGAATAAGCACCAATTTCCACCGCAGTAGGCTAAAGCCAATGGCTTTTAGACTCCTTTCAATAGGAGACTTTAGTTAGAGAGTTTTTTCAAGTTTTCTTAACCAAACTCAAGATGAACATGAACACTAAACCTTTCAGCTAGAAATATTTGAGTGATGTCTGGAAATATCTGAAGGATGCATTCAGTGCCCTAGATTAGCAATCAGCTAAAACTGTTTCTGGCTACTCTCACTTTTATTTAGAACTTACTTAAGAAACTTGGTCTGATTCTTGTGTAATCTATATTCAGATCAAAACATTTGAGTTTGTGGGAATATCTCACAATACAATGGTGATTGTCATGTCTTATTTTTCATAAAGAGCTCATTTCTTATTGTATAGTGTATCAAAATAGAGTGCTGTGTTTTAACTTAGCCCTCTGAAAGACAATACGGGGCTGTGTATCCAAAAACATAGAACTGACATATTTAAAGGGGTAAATGATATTGAGTCTTCAGAGAAAAAAAATACAGAAAAATTAAAGCAATCTGCTTGAGTTGCCATTGCACATATGGATGCCAGATTGTAATGGTGAAAGCCCTCACATGATTTGAATACTTCGACTTTTCACAGTGGCCTAATTATGATTAAGAACTACCCTCTGTAACAACATGTAAATCCATAACTCGTTTCTCTATGCAAAGAGGAGAGCTCTTTAGGTTGCTTACCTGGCCAGCGATCGAGGACGTTGTTCTTGAGCACTGATTACCCTTCATGGTACTTTCCGTTATTCATGGAAATATTGCTTGCCACTCTTCTAAAGGTGACATCATGAAACTAGTGAAGACAAGCCCCCTTTCTCAGCAGGACAGGCGCCAGGATCGGATGCAGGCATGACTTACTGGTCCCAAGGCAGATGCTTTCTGGTTTCTAATTGCTGCTGGAAGGGGTTGCTGTGAGGGCTCGCCAGCAAGCTGGGGTGGTGCAGGACTAATCTTAGCAGCCCATCGTAATCGTATGCTTCACTGTTCACTGATCACAAACCTGCTTTCACCATCTTTAGAAACTGAAATAGTGAAAAACAGCCTCACAAAGGAAGAATAGGTGGATGCCCTGAGTTTACTTGGTCTTGTGCTAACTGGGAGTTTTAAATTCCCAGTTCTTTCTGGAAATTGAACCATAACTAAACCATTACTGTCCCATGCAGAAATTACAGTTGAATTTGATAAGAGGGTTTAAACTGAATTTGGCGAAGTGGAGTTAGGAAGTGGCTGGTTTGGGTGCAGACCGTTAATAAATAAAGGTGATGACTGGAGAAAAGCTGAAAATAAATCCAAAGGGCAGGGAGAAAATCTCAAGAGAAATAACCCAGAGCATCCAAAGTTGACTTATAGACATAAATAGGGAAGTTGATGAAGGCTGAAATCAGGAATGATCACAGAAAGATAGAAATGCTCTGCTGTAGTTAATGAGAGAGAAACTTTGCTGTCCAGTGAAGAGCCATATCACCTCTGTAAAAACGCGTGCTTCTTTACGTTGATTATCGAGGAGCTGAAGGCAATTATACTGCTAATTCTAGCAGCTGTGCTGTGTCCCTAAAGTTAGGTAGGATGAATATGGGCTTTAGAACCGTATTTGGATTACCTGTTTCCAAAAATCTCTTAGTAACATATTCAAACTTCCAAGCTTTTTCATTTGTTTCTATCTTTTGACTGTGTAGTAAATGATCTAAAAAGCATGGATTAGTCTGTATTTGGGGCTAAGCCAGAAGTTTGTCAAGAGCCTACAGCAGGATAATAAGCTGTCTGGATAGGACCCTGGTGGAGTTCTGGTGGATCTGATTATGAGGATTCCTGTAGGCTTGCAGTGTCCTGAATAGTCTTTCCCTCCATTTTTGTGGTTGTTTCTGAGCAATGTGCATGGTTCTTTATCTGTCTGGTTTCCACCGACTACCTTAAGACAAGTTTGCTTTCTGGTTTTGTACACTCAGTGCCATCCCTGAGTCCTGACTACCTGGTGCCACACACACACCACTCCTAAGTGCTAGCACCGAGTACTGAGCCTATTTCACAAAGGTTTTTTCCCCATGGTTTTTCTCATGACGTGCTGACTCTAGGTACAGATGGGTTATTGCACTGCTGCATAAGCATGTAGCTATGTGTGCATCATTTGAAGAATTAGAACTTCATAGCTCATTGGGAAAGAAGATGTCTTGGTGTGATAGGTCCCAAGCAGCTTTTCGGGGATAACTGGCTTTGCACTTTAATCCCCCAAGCAACTTGCACTGTTATTTTCTCTGCATCTGCCGCCTGACCTCCTCAGATGTCTCTTGTCACTGGAGCTATTGCAGTGACTCAGATCCTGTAGTTCACCCCAAGGACAACTTCCAGTATCAAGCATCCTCTGAGGAGTGAGCAGCGCTGAAGAGTGAGTTGTGTCCAGCAAGCTGCTTCATACCTCCAGTCCCCAAATGGCTAGCTCTGTGTGTTTGACCTTGAGCATCTGGCTATATATAAATATATATATATACACTCTAGACAGTTTGCTCTGTACTGCTTACAGTGCAGCTCCATTTAAGCTCTGTGTTTTAAATGCTTCCCAAGAGCCATGGTTTAAATTGAGTGGATTTGACTACTTATATGAAAAGCCATCTTCTCCTGACTGCCATCCATATCCCGGCAAGTGTCTGCCAAAAATATTATTTCCACCCCCTCCTCTCATGAAATATGCATATAAAATGCCCCCTGAATGGTTCCTAAAAAATTCATAGTCCCTGACCACATTATAGTAATGAGCACGGTGGAACGTAGCAATGTAAAAGATGCTTTGTGACTCTGACAGAGATGATGCCCTATTCAGGAAATTAATATACAGGAGAAGTCTAAACATACAGGCAAGATTCATGTATATTATTCTGTAAGGGTTATTTCATGTGCTTGGAAAGAGTGCTAGAGCTGTACTCATTTACAATATTTAATGTGCCTGATAAATATTTGCAGTTCAAAGTTAGAGAATATATACATGTATATGTATATGTATATACATGCATTGAAATATACACATATTCTGCTGTGAAGTAAGATACTTCAAGCTGCAATTCTCCAGCCTTTTAATTGAAATCTCATTTAGTAATAAGAGAAGAGTAGCCCCGTGGTTGATATATAACCTTTTTCTTAACCAAAAAATGACCTGGGATTGACTGAATTTAGAATTTATAAATATTTCTCGCACAAAAACATAACTGAAGGGCTAGAAAAATGCTTCAATTTCTCATTCTGACTTTGCTGAAAACCTGGGGAAAATGCTTATTTGGCTTTTTTGTTTTGAAATACAAAGATGATATCAGTAAGAGCTCTGTAACAGAGATTTGTGTTTAATTCCCAGCAACTCCACAGGGAATTGGAAACTCAGAAACTATCAATTATTCTTCCTATCAGTTTTCTGTCTCTAAAGTGGAGGTAATTGTGTTTCTTTCTATAGGGAGCTGAACTGATATTCTTGTCTTATCATGCTCTGATTTTTACATTTTAAAAAGTTTTCAGCTTTCAATAAAGGTCAGGCTTGCCCTTATTTATTATCTACAATAGCCTGCTAAGGGAGTTTGGGACTCATTATTACAGTAGCGCTTAGGAATCTTATCTAAGTTTGCAACCTGTCAGGGGGACGGCCCAGTGCCTAGGTGTAATAGGAGACACTTGCTGTTCCAAAGGGTCTTGCAAGATATATGAATTCAAGAGAGGAAGGAAGTCTGCAATTTGTTTTTCTCATTTGAAAGGAGAACAGAAGCACAGAGGTATCAGATGAATTGTTAGGCATCATACAGGCAGGCTGTAGGAGAGCCAGAACCTGAACCATCATCTCCTGCTTCCCAGTACTGTGTTTGTCCCACAAGATCTCCTTTCTTTTCTGCTGGTGGAGCCAGCGTTTCAATTAAAGATGTAATTTTTCATTGCAGCTAAGACCTGTCAAAGAACAGGAAGGGAAAACTTCTAAACAGAAGGTGAGGAGGCAGATGTGAAAAACATGAAGGGAAGCCTGCACAGCCCGCCTGGTTGCCTCTCGCATTAGTCACTATTATTAATACCTCCCTGCTGATGAATGGAAGAGTTACCAAATTTACATAGAGCTCAGTGGGAAGGAATCACGTTATCTGAAAGCCACTTTGTGCAGCTTGCTGAGCACTGCATCAGCACAACAATGCGTCAAACTTAATAAAACAAAAGGAGAGAGTGTGAACACATCCACTTAGCAATGGAGCTGTGGACAAGTGAATAAACACTCCTCTGTGCGCATGTGTTAGAGTTCAGTGGGTGCTGCTCCAAAAGACATCTGTCTCCTCTGCTGGCAGAGACTTCTGAAAAAACAGCATGCAGCATCTCTGACTCCTGTAACCATCGCCCAGCGGCCAGCATGATATCAGAGCTCCAAGAGGCCAAATCAATGCCTGGCTTTCCTCCCAAACCTTATTAAGGCTGACTAGAGCTGTTTGCATATCATTTTCCAGCAAAGTGATTTGAATTTGTGATTAGTTACAATAAATTATTCTTTATTTTTTTTTAAAACAGTCTAATAAAGCAGGGACTGTAGTTGTGAATAATTTAACTGATGAATTTTGCACTCGATCTTGAATGATTTGCTTTGGGAAAATTCTGCCAGAAGTCAGTGGAGCTGCACTCACATGAACCAGTAAGGAACCTAGCCCGCATTTCTGTCTTTGGAGTACTTTATCAGTTCATTTAGAAGCATTTAGGAAAAAAAGGAT
This sequence comes from Chauna torquata, assembly GCA_013399475.1. Lineage (NCBI taxonomy): Eukaryota > Metazoa > Chordata > Aves > Anseriformes > Anhimidae > Chauna > Chauna torquata. The sequence continues at coordinate 117,248 of VXAL01008555.1, read as the reverse complement.
TTTGTTAAAATTAGTCAATTCCTTCCATCCATGCCTAGAGCAGACACTGATCTGACAAAAGGCAATGTTTCAAAATTTTAAGGATTTTTTTCTTTTTTTCAATTTCCACCTTTTATTTATTTATCTTTTAAATTTGATTTCCATCTATGTTGGATGTAAACCAAAAAAATGTTTTGAATTTCCAATAAATTTCCACTTTCAGAACTCCCCGTGGCTCTGAAAAGAAACGGGCCCTTTCGAAACTGAGATTTTCCTTGTTCCAGCAAGTGCTGGGGGAAGCAAACCCTTGGTGCCTTGCTACAGTACACATGCTGGCACACTGCTCCCTAATTCATGCACTGGTCTAGCTAGGTCCAGAAGAGGACAGCCTGCATTTGGATTTGGTTTCCCCACCCTTAGAAACCGTTCCCATTGCCCAGGCTCTGAGTCGCAGCCCTGCAGCAGGGAACTGGCGCACTCAGTGCGCTCTGGCTCCAGCTGGGCTTCTCCAAGCTTCCAGACTCCCTGTTGTGGACCTGGGAGCTGAGCCCAGATTATATCTGTTCTTCCAGGCTCTTGGCTCCAGGAGAGGCTGTCTGGAAGTTTTGGCATCATTCCCTGCCCTACAGCTACAGACCCTGCAATCCTGAAGACCTTGGCTTTGGGGAAATCTTCTTGGTGGGTCTATCCAGGGGCTGTCCTGCTTGGAAAGCTGTCTATGTGTATTTGATCTTGGTGGGTCTACCCAGGGGCTGTCCCACCTGGAAAGCTATTTGTATGTATTTGAATAGCTCTTTAGTGCGAGAAGAACTAGTCAATGAAATCTTGAGCTGTCTTGTAGGGGAGCACAGAGAGCAGGTCTCCCTCTCTTTCTGTCTCTGGCCCTACGTTCTCCATTGTATAATTTAAATTATAGCCTATTGGTCAGGGCTTTCTTTTGGGAGGTGAGCTGGGTGGGTTTGAAACAGCGAAGACTGAGGTGGTAGATGTACACAGGCGTCCTGCTTCAAACTACCAACCACGTACTGCACCCCATGGTCCATTATGATCCAGGGATTAAGGTAGGAGCCAGATTTCTGCAGAGTCAGAAATACTCTGCAAAGGTATACGAAATCTTCAGTCCTCCCAGACAGAGCTTCTGGGCAGAAAAACAGGACTTGTCTTGGATGAGATCTCCTAAAGCCAATCACAGAGGGGAGGCAATTGGAGAATTCAGCCTGTGAATTGCAGCTTCACAGAGATATTTAACTCTGAGGTCTGTTGAGGACGTAGTCTTCAGAGACATAACTTCAGAGACACTTTCCCTTCTTTTGGCATTTTCTACTGACTGGTAGGCTTCCCTCTGCAAGTCAGCAACATATCATAACTTCTGTTCCTACCTGGTTGATCATCAGCTTCCCACAAAGCACCTAACTTCATTTTGTGAAGTCCAGTCCCAGAACCAGGTTCCTAAGAAGTTTGGCTCTGGCACAGTTAGGAATAACCTCGTGGATCTCTGACTGGGGTTTTGTGTGGAAAACAGATAAGACACCTTAATTCCCAATGGACTTCATGAGAGACTTCTCTCTCTTCACACAGGCCCACCAATTTAATCCAAAAAAAATCCTGGAAGCTGTCAAGCAATGCCTAGTGGTGTAAATTCTCATTGCTATTTTTATTATGAGGTAGAAAACCACCATTAAACTAAGAAGACAACAGCTAATTTTTTCATTCCTTTTTCTCATATAATCATTTTCAGCCACAAAATTAAAAAATGAGAAGTCTTTCCTTCTCTCCTAGTTCTCTTCAATAAGTTGTGAGCTTCAAAGTCTAGTCAGGGCTATCTGGATGTTGACTGAAGTGTTATTTACCATAAGAAATACCTCCTTTCTTTTTACTTTTAGAATACTCTAGGAAATTAAATGCAAGACACCGTACATTGATTCCAAAGATATTCACTCAGCTCTCTGGAAAGTCAGAAAATGGAAACACTAAGCCACTATCAGCTCTAAGATTGCACTACTGCATGCAGCATTACAGCTCTGAAGAGCTGTGATTTGCCATTCACAAGTCATGGTCTCACTCAGACATCCTCTGATAGCCCTCACAACATCTTTTACTTCTAGGTGGATAGTATTGTTATTTATTTCCTTCAGCGAGCAATATGTTAGCAAAGTCTTCTCCTGCCCTTGCTCCCTTTTACCTGTGGCTTGATTTCTTACATGTATTTACTTGGTTGGTCCCTTTCTTGTTCTGTTGAATCGTATTGCAGATGGAGCAGCTGGTGTCTCTTATTGCCAGGATTGATCACAGAGCAGGCAAGAAACCATAGTGTTCCGCTGAAGCCAAATAAGCAAAGCCAAGTAAGTACCATGAGTGGGGACCTGCTTTCAAAGGACTCTGCAAAATATGACATTCTCCAGCCTCTACTGTTTCAGAGAACAGAAAAACAGAGGTGTTCCTCCTCCACAACAGTGTGACTTTGTCTCTAAGTTAGGAAAAAAAAAAACATTTAAGAAATATGGAGGCCAAAGTTAGAAAACAGGATGGAGAGTTAAGATTTCCTTGCATTCTTAAAGAAGCAAATGGCGAAGAGCATTGGTTCTCTGCAGTCAGAGACTATATTAAAATTGCAACTAGAGATTGTTTTAGATGGTGCATTCATGACTTTGGGGTGACTTTGGAGCTCTGTGGCATTAGCCTACTTCCAGACACTTTCCTTGATTTGTTTTGCATTTCTATGAGTATGAGGAAAGCTTCAGGAAAAGGGAGTGTCCCGTATTTAGATGGGTGAAGCCTGGTGAGTCCAGGTTTTGCAAACTTCCTGGAGAAATCTTCTCAGGGAAAAATATAACCCCAAGCCCCTGTGTAGTAAAGCCATGGCATTGTTGAAAAGCTAGTGGATGACTCTGGTTCAGAATTTCCAAGATGAGAGGACCCTCTCAGCACCTCCGAGGACTGATGAATGGCAGTCCTGTCCCACTTGCTGAGGAGCCAACATGGAAAATCTGCAGGGGGGACATGAGTGATGGAGTTTGTAGTTTGATGCTAGTTTGAATCACAGTCCGATGAGAAAGAGAGAAGGAACAGCCAATACAAACCACCCTCATCCTGTTCTCCCAGCAGTCTCTCCTCTAAAGCATTGCTTGGAGGTGAGCATACTGGAAATACTATTATTACTCAACTCCTGCTACTGTGAGACCGCCAGCGACTTGTGCAAAAAGAGCCAACTTAAATGACAATAAAGTAAAATCCTTGGCAGCCGTGAGTGTTTGCTTCTCGGTGTCTGAAAAGGGAAGCCTGGCCTGTGCTCTGCACTCATGCTGTTTTGGAAACTTGAAGTTGTCCATAAGGCATCGTCTATGCAGAAGCCCTATCGCCAAGCAGCGGGAGATGTTGTCCTAGCTGTGACAAATGATTGCCAGCAGTGATTTCAGGGAAGAAAGAGCAGCTTTCAGATGTACAACATCTAGCAAGCCAGGGAGCTAAGCCGAGCAGCAAGAGCCTGTAGTCATGCAAACACAGTGGTGCCACTGAGATGGGCCAGATCCTGCGAGCATTCACCACGCCACGTGGGTGGTAGCATTTGGCTTGATGCTAACAGTGTCACATGTCGTTTCCAACATTACGGGGCCAACTCCTGCGGAGCTGCATTGCACTGGCTGAGATGGAGCACCGTAATTAGGGAGCGCTTTCTGTACAGTCTGGGTTGCTCCCGATCTGGCTGATCCTACTGATACAGCCCTCCTCACCCCACCGCGCTTCCCACATCTGACCAGAAAGGGTTATGAACAGCTTCCTGTGAGTACTCATTGTTATTCTGAATTAATTTGGGAAAGTCTGATCCAGTTTTCAGAGAAGTATGGAGAGTCTTTGCATTGATTTCAGTGGCTCTTGGAATGGTCCCTTATTGCATAAACTCAGATCAGTTTTTTCACACTTCATTTCCTTCCATACCCTTGGGTGAAGATCATCAACTCCTGTTGATTTACTGCACTTGAACTTCTCAGGTTTCTCCGTAATTTTTTTTCTCTTTTTTAAACTTGGAGTTTCTTTCAAGACCACATTCTGATTTCTCTATAAAAATTCCCTGAGAGCAGGAATTTCCCTATTATTTTTTATGGTTGAAGAATAATGCACCAAAAGGAACAGGAGAAAAGCTTTCCCTGCTTCTATTGTCTCTAATTGCCTTACTTTACCCAGTTTTGTTTCATATTCTTGTGGATATCACTAAGCTTTACCTGGAAACACCATACTTCTGCTGTGCAGAAATATGGGGATGCTTAAAATCAGACACTGATTACAGAAGTACCTGAAGAACATTCTTTCATAAATTTAAAACTATATATTTCTGATTACTGGCCAGAATCAGGAAACTGGAAGATGCACAGATCCCATACTGTGGTAATGTCAATCTTACTGCTTTAAGTTGAGCATAAATTCTTGTATAACCTGTTCTTCCTCCATATCTTCCATCCTGGATACACAGTACCCCCTAGCTTGGGTTTACTTGAAGCTACAATTGCATTCTTTCTACTGATTTAGAAGCAGCTATTTTTGTTCTTTTATGTGACTCTTACACTGAAAAGCTAATAGGAAATGGCATTTTCTTAGCCTGCATGCCTACTTCTGTACACAATCAGAGCCAATGGCTTTTGCTCTTACCAGGCTTGCAGAGTAAAGAGTTAGCTGCTTTTTGCTCCTCTTGCAGTCAATAAAATTATTTATTTTCCCTTCTGTTGTTTCTAATCAAACCCACTGGAGTTTAATGGGTTGAACATATATCCCTGAATATCGCATTGAGTGTGTAAGGTACATGGAAACTAAGGGTATCATTTATTCTATAGGACCACATTAGAAGGAACACTATAGGAAAGGAGATGACCCCTTGCATCTCAGATCTGAGCCTACACTTGCAGGGATGGAAAAGAAACAAACAAAAAACAAAAACAAACAACAACAACAAAAAAACACCCTGTCTATTTCATGTATACTTGATAGGGGATTACAACTGAATCAACGTGTGGTTCTGTGACCCTATAGTTGTTATGTGGCTTTTCAGATCAGAATCAAACATCCCACTGTTAGTGGTACCACTGAAACTGTGATTTTCATCCATGTATCTCTCCTAACCTCAACGGTTTATGATGCTGTTGTTTTACCACAAGGCCTTGGTGAATGGGATTCCTTCACTGAGCGCAAATCATACTCTGTTTGAGCCTTGCTTTCACATATTTATTGTCTGTCCACAGAAAAACCTGTCTTTCTCCAAGATAAGCAGAATCACCAGCAAAGTTTGTGTCTGTACTAGATCTCATTAAGTGATACTGCTGAAACAAATACCCTCCCTCAGACTGATCACTGTTATATTCTGCCTACCTTAGGGGCTCCTTCGTCCTGTATTGGTGCAGTATCTGACCTCTGCACCATGAGACAGCAGGGCAGCAAGAAGGGGTAGCAGGTCATTTGGACTTAAGCTGTGCACGTCACCTGATGATATTGGTGCTTTAACCCCTATTTCCTCTTAGGTCAGTGCCTAATATCTACCAGTCTTACCTTGTGATGACCACCAAGACATCCCAGGTGATGAGTTTTTTCACTTTGTGAGATACTCATGTGATATTATTCTTAAGGTAAAGACAAGAGATGATGTACACAGAGCTTAGGTGTCTTTTTATGAAAAAAAGTTGGTTGCATTGAAAAAAACTTCTCATATTTTAGGTGCTTGGGCCCTAAAGTGAAATTCCCTGATCCAGTTTACTCACTTGGATCCACAGCTTAGATTCTTCTTTACATTGTTGCAGACTAAATTGTCTTCTTAGGCCTGTGAAAATAAGAACGGAGAAGATGATAATGGGCCCCTTGTATAAATTGTTAAATGATAACAACAGAAGGAGAAGACATACATTGTTCTGCAGAGAGCTTTACTAATTCTAAGGATCAATTCAGATGCTCACTTGCTAAACAACTACAACAATTAAAAAGCTGTGACCTCAGGTGTGGTTTGCTGTCTCTTCAGAGGCCATGGAGAATGGACATAGCTTCTTCATACATTAAACCTCACTATTAATCTATTAAGCTGTTATTCTGATGAATTTACTGATGAACCTACATTGAGGCACAAGACAGCTGCCCAGCTCAGACCCAGACCTTGTGGTGGTGACCTCCTTGCAGTCTTGGCCTCAGATATCAGCCATGCTGCTGGAACAAAGCTCAGAGACATGGAAGAAGTGGTACTGTAAGAGAGACGTCCTCATGCTCCTTCCCTGTGCTTCTAGATCCTGGTGTCACTATCAGATAAAGCTGGACCCTGGGAACATATGGCAGGATAAAGTGGAGAGGAGACTCCCTCCTCTGACTTTCTCATCATTCCTGGACTAGCATATCAGCTGAGGGCCAGCAGCCAAGAAATTATTAACAGCAGCTTCCCAAGCCCCTCTCAGCTGTATTGCACCTCCTTTTTAAACCCAAAACCAGAAGCAAGTGTTTCACAGCCTAGGTAAGGAGCTATTGCAGCATGGACTTAGTACTTTAATTGCCTAATTAGAGCTCAAATCTGAATTTGGGTGTAGGCTTGCCATATGGTTCGAGCATATAAAAAATCTTCATTGAAATATCACTAAGGATACCCTAATATTTACATCCATTGTCTCTTGAGTTCCCTACAGGCAACCAAGAACCTTGTTTATCGAACTTTTAGAGAAATTTCTGCCAATTCTACTGTTCCCACCCTGTTTATTCACTGTAGAGATTTTAGTGGTAATACAAAAAATTTAAATACCAATAAATCAGTTCTCTGTGCTGGTTTCTGAAAGCACAAACTGGCTCTGCAGCTGTGAAAAGCTGAGGAGAGAGCTGACACCCCACGGTGTTACCCAAGCCAGCCAACCCTCTACACCACCTCCACAAAAGCTCTTCAGGTACAAGCAAGTAAAGCAGAGAGGGGCACCCGCAGACACAGGTAATGTTTTTGCTAGTGACTTATGTCCATAAATCTGGTGAAAAACATTCAGGACCTGGGAGTGGAAATCTGTGTTTAGCTGACAGACAATGTGGCTTTCAAATCCAGCATCCAAATCCTGGCAAGACTTTTGCTTGATTTCTTTCTTTCATGCATATCCTGATTAGATCCTAGAAAAGCCTCACTGGGATCTGGATGTCAAGACTGATGTGCATCTTGGTAAGGGCCTGTCCACACCTTTGATGCTGAGGAAGTTTTGCTCTGGATGCAGACTTTGAAGCTGAGCTTTGCTTTCATTTGAAACAGAGCTTGGTGGCTCAGCTGTGGAGCAGAAGGGATCTGTGCTCCATGGCTGGTGGACAAGCTAACAGAGATGTGTTAACAGCTGCTAATGTACTGCAGCTCCGATTTCAATTTTGGAGCATTGTGTGTGAAAAATAAAATAAAATAAAATAAAATAAAATAAAATAAAATAAATCAGATATTAACAGCTAATAACAAAGGAATATTTCAGTGGTTTCTCTTTTGATATTATGGAGCGGGAGGCTTGGTGAACCAGGAAAGGCTCCATAATGCAACATCCTGAGGCTGACAAGGAGCAGAGAACAGATGAAAAAAATCCTCCTACTCAGCCTTTATTTTATAGCACATTTTATTATGTGACACAGATTTAATAAGTGAAAATATAACTGTCAGGGCTTACAGAGGCTCCATACTGAAGGGAACAAAACTTGGAACTCATCTCACCCTACAAGGCACCAAGACTGCATCCAGAACCTGTTTCCTCTGCTGATGTCTTCTCTGGGTCTAAAGCCCTTTCACTTCACTGCAGCCATGCGGTGGAGTGGTGTAGGAAAACACTGTGATAGTTTTGTTGTGTTGTAGTTTGGTAAACCAGTCAAAGAGGATTTGAAACAGATGATTTGACATTCGATTAACCCCAACAGGAAAATAGAAAACAAGCACATCCACATATCACAGAGGTCACATGGATAGTGGATATCATTTGTAACTGAAACACTAAGTCTTCCCTGGTGCAACCAAACAAAACAACAACAACAACAATAACAACAACAAACCAACAAAACAATATAACTGCATCCATCAGGGATGTTTGCCAGGAATAAGCAGGGAAATAATGTGTAAGACTTGGCCTTGCATCTGTATTTGCATTAGTGAGATTGTTACCGGGTTCCGTATCTGGTGAACTTCAACAAAGACATGGGCTAAATATGAAAGGTTCAGAAAAAATTTAAAGAATTCAGGATCTGGAAAACACACCTGATCGTGAAGCTGCTTAATTTGTCCAAGAGACAATTAGGGAGAGATTTAATCTGGGTCTGCAGGATGAAGTTCGACTGGTCTCATCCTGATCTTTTGCCATACATTGCCTGCAGTGTACTCTGTTAAACTTCTAAGCCAAGGCTGTAGCTGTAGTTGGGAAGCCCTCTGAGACCTGCCCAGCAGAAATTGTTCAGCCTGCTGCCCTGAGCTCTGCTATACAACATGGGTGATGGCTTCCCAGATCACATCCAGTCTGGGAAATTACTCTTGACTGCTTTGTCTCTTTTATTTGCCCCTTCTTGGCTGTGATGGTGAGCACCATCAGGCCCAGGCTTTAGCCTGATGATTAATAACACTGTGACGGTTGAGGCTGGGATGCAACTGTATACTCCTCCCTATGCACAGGAGTAAAGCTTTCATGTAGAGAGGCACCAGGAACTTCCTCATCTCTCAGCCGAAACCAGAGTCTGACAGTGCAGTTTCTCCCTCCACCCACTATTTTGGGATATTTCTGTCAGTTGGTTTGGCTGCAGGCTCTGGTCTCAGCTCAAAGGTAGCATTTGCTGATGGTTGCTATGTCACCATGAGCCAGTGCCACTTACTCCTCAGATGACATTTGACTGTTGATGCTTTAGTTTGCAGGCCAGCATGTTTGCTCAGATGAAACTCAGGAGCCACAGCCCTAACCATGGCCTGCGGATACTCCTTGGAAAGAAGACAGCACTAGGTAGAGTGTCTTCTAAAGTTGTAGCAAGTTTGAGTGTCTTGAACTGGTATCTGCAAGTGTTCAAGGCAGAAACTTGGCAAAACTTGTAGAGGTAGGACTTACCCGTTAGGTTTGTATGCCCAAGATTGTGATGGCTTCTGCAGGACTTGATGCTTGAGTGGCTTCCCAGAAAGTGTCATCCAGCTCTTGCACAAAATGCAGAAATCATTGGGTGAAATTCTACGGTCTGTGGTGTCCAACTATCAAACTAGATGGTCCAAATATTTCATTCCTTCTGGACTGGAAAACTGTGACTACTCTAAAAATAAAAACCTTGAACTGCCCCCTTTCCCATTCTGCAGTGAACATTTGGAAGGGGGAAAGAGGCTGGATCTGATTTGGATCTAGGAGACAGGTTAGAAACAAAATAATAAGAAGCATTAAAGTGAAAATGAAGAGTAGCCAGATCGCTGAATTTTAAAAGAGAAACAAACACACAATAAAGCGATACCTCCACCGCTTGGACCAACTCCTACTCCAAGCCACCTATCACATCTCATTAGAACAATGTTGAGCACTTTGGAAAAGAGGTGCCTGCCCAGGATCCACTTTCAAAGAAAACTGCTGGGAGTTTACTTAGAGATGAAGAAAAAAAATTAGAGCTTTTATAAGAACCAGAGAGAGTAGAATTCCTCACTCCAAAGCAATTGTTATATTTTAAATATTCTAGTAAAGAATCCATTTTCTTCTTTTTCCTTAAATGGATGGGGATAGGTTTCAATGTACATCTTGAACTGGGCTTCACAGCGCTAGGATTTCCAGTGGCATTTGGTTTTGATAAACCTCCCTTTTTTTTTTTTTCCTTTGCCTTGAAGCAGTTTGTTCTCTTGGCAAGAATACAGAGACTGGCAATTGTAACTCACTTGTTGTTGCCAGCAGTAAGGAAGGCTTGAGGTCCTCTTTTTCAGCTGTAGCACGTTTGGATATTTGGAACCAGAGCAGTGAAAAGAGGGGGAAAGGAGGAGGGAGAAGGAAGGGGAAAAAAAAGGCCCCTAAATCTGTTCTTTTCTCTACTGTAAATTACAACCCTGCTTTTTTAATTTCCTTTCCCAGCACAATGTTATTCATTCACTTCCAAAATAAACAGGGGGCTTAGAGATTGAACAGCTTGAGAGAACAAACTGTCCTCTTTTCATGGTCTTTACCTGTCAAGAGCCTAATTAAACACATACACGTTGATGGCAAGCAGGGTATAGTGGCCTTCAGGAAGCTTCTGCATCCCAAGGGTTGACACTAGGCTGATCTTGAACTCTGAGGTCTTGAGAGAACCAATAGGTTCTTGTTTAGTTGAGCTACTGAATTTGGCTGAAAACATTATTTTTTTGTAAAGGTTCTGGTTTTCAAACACCAAACCTTTGGGGCTAGACTGGAAGAGATCGCAAAGAAAGACTTCCCAGTTGGTAAGTCTCTTGAGATCCCTGGTTTGGGATGCTAGATGTTTTTCTTCAGGAAAACTGATTTGGGAGATAGAAGTCTTTTATTAGAAAACAGACAACATGAAACCCATTCTAAGTACATAAATGTGTGTTTCCAGTTTCTGTTGGACAAAGCAGGCCAGTCATCTCCAGCATAACTTCATGGACCAGCCAGAGTGGCACCACAGAGGGATCTGATTTCATGTTCCTTGATGAGGAAGTCAGACATTCCTGCTTCATAATTTCTATATCTTCAGTAGATTCCAGTATTTCCTTTAAGGAGGTTGTACGATCTAGATGGTAATCTAAAGTGGGACTTGCTTTGCACAGGTCCTCTCCCATCCATCTCCTGACCATAACACAGTACCTGTAGAGACAAAATTCATCATGCAGGCAATTAGTAACAAGGGTTACAAAGCAGACTGGTTGGAGGTGGAGGTCTTCAGCTGTGTTTGTGACTCTGCTGCTGAGATCTCAGTGATCTTGAATGAATTTATTAACCTGTTTGCCTATCTTGACATGAAAATACCATGGCCTGAAGTCTGTCATTTTCAACCAGCAGTCAGTGTGGTTGGAATAAACGGAAGCAAGAGTACTGCTGGGATGGAAAAGCTACCCAGACTCTGCCAGGTGCTGTGGGTCTTGGTGTCCTCCTGTGTGACCTATTGTCCTCAGCCTGAGGATGGCTCTGGGTAAATCATCGTTCCTCTTGGTGAGCCCTTGGAGACAGGACATGTGTGTCAAGACCACAGGGAGTGCACTGTGTACAGCTGGGCTGTGGTAGCTGTTCCCTAATATTGTTATGCCAATGGCAACCTTACTGCTGATGGTGACAGGGTCAAGGATAGATTCACAGTGGACAACAGGGAGATGAGGGCCAGTTCTCTAAGTGTAAGAGATGGGTGCCTAGAAAAATCTATTTTCAGTCTGAAGGAAGGAAAAAAGAGGAAAAGACCATCTTGGTTTTTCCATTTACTGTGAACACTGGGTGCAGCTGAATTTTTAAGGTCATTTTCTTGATGTTTTCTTTCTTTCTTGCATGTAAGTGACTAGAGATTCTGGAAAAACTTTTAGATTTTTCCTGTTTACGTAAGTAGGTTGTTGTCATTGTGTGTTTCTTTTTCGTATTTATATATAAATAATGCTGGAACACAAAATAATGACTGGTTTGTAGAAAAACATCCAGAAGTTCCTCTGTATCCAGCCACACAAGGCAAGAACTAAACGGGGTTGCTGGGTCAATTTCACAGGCAACAAAGTTAAAATGGATGCAAGGAAATACTTCTGTTTAAAGCATATAATCACCCTGAGGAATTCCCTACCACAGGAAATCATTGAGGCAAAGAGTTGAAGAAGGTCAGAGATATATTTTTAAAGGCTTGAATGTTTATATGAACAAGCAACACACATAGTTTACTTCTTCTCAATGGCCAAGAAGATGGGTCGAATATTACAGCGATTCAAAATATATGCCCACCATGTAATAACTATGGACATAAATCAGTGCTTTAGGGTAAAAAGGCAACCATCTCCACAGTATGTTTCATGATGCACCAGTTCAAAAAAGAAATGTAAGCCAAATTAAAGTACATTAGTATCTGGAAATGCACATTTTGGGGAACAACAAGTTTAACTCTCGTCTGGAGTGATATAATGATATTACCATACAGATATACCGATATGTATTAGAATCTATAGTACTAAATTATTTTCTTAGAGTTTTAACCTTAACTTTTCTCACTTGCCTTGTTGTTTTGTTACTAAATAATAATCTTTCCCTCCTCTTTGTCTCTCGCTTTCTGTGTGGAATGCCTTCTTAACCTGTTACATAGTACTGTGCAGTTGTGTTATCTCCAGGCTAGCCACTCATTTTGTATTTGAAAAGTGCAGAAAGTCCAGAGGCATACCCTGTTATCTGTCCTTTGTGGCTAGCGTTTTCATGGGTGATCTTGAGTGTTTCTGTTTATGGAGGCCAAAACTTACCCATTTCACAGGCATACAGTTTTCAGTTGCTGAGCACACATCTCCTGAAGGTTGGCTCCTCTGCCTTATCTCCATCAGAGCTCCTATAAATGATAATAATATAGGAACACAATAAAGGAACTAGTCACTTATGGAAAATTCCTTTTCCTCAAAGTAGTATTATCCAGGGAAGTGATTTGCATTTACTTTTATTCGCTCTCGGAGCAGTATGGAGAATTCAGGGTGGGTGTATCCCACTGCATACTGCACAGCCTGGTACTCTGAGTCTTTGTCTGCATCAGCCAGCTAAATGGCACCTGAGAATGCAATCACATTGCACTGCCATGACACTGCTGGAACTCACCCTGCTGTGGTCTTGGTTGGGGCCAACTGGCACCATCCAAATAGTGTCCCTGCATGGCTTGGGCGCTAGGACCTTGCAGGGACCCTGCCCAACAGGCAGGCTGCACCCAGACAACCTATTCTGAAGACTGAGGGATCACGCTACACACAGGTCGCACCATGCCTGTTGGCTTCCATGTCTAAGGTGTATTTTCACCCACCTCATTTAGTAGGTGAAACGGGGCACATTGGGAATAGGGCATGGATACAGTCCCTCGTAGCTGCCCTTCAGCGATGCGCCCAAGTTCTCTGTCTGGTGTGACTGCAGCATGAAGGGAAATGAGGGGATTGGAGGTCTTGGTCTGACGAGAGATCTTGCATACGTTAAGGGTTCAGATGGGGCTGGGGCACTCAGATCCTACAGTGTAGACACAGCCACAAACATAGCATCTAATTCACACCTCTCAAGGGAAGAATGAGGCTATTTATTTCTGGCCAGATTAAACAGAACTTCAGTAAATCTGTAACTGGGAGATCTACAGTCAACAGCCCTGACCATTGCCTGCCACTAGCAAATGCTATGAATTGACTTCAGGAAATATGTCCTCATGGAAGTGCGGACAGCAAAGGTTTGAGCATCATTATGAATCTGCTACCAAATTTAGTAGACATTTCTAGACAATCCTTCTCTCACCACGCCTAAAAATCCTGGTGGTTGTGAGTAACTTATTTGAATACTAGAGCTCCCACCACTACTACCACCAGTGATAGCACAAGTGGATATTTTAACAGACAAAACCTAGCACAGAAAAACTACTAACTGCAGGCAATTAAAGACTCCAGTGGACTGGAGACACTACATGACATTCTCCTTCACCACACTTCTATCGGTACCTTACATTTCAGGAATTAATTTAGAAAACCCAAAAAAGAGTATTCTCTCTCTTTAAGGATAAGTTGGCTGCAGTCCTACATATTTTGTGGGCTGACCTGAAAGCATGGTCCACAGCCTACAAAATGTCTCATCCTCTTGATATGCAACTGATTCAACTTCCCCACATGAAAGCATTTGCAAAGAGGACTGTGCTGCTGGGTTTATGGTGGGAGGTGTCCTTGGAGGTTGAGAAGCAACTGCAGAAAGTCAGCAATGAACCAGTCAAATGGCCCAAAGTCCCAAACAATCATTGGTGCTGATGACTGCACCAATCTCACTACTGGTTGACCAGGTTGGCAGTTCTGTTTCTCAGGTGGTAGTTCAAGTTTCAGAGGATAATATAATCCTCCCTCTTACATCTCATCAACTTGCCAAAATCAACTGATTACTTGATGGAACCTGATTAGACCACTAATCAGCTATGGCATTAGCCATAATTATCCAGGCATTAACACAGAAAGAAACTGAAGCAAAAATGCTGTGCTCCTCTTCATTAGAAACCTTCCGTTTCAGATTCCGTAGGAATCTGGTGTGGTTTTTGAGTTTAGGTTCAGCCCTTCTGAGTTTCTGATTTCCAGCAGTGGGAGTTTCCCAGGCTGTTGGTGTGCCACAGTAACTAATTTGTTAATAGAATAGACTAGTTCAGTTGGAAAGGTCCTACGAAGATCAAGTTCAACAGCCTGAACACTTCAGGGCTACCCAAAAGTTAAAGCATATTATTAAGGGTATTGTCCAAATGCCTCTTGAACGCTGACAAGCACGAGGCATCAACTACCTCTCTAGGAAGCCTGTTCCAGTGTTTAACCACCCTCACAGTAAAGAAATTTTTCCTAATGTCCAGTCCGAACCTATCCTGACACAGCTTTGTGCTGTTTCCTCACTTCTTATCATTGGTTACCAAGGAGAAGAGACCAGCACCTCCCTCCCCATTTCCCCTCAGGTAGTTGTAGAGAGCAATGAGGCCACCTCTAAGCTTCTTTTTCTCCAGACTAGACAACTCAAGTGTCCTCAGCCTCTCCTCATAGGACATGCCTTCCAGCCCTTTTACCAGCTTTTTGCCCTCGTCTGGATGCATTCAAGGACCTTAACATCCTTTTTACATTGTGGAGCCCAGAACTACACTCAATATTCAAAGTGAGGCTGCACCAGCTCTAAATACAGCAGGAGAATCACCTCTTTTGACCAGCTGGCTATGCTGTGTTTAATGCACCCCAAAATGTGGTTTGCCCTCTTGACTGCCAGGGCACGCTGCTGACTCATGTTGAGCCTGCTGTCAGCAAGCACCCCCAGATCCCTTTCTGCTGAGCTGCTCTCCAGCCGCTCGTCTCCCAGTTTGTACCAGTATTACTCCATCCCATGTGCAGGACCCAGCATTTTCCTTTGTTGAATTTCATACCTTTGCTTATTGTTGAATGCTCCAGTCTATCTAGATCCCTCTGCAAGGCCTCTCATCCCTCCAGAGAGTCAGTTTAGAATCATCAGCAAACTTATGAAGGATGCATTCAACTCCTGCATCCAGATCATTGATAAAAATGTTGAACATGATTGGGCCTAGAATTGAGCCCTGAGGAACACCACTGGTGACCGGTCGCCAGCCAGATGTAGCCCCGTTTACTACAACGCTTTGAGCTCTACTGTCAAGCCAGTTCATCACCTAGCATTATGTGAACCTGTTCAACTCAGAGTTGGACAATTTATCCAGAAGGATGCTGTAAGGCACAGTATCAAAGGCCTTACTAAAATCCAGAGAGATTATGTCCACTGCCTTCCCTTCATCCACCAAGAAGGTGACCGTGTTGTAGAAGGAGATCAAATCACTAAGGCACGACTTTCCCTTCACGAACTCATGTTTATTATGCCTGATAAGAGCTTTGTTCTTTAAGTATCCCCCAGGATAATCTCCATAACTCTTCAAGGTAATGAGGTTAGACTAACAGGTCTGTAGTTTCCTAGGTCTTCTCTCACGCCCTTCTTGCAGATCGGTACAGCATTGACTAGCTTCCAGTCAGCAGGGACCTCCTGAGACTCCTACAACCTTTGGTAAATTGTTGACAGGGGTCCAGCTATAACGTCTGCTAACTCCTTCAGTACTCTGGGGTGAATTCGATCAGGCCCGTGGATTTATGAACATTCAACTGATACAACTGGTCCCTTACAATTTTGGTGGCCACAAGTGGAAAGTCACTGCTCCCCCTGTCATGGTCCTCCAACTCAGAGGATCAGGCAACTGAAGATCTATCATTACTATTAAAAACTGAGGCCAAAAAGGCATTAAATGCCTCTGCCTTTTCCTCATCCCTACTTGTTAGGTGACCATCATTAGCAAGTATCAGTCCAATGTTTTCCTCAGACCTCCTCTTGCTGTTGACATGCTTAAAAAAAAGCCTTTTTTGTTGTCTGACACCACAGTAGCCAATGTCAACTCAAGTTGAGCTTTGACTTTTCTTGTTTTCTCCCTGCAGATGCGAACTGCAGCTCCATGTTCTCCCTTTGAAGCCTGACCTTGCTTTCAAAGCTTGTATATTTTCCTTTTCTGCCCTAGTTCCAGGAGGAGTTCCATGTTCAGCCAAGCCAGTTTTCTGTCCCACTTGCTTGACTAGTGGCCCAAAGATATTGCTTGCTCCTGGGCTTTTAAAAGGTGTTTCTTGAAAAATAACCAGCTCTCATGGACCCCTAAACACTCTAGAGCAAATTCACAGGGGACACGGTTAACTAGCTCCCTGAGTAGCTTAAAGTTTGCTCTCTTAAAACCCAGGGTGGCAACTCTGCTGGCCTTTTGTCTCCTTACATCAGAAGTTTTGAACTCAACTATTTCATGATCACTATGCCCAAGACAGCCACCTACCGTCACCTCTTCCACAAGGCCTTCCCCATTCTCAGACAACAGGTCTAGGAGGACACCTCTCCTAGTTGGCTCACTCAGTACTTGTGATGGGAAATTTTCTTCAATATGCTTTTAGGATTTTCCCAGACTTGTATGCCGTGGTAGTATGATATTCCCAGTTTATGTCTGAGAAGTTGAAAATTTCAATAAGGACAATGGCAACTGAGCTAGAGAGTTCCCCAGTTGCCTATAGAATACCTTATCCATGCCATCATCCTGGGTGGGCAGTCAATAGTAGACACCCATGGCTACATCTGCTTTGTTATACATCCTCTTAATCGTCCCCCATATGCTCTCTACTGCATTATCCCTAATCTCTCCCTTACATACAGCACATCTCCACCTCACCTTCCCAGCCTATCTCTCCTGAACAGCTGATAGCCCACCATCCCAGCACTCCAGCTGTGGGACTCATTCCACCAAGTCTCACTAACACTGATGATATCGTAGCTCTGGGAAAGGACCAAAGCTTCCAGTTCATCCCTTTTGTTCTTCATACTGCGTGTATTGGTATATAAGCATTTCAGTTATTCTCTTGAACCCTAAAGGTACTTGTTCCAAATGTATGTATTCTAATTGTACTTGTCATTAAATTCATCACTCTTCCTTTCTCATGCTAAGACTAGGTATGGTCCAAAACAGGGTAAAGGAAAGAAGCACATCAGAATGACTTTAGAGATGAACTTGAGCTACAGTTTTGCCTTTGAAGTCTTTCAGTCTATTGGGAGTGACAATTATTTAACCAAGACAAAAGTCCTGTGGCTTTGATTTTGTTCTCACACAGCAGCACTGCTCTGGAAAAGCTAAACAAGGGACTGTTTAAACTCAGATTATAACAGGTCCATTTTTCTATCCTCCTGGAACTATAAATTGCCTTAAAACAGAAGACAATACCAAATGCTTATTACTCCCGTGGAGAATTAATGAACCATGGCATCAAAACTATTGAGTGGTCAGACCATATGTTATTAGAAATTGTGGATGCTCTGTATTGGTTAAGGCTGTTACGCATTTGTGATTAAGGCTGTGAAACTTTACCAATAAACACAGCTGAGAAATGAGCGTAAACAGTCAATCCGTATGAGGGAATCTGGCCACGTGCAGTAAATGTAGCAAAATGCAATTTAATGAGCCTTGGAGAGAAGACTTGTTACATCCAAGAAACTTTCCCACAAACTAATATTGCTTGAGACCAACTGCTTATCAAAATAATCCTTGGTCTTACTGGACAGTGATTCCATACATGTGGTGTGTAAGAGATGTCTGACATTAATAATCTCATCACTCTTGGGATATTTACTGCTGGCAATATGTATCTTCCTTGCTGCAGCTTGAAGGGCCAAGCAGCACTGGTTGACTGAAAAGGAGATTATGGTGCTAGTCCAACCTCCTGGGTGACACCAGCCAAGCCACTGTTCTGTGCCTCAGTTTACCCATCACTCTAATGTGGTGCTAATGTATAGAGTTAATACAGCTTCTCAGGTTTGTATTGAAAGGGTTTAATTAACGTTAGTGCATATCTGATCATTTCAGCTCCTGCATTTCCTTGGTGTCTTGAACGCTATTTAGAAGACAATCAGCATGTAGCTACTAATCATAATAAATTTCTTAGGCTTTTGGATGAGTCATCTCTGAGTGTGTACAAAATGCTGCCGGAGTTCCAGCAGACCATGGAATATGATTACATGGCTCATGTCTGCATCTAATGCTGGGGAAAGCTGTGAAGCAGGTACGTCTGCAACCTGTGGCTCAGGGCTGACTGCTAACCACCAGATCCAAAAGGAGCATAGCTCATCTAAGCAAACACTGTCCCCAAGCAGAGCCTGGGCTCCCCAGTTCTTCCGCAAACCATGTTAGACAGGTCTCTGAACTTCAGTGAGAGACTTGCTTGGGTGAACAGGTGTACTGATTTGACAGAGCATCCTGATTTGCTCAGGATGCTTTTGTGGAAGTAAAAATAAAAACAAACAAACAAAAAACAGATGCAGTTCTTTGTGTTAGCAAACAGAAGGGTAGAAGGCTGCTAAGTTGTATTGAAACTTCTTTCAAAAATCAAGTCTTTAAGAATTGTGGAAAATTGGTTACATTTTGCTGAACTGAAAAGGGACTGGTGTAAGGTTGTCATGGGAAGGCCTGCTGAAATCCCCATGGCAGAAAAGCTGAATTCCTGTTATATAAACCAGACTCCTTCCAACCCTTTTCAGCTTTCACGTGTTTATTATTCTTGCTTGGTTTACAAGCTCCAAAGAAACTTGACATAGATTATTATACAGGAAAAGGCTCAACGCATCTTGAGATGGATTATTTCCTTCCTTCATAGCTACAAGAAGGCTGGTGTTGCTCATGGTTCAGTGTCTTTTGATATGTCATTGAAAAAGCTTGCTTTCTAACACAGTAAGACTTCAGTGTAGCAAAGTCTGGCCAACAGAGACCTTTTTACATGCTGGCATCTCCAGTACTCCAATCTATATTGAGACTTGCTGTTGCTGTCATGCCTTACATCTGATTTTGCTGTTTAGAAAGTGTTTATTTTGACCTACAACACCAGTGATCAGAATAATTGCTATAATGTGCTTTCCTGTGAGGTGGCTTCATTCTCCACAAGAAGCTTGTGATGGATAATACAAATTAAGAGGAAAGAGTTAAAAAAAAAAAAAAAAAAAAAGAAGTAGAAAAGGCAAGCAAAAAATACATGTTAAGGGGCTTGACATGGCTTTTTGTTTGTTTGTTTGTTTCCAAAACAAACAAACAAACCAACCACATTTTCTGAGCTAGAAAATCAATCATCATTTTGGGGTTTGAAATAATATTTAGGCTCACAGATGTCTCTGAGCCATTCTTCAGACCTGCAGCACAAATGGCTTTGTCCTAGTCTGCCACTACTTCATGTAGAAAGTGGGGAACCTCCAGTTTTCCAAACTCAGAATCAAGATATGACTCAGGTGCTGGTATGATCTATTTTGATTAACAGAATTTAAAAGAATTGCTAGTGACTCAAAGATGAACTCTTATAAGATGCAAATTAAAACCTCGCCAGGGAGGAATTACTATCAGCATTTGTTACAACATGCTAATACTGTGTCATGGTTAACAGAGCCCAGTGAGAAGATGCTACGTAAAACCAGAGACAAGGTCATTACTCAGTGAGTCTGGAGCACAGATGGACCCCATGGCTCAGTTGCATTGGGGTTACCCACACACTAGAGGGAATTGGGTCCTGTTTAAAAAAACAGTTTTCAATAAGATTATCTTCATGTGCAAAATGACCTTCCTGAAGCTGTCCTACCAAAATCCAAACTGAGCTGATCTCCAGTGGAGCTGAGGCATCTTACATGCAGTTGGATAGAAAGATGCCAGCAGGACTCAATGCAAATTAACATAACTCCACTACTACACTGTACTGAACTCAGCCTCCTGGATTATTCCATTTTCCAGTGAGCAAAAAACTATAATATAGCATGTGTTCTGTTTTTAAAGCAATTATGCTTAAATATACTTATTCTTTAGTTTAATTTTCCTTCTGAAAGCACAGCAGTCATCTTCTATCAACAAATCCATTCCAGAATGTTTTTGCTAGCAACTGTTACTAAGACTTTTTTCATCCAAAGCAGAAGCTTGGGAGGGATATAATCAGCTCTCCAGCATGGCTAGAAACATTTGCCAGTAGCACAAATATACAGTGAACAAAATATCTACCTTTCAGATGTTTTTAAAATGAAAAAAAAAAAAGAAAAAAAAAGAAAAGCCATTGTAGCTTTGGGACATTGACCTCATCTGCTTCTCATCCTTGAAAAGTAGGAGTCATTACTATCTAGCAGTGAGATGGCTGCTTTTAGGCAAGAAGGTACAGCTCTCTGGTCTAAGCAATCAAAGACCACATGACAAGAACAACTGGAAGAAACCCAATGACTGATATTATATGCAGTGATGTGATTGGGGTGTGGGCCCCAAAAAAATGCAATTAGAGAAGGTTTCCTCACAAAATGGAGGTCTGCAGTTGTCTTCTCCTGGATCCCCACTGTTGCTCAGATGGTTCCAGCCAGATGCAAACACAGCCAGGACTGACTCTGGGGACAGCTTTGGCTGTGGATGCCAAGTAGCCATAAGTCTGTACCCAGGAACAAAAGCTGAGCATCTAAGAAAGTGGTTGGCAAACACCAAGACCCATGCCTAGTCCTTACTGTTGACAACATGCTCATCTGATTTTGATTGAAGCCTTTAATAGATTTGCTGATCACTGGAAAACACCTGCTTCTTCCATGTTTTCTATCCTTTTTCACATTGCAGGGTATCAAGTGGCATAAACTGACTTGTGCACTGCTTGTTGCTGAGATTCTGTGCTCATAACCCAACCTGTGGCATATACAGATGTGCCTGTTCCCTAACCAGTTATAAACAATAATGATTTTCACTAGTCAGCCTTTTTAGAAGGTCCTGTTCTCATTGTGCTTGCATGTCTACATGATTCATGAGTTTTGGATTGCTTTTGAGGTTTTCTCCCAGAGCTGTTTCAGGTGACTGTGATGTTATCAGGAGTAGCTGGAGAAACAAAGGCCTTTCTACAGAAAAATTGGCAGGTAAGTGAATAAGAAAATTATGTTCAAATCTTTTGTTTCAAGGTATATTTATCATACTCAAATCTAAACATATTGATTTATATTATGGCTTGGCACCATAAACATTTGATAGGATTATTTATTAAAATTGCACTGCTCTTTTTTGGCTTTCCAAAACATACTTCTAATGAAATATTTAAACACACGTATGTTACACAATTGGCTGACTAGTTGACTTACCTCTTCAGCACAACTAGATTGTATGAATATTCACATGTCTTTTACAAAGAAATCCAACACTCCTGGGTTTAGACAGATCACAGAATCAGGCTTCTGAGCTAAAGCTACGAGTGGACTTACGCAATACTTCAACCATAGGATTTTAATGGGATCCTTCAAATTCTTGTGGCTGAGGGCTATGCATACTCACATTACTTCTGGCAGAGCTTCACGGGCCTTAAATTTTCACCAGAGAAATTACACCAGTCCTGAAATTGTCACCCTGTGTCACATCAGAGGCAAAACAGAGCTCTCAGACTGCCTGTTTGCTCCATGGTCTTCCCCTTAGGACCTGTTTCAGAATACGTGGTTCTATGAGAACTGCTATTACATCTGGCTTTGTATCAACCAGAGGTAGCAATGAGACTTTCTGATGTTGCCATGTGTGTCCCATCATAACCCATAGCCCAGTGACTGAGCTACACAAAAATCTACCCCTTCTTTCTTTGGGGAAGGACGTGGGGGTGCTGGTGGACAACAAGTTAACCATCAGCAAGCAACGTGCCCTTGTGGCCAAGAAGGCCAGTGGGATCCTGGGCTGCATTAGGAAGAGTGTTGCCAGCAGGTCGAGGGAGGTGATCCTCCCCCTCAGCCCTGGTGAGGCCACACCTGGAGTGCTGTGTCCAGTTCTGGGCTCCCCAGTACAAGAGGGACATGGAGCTACTGGAGAGAGTCCAGCAGAGGGTCACAAAGATGATTAGGGGTCTGGAGCGTCTCTCTTACGAGGAAAGGCTGAGAGAGCGGGGCCTGTTCAGCCTGCCGAAGAGAAAACCGGGAGGGGATCTTATCAATGGATACAAATATATCTGAAGGGAGGGTGTCAAGAGGATGGGGCCAGGCTCTTTTTTGTGGTGCCCAGTGACAAGACAAGAGGCAAGGGGCACAAACTGAAACACGGGAGATTCCAGCTGAATATGAGGAAAAACTCTTTTACTGTGAGAGTGACAGAGCACTGGAACAGGTTGCCTAGAGAGGTGGTGGTGCCTCCTTCTCTGAAGATATTCAAAACTCGCCTGGACATGATCCTGTGCAATGTGCTCTAGGTGTCCCTGCTTGAGCAAGGGGATTGGACCAGATGGACCCAGAGGTCCCTTCCAACCTCCACCATTCTGTGATTCTGTGATTCTGTGATTCTGTGATTCTGTGAAAAGACATGGTTTGAAATCTCTGCCTCAAGCAAGTGGAGAGTGGGTTTGAGAAGATAATGTCCCACTTCGCTGTTTTGCTGTTAAGGAACAATGAATCTTTTTGCAGGTTTCCATGAAATTTGGACTAATGTGACTTAGGTACCTAATCTTGAAAAAGATTCAGAGCTAAAAATCCCGGCTAGAATCTCTCAGATAGCAATATCTTTCTTCTTCCAGGACCGAGTATCTAGAAACCCTGGGTCTTGCTTATCTTCCTATTTTCTACAGGTTGCCTTAGGTATTTTTATGCTCTGCTCTGTGGCTTTGAGTAATCCTATTCATTCACCTACTCTGCTTACAGAGATTCTGAGTGCACGATGCCTGAAACAACCCAAGTCTCCTTATAGATTTAGTTTTAAGTGACTTCTCTGAGAGTAGGCAGAAAGTGACTGCAAAAGCCAGGAAAGGAAGCCAAGTTTCTTGTTTCATAAACTCCTGAGTTAACCACTTCTGCTCATGAGTCAAATATGAAAAAAAAAAAAAAAGGGAATGAGAAGGAAAGCTTTTAAAGAACCAAAACCAACATCACTTGTTCAGATTTCTTGAATGCCTTGTGGTGCCAAACATTTATGGCTCTGAGCGTCGCTGAAATTCTCAAAGCTGATGGATAATTTTCCCCACAAATTTTGTTACTGTAGAATTGAATTCTGCTCTTCTTACCAATCTTGGTCAGCCCTGTATTTTCTCCAGAGACTGAAAAGGGCTCTTAAGTTCTGAGGACACAGAAAATTGCCAAGTGGAGAAAGTAACTTTTATTTTGTTTCCTTTCTCTAAATAAATAAATAAAGAGAGAGGGAGAGAGAGATGAGCAGATGAAACTCACGTTGCTCTCTAAGCTCTTTTTCTTGTTAATAAAATTTGTCTTGCCTTCTGGTATAAACTTTTCTCTGTGGTACTACCCAGACATGACAGGACAAGGTAGCACAGAATAAGAACCAGATCTAGTGAGAAATTCTCCCCTCAGATCATTTTCCTGCCAGGAAAGGCAGGTTTGCTACTATCTGAATGCTTTTTAGAGGTGCTTTGATTCTGGCAAATCTTGCAGGGGACCTAAGCAAGAGGTGGCACTGGAAATTTGTGTTATTTTCTGTTGGCTCAGAGCAATGCTTCTAACTGCTTCTCAGTGGAAGTCTTTAGGAAGTCTTGATGAGGACCTGGGAGCACAACATCCAGGATCTGTGGGTCTTTCTGTAAGGAAATATGGTTGCAAGTGGAAATAGGTCAATACCTGATGAGGTGCTTTGGGATAAAAGAAAAGAAAAAGAGAGGATATTAAGATGCATTTTTCTACTACAATTTAATACGCATGAAAGTAATCTCCACAGCAATTGACACAATTGGAGTGTAAACTTCTTGAAACAGCCATCCACTCTATTTCCTGGGGAAAGAAAAATACATAAATGACTAAAACCAACAGCAGTGAAGAAGTAGAAGCTTTCTGGCTTCTGATCAGCAAGGAAAAAAAAAAAAATGTGGCTGTTGTAAAACTCGAGGGAGAGGAAAAGTCCAGTAAACAAGACAAAATAGACCTAATCGGAAACAGTGCCCCAGCAGCATGCTGGGATGGAAGGTAAGAGGAGAGAAAGCTGCAGAGAAGAGAGAAGACTAGAAGAACTGAAAAAGCCCAAAGAAAACCTTGGGGAATTGAATAAAAACAATAGTCTGCTTACAAAAGTAAACACAGGGGGAAGGGAAAATATGCAAAGGGAAAACAGATGCAAAATGAGACAGTGCTCAAGAGGCAGAAGGAGATGACAGTGGCCTAAAACAAGAAGGGAACTTGGAGTGAAAAAAAAAAGGAACAACAACAACAACAAAAACAACACAAAATATTGGCAGCCAATCCCTTGGTGAACTTCATGCATTGAGATGCCTCTGCTTGTATGGTCCCTGGGGAGGCTGGTGGCATTGTATCCACACAGAGGGATTTTCCATCAAGAAGCACACTGAACAACCTGAAACACAAAAGTGTTGTTGTACTCGGGATTATTTTTAACATCTCTTCCCTGTTCGTGACTCTTCTTCCTGAGTTATGCAGATCCAAGATGGAGTGGATGGGGAGGAGCTCTGAAACCGGATGAGGGTACCCATCTGAGGTCTGCCTTCAGTCTGGAACATCCAATGAGAGCTTAGTCCACCACCAAGCAGCTCAGCAGACCTTCCAATGGGCTGTAGGTGCATGTCTCCCACATGATTGAAGCCAGAAGGTCTACAGAATCATGATTTCCAAGCACTGCTTTGGTGGCATGTGGGAGCGTGTCCTTTCTGCTGAATAGATGCACAAAAATAATCTGCCGTGGAAAAAAATCTGCTCTTTAGAGCTTTTGTGGAACCTGTTGGAAACCCACAATGGTTCAAAGCACAGCAGCCACATGCAGAAGATCCTCGGAGGTGAAGTAGTTTCTGCTAGTTTCTCCTAAGAAAATAGGCATCTTTTAATTTTATTTTATTTTATTTTATTTTTTGGTAAAATATTTTTGTAGCCCAGGTGCATTTTAGCCTTTCTCTTGCAACTGTTACTCAGTGAGCAACTTTACTGATCTGCAGACCCTCAGCGGTGTTGGGTTTCTCCAGCTGCCATGCGTGTCAGGACCTGAGCAACAGCAGCTAATGAGGAAGCTAGCTCTGCTTTGGGCAGGGATTGATCAGGCAACCTCCTGACATCTCTTCCAACAGAGATTACTCTGTGGTTCTCAATGGCTGCTTGCATTGTTTACTACCAAATCCATCCAAGTCAAGAAAGGGCACCCCTATTCAAATCAAGGGCAGCCTAAGCAGGTGTTAAATGAAGTGTTCGGTGATTATGAGCCCAGATACCAAACTCACGTATATTTTCTTATTGCTCCCATAGAGTGATCTACAAACTTATCTCTGAAGGAAGGCTCTCGGACAGCTTGTGAGGCAGTTTAGTTAGAGTACCAAACCCAGTTATTGCTTTGCTTTCTTGCACATCATTACGTAATCCATAACTAAACTCAATGGGTGTGTCTGTCAACGCACAGAAAGCACAGGTGTCCAAAAGAATTAAAAAGAGCAGCAAAACTCAAATATTTGATTTCTTAAAAGGATATTCTGGGGAATTGTGTGAGGAGGTTTAAAATATTGCTCTCTCAGCCGCCTGTCTTCCTCCTCAGACAACTCAGACTTTGGTGCAAAATGACTTTCATTAGTAATTTAAGCAAATACTCCGGAGTGAGTAGGTAAATGTTTCCTCTGTCTCCCCTGCTGTGGTACAGCAAACTGCATCCAGGAGAATAGGAGTGATAGAGTGTGAAAGCATCCAAGCAAAACTTCCCCAAACATGTCCATCTAGCTGTGTGGGAACAGGCAGAAGATCAGGAGTGTAAAGGGAGGCTGATATGACATGTAAAGGGAAGCAAGCCCACGATTAGCAAACATGAGCTTTCCAGGCATTGTTTTGACGGTGAAGCAATCTGGCTTTGATTGTGGTCCCATTAGCGGTGACAGTCTGGCATGGCATTTATTTGTGGTACAGAAGATTAGACTGGGAAACTTTGAAGAGGCTCAGAACTGTGATTTCATGTGCAGCGATGCCACCTTTGTGGTACTGCCCTGTGGAACATATACTGGAGGACCAAGGGCATTTTGGGCATGGGGTCATTCAAATTGTGTCATCCTCTGAAGGGTACTTAAAGGACAAGGTGGTCTTAGGGCTTCCTCTTTGATCTTTCTTCTGGGAAAGCATTCATGACAGAGCACAGGAAGCCACAGAACTGGACCTTAAAATTATTGCTGATGGTCACCGTGACAGGGTATGGTAGACACAGTAACGATCTGTGTCTATTTTGGCAAACTCTGTGGCATATTTGGTTGACTTGCTCCACTTCAGAGATGAGTTTCATGAGAATCAAACAAGTCTCTTTGACAACACTGGTAAAAAGAGCTAAGGACGGAATGGGTCTGGGAGGCTAAATATGCTCTCAGAGTGCGAGCTCATAATCGTGGTTTTGGGTTAGTGATACAGCACTGAGTGCTGCTGTTTGTGTTATTCCCACGTAGTGAAAAAGAGGAGGATTTACAGACCAGACTCTTATCTTTTTTTCAGCCTTCATCTCTCAGAGCACTTAAATGGGTCTCTCTCCAGTTTGTGTCATTGACCTCATCTGTATTAATAAAACAAACATTGCCAGAGTCATTCTTTGGCATGGAGACTAACAGACTGTCTACATCCATGCTATTAAACTATCTTAGTGGTTCCAGGCTTGTGCCTGTTCCTGCACCATCCCTGGGAGCAGCCTGGCAAGGATCACTCTGCCAGAGTGACAGCAGATACCATCAGCTAAGTCTGTCCAAGGAACTGGTGGTTCCTAATGAGCCTGAGACAAAAAGGAACTCCTTTTACAGTTGCTCACCTCTCTCCGTTGGTTCACACTATACTGATATCAAAACTAGCAGAGAAATGGTTGTATATGCCAGAAAAATAAAAGGCTTGGTAAAATTTCCTTTAAAAAAAAAAAAAAAATCCCTTTGGGCAAATCCTCAAAGATATATATAATTTCTACACCCTGTAAAATTTCACTGTTTTGCCCTGAGCCATGGTATTTGCCAGGAGAATTCTGGAACAAAATGAAATCTTCTGTCCAAACACGAGACGGGTAGAATTCCAATTTCTTCTTTCTGTTTTGTTTAGAGAAAGGCCACGAGTGGTTGCATCTTGTCAGAACAAAACTTTCTCAAAGCCTAAGTCTCCTAGAAATGGAGTTTTGGATCCCTGAAGAACAACTTCCAAGTCCAACAACATTGGGAATTGGTATTTAGGTGTGGGCCTATTAACAAATTAGGACTGTACATGATGCTAGGTTGAAGATCCAAACTTGCCCACATGTTCAGGGAGTGATCAGATCTGTGGTTTTGGTTTAGCTCCATCACAAGTTTAGAGGGAGGAAAAGTAGTTTGGACTTTGCTGATAAAAGAAGCTCATACATGAATCATTTTATACCGGTAATGTGTTAAATATACCACAGCAGATTCATATGGCGGGGAAGTATTTCAAGCATTGCAGTGAGTTAACTGAAAGGAGCCATAGGAAATATATACCAGAAGTTAATTTTTTCCAGTTCTTTTTCAGCTCTGCACCCTGCCTGCGTTAGTTCTTGTGCAGGATGGCTTATTTTCACTTAAGACTGTTTTGGAATCATTATAAAATACAACTCATGTACCGCAAGGACCCAGGGAGTCTCCTGGCTTATATTTTGCAGATGTCCATAATTTAATTGGACCAGCAGGTGACTAAGATTACAAGGTCACCTTATGGAGGCTATCAGCTCATGGCTGAACATTGGCAGCTCAGGGTAACACGTTGAGACTGTTGTACCCACGTTTGAGCCTTGCACTCAGCCACTTTCCAGCAAGTAAGTAGTGGATATTAGACGCTCTTTGCCTGAAATCTGTCCCTTGTGGCTGAGTTACAGATCTAATGGTGTCTTCTAGCCCTAAAAATGTGTCAGTCCGGTGAGGCGGTGGTTTTGCTTAAAGGTAAAGCAACCCAGGAAACTTTCAGGTCTGGATGCAATTGGTCATTATGGAGTTTATCTTGACGTTTATGAGTTGTTAATGGCAGTGCTTCCAGAGAGCTAAGCACTTCTCAGGCAGCCACACAGCATCCTTGGCCTGCAAGACCTGGCAGGTTAAGAACACACAAACAATAAAGAAAACAGCAAAAATAAAAAGAGATTTTAAAAGATGTGGGGGGGATTGTGTTTTGTTGTTGTTGTTTTGTTTTGTTTTGTTTTCCTTGTAATTAAAGCTCACTCAAGTCATTGTTAGTCAGATAGTAGTAAGCAGCTTCTCAGAGGTGGAAATATCCATGGGGAAGTGAGTTGCAGGCTGAGCTAGCTGGGTGTGGTGAGGTCAGATGGAGCTGGGGCTTGGCCCTCTCCAGGTGTAGTGACCACCAAAAACAACAAGGATTTGCCTAAAGTCTGGGCAAGAAAAATCACTCCTTGGGTGACGAGCCTGAGTGACAGCAGCAGAGGTTGTGGCTGAGAAGGAGATCAGCAGAGAAGAAATTATGGTGACTCAGGAAGTCACATTGAGGCGTATAGCCCCTTTGAGATGCCAGCGGTACTAGGACCACCTGTGACAGCCAGTGATCCTGATACTATGGGAATACAGCTGCTGCCTTCCCACTATTAAGCAAAATCCTGAAAGTTTGAGATCCCTTTGGGTGGTCCTTCCTAACACTGTCTGGCACTGACCTGCAACTGAGGATGGAGGAAGGATTTGGATGTCTCTGGGCTCAGGCCAGGCTGATAAATGACATCCCAAGATAAATGAGTATTACACTGTAAAGTTCAGTCACTCAAGATCAGTGTTGACTTAACCAGCACGAGCTGAGTCATTTCTGAGCAGAGCTTTTTGCTTGCCAAACTATTCACTTGACTGTTACCTTAGGGGCTGCCATGTGACACGAAACAGCCTTTTCTCTTTTGCCAGGAGAAGAGCTTCTTCCAGCAGATAAGAGAAATTCACTGCAGGGATTCTCAGTATGTCTGAGATAAATAGATGAATGGCCTGGAAAAAGAAATGCAGCTAACCACATCACTGCATCTTTAAATGTATATTTATTGAATTTCTGGTTTTCACCTAAGTCTAGAAACTGAAATTTAACTTTTAACTCTTCATCTGCATGACCCTGGGCAGGCTTTTTAACCTATCTGGGTTTTCCAATTTGTAAAGTAAGGGTAATAATATCAGGTAGAACCATAGAATGGATTTGCTTGGGTTGGCAGGGACCTTAAAGATCATCTAGTTCCAACCTCAGTAATTGCAGAAAAAGTCCCTATGGAAGTAATTTGCAGACCAGAGAGAACAATATCGTTGTTCGGCATTGTTACCTATCACAAAGCACTGCGTAGAAATGTTTGTAAATAATGATATGTTATTTGTGTTCATCTCAGATTTCAGAGTCATCTCGTACCACACCCCTCAGACCATAACAGTGACACTGGAAACAGAACCCTGATCAGCTGGATACTGATACATAGATCTCTGCCATTTCCATCAAGGCTGGTTTATCTAAAATTATTTAAGTTATCTGGAATCATTTATTTAAAATAAAGGGGACTGCTACCAGTGCAGATCCTCAGACAGACCCATGAACACTTTGGACTTCTCCTGCCAGATGCCCTACATGTGGACTCCTTTCAATTACTTTTATGACAGTCTTATCTAACTGGTGACTGCTCTGAGAAGTGCCAGCAGCACAGGTGCCGCTGCACATCTGAAAAAGGGCCCTGTATAAGCTTCCCTTCAAGGATGAACCTATAGTCTTCCCCTCTGGACAGAAGCATATTTTAGTGAAATCTCTGTTCCTATGAATAGAGATGTTTCTCTGTGCTCTTCAGCTTCTGGTTACAGCCATAAAGCATATGGACTTCAGAAAAAAAAAAAAAAATCAGCTGGTATTCATAGATGTGTCTATGAATACAACATAACCTTTTGTGTCCTAAAAACCAGAATCACACAGAATCACAGAATGGTTGAGGTGGAAGGGACCTCTGGGTCCATCTGGTCCAACCCCTGCTCAAGCAGGGCCACCCACAGCAGGGTGCCCAGGACCACATCCAGGCGGCTTTTGAAGCTTTCCAAGGAGGAGACTCCACAACCTCTCTGGGCAACCTGTGCCAGGGCTCCGGCACCTGAACAGCACAGAAGTGCTTCATGATGGTCAGAGGGGGCCTCCTGTGCTCCAGTTTGTGCCCACTGCCTCTTGTCCTGGCACTGAGCACCACTGCGCAGAGCCTGGCTCTGTCCTTTCTGCACCCTCCCTTCAGGTATTGATGGACATTGATAAGATCCCCCTGAGCCTCCTCTTCTCCAGGCTGAGCAACCCCAGCTCTCTCAGCCTCTCCTTGTAGGAGAGATGCGCCTGTCTCTTGATCACCTAGGTGGCCCTCCCCTGGACTCTTTCCAGGAGCTCCATGTGTCTCTTGTACTGTTGGGGGGTGGTGTGGGGGGCAGAAGTGAACACAGTGCTCCAGGTGTGGCCTGACCAATGCAGAGTAGAGGGAAGGATCACCTCCTTGACCTGCTGGTGATACTTTGCCCCATGCAGCCAAGAATACCGTTAGCCTTCTTAGCAGCAATGGGCACATTCCTGACTCGTGTTCAACCTGGTGTTCACCAAGACCCCCAGGTCCTATTTAGGTTCATGGAACCTAAACACTGATGATTCAGGGCTGGGATATTTACATTGAATATAGCAGCAACCCCAGAAAGGGTGGAAATGGCACCACCTGAAAGTATTACAAGAGCTTGAGAGAGAGACAAGGGCTTGTAAGAACCAGGCAGACTCCTAGAAGCTAAAACAATGAGCGCAGCTCAAAAAGCACTCCCTGCGGACTGACCATCTTTTCAACACAGCCAGTGATTACCCATATGTCTTTAGATCCTCTTGCACGCTACATGTTGCATTGATTGTGCGCAGCAGCTGAATGCTGAACAAATAAGCTGCTGCTGCTTTGCTGGGTTGGGGAACGTCCTGGTGTTGCTATGACATTTCTCATCAAGTTTTCAGACTCAAATGGATCCCACATGGGGAAGAGCATCAGGGTCCATTGGCAAGCAAGAGATTTGGAGGCTGGAGCCCTCCGTGTCTCCTGCTCATGAAAACAAAGCATCTTTTGTGTTTCCTTCCCATCAGGACAAGGCGCTGAAACAAATCTTCGAGTGACCCAGCCACTCCCCTCCTATTGCAGCTGGAGGGCCACCAAAACCAGGCACCACTGCTGGTCAAACAGACACTTTCCTGTTCACCTTTTATTTTGGTTCACTGGTGGCACTCCGGGAGGTTGCCGCTTCTTTCTTTGCCTCCTACTGCCCGGAGACACTACCAGTAAAACCCCAAAGTGATATTAAAAGAGGGAAGCTGGGCTCACAGCCAGCTGTTAACAGATACGCCTGTGAGCATCACAAGGAATAGGACAATTTAACTGACCCAGCCTTCTCGCAAACTGAGGTCCGCTGTTCAACAAAGCACAACAGGCAACTGCAGGAGGTTAAATAAATCCCACGGTGTCTTCTATCAGCTTCTGCAAGCTGTGGAAAACTTCCAGAAAGATGCGTTGGACTTCCCTGCGCTCCTTGCTGCACAGAAAGGTTGGGAAGCTCTCTAGAGCAAATAGTAGGTGCCCAAACACTGGCACTATGACAAAAAAAGTGCACACTTGCATTTTTAGGCTCTTATGCACCCACTTTAAACATAATAAGAGTAAAAAGTGTATTTAAGGGGAAAAAGTGCAGATTCCCAGGTGTCCAGGCTGGATGGGGTTGGTTTATGTGACCTTGAAGATGAAGGGGTCTATGGTGGAGCAAAGAGTGGGGGCCCAAGCCTTTTGCTGCCACTTTTGGACATCCCTCCCTCCCCTTGTCTGGAGTCTGTCTTGCTCTAGGCAGAAGTGGAGGCAGCCGCAGCCCACTGGGGCTTGTTCCCTACCTCGAACCACAGCCTCAAGGCAGAGCGAAGAGATGAATTTGGCCATGCCCTGCAAACCAGCTGCTTTTCTGGGCCTGCTGCCTCTTCTGCTGGAAAACGAGAGGCACAGCGGGGAGGAGGAGGCTCCAGCTGGGAAGGTGGGGAGGCTGAGAGGAAAACCGGGAGGGAAGTGCCTGAGCAATTTCACAGCACAGGCAGCATATGAAGTTGCTTCGGTTCGTGGTCTGCACTCTAGGGTTTGTCTGTGGGAAGCCTGCAGGGGTGTTGCAACCTGCCAGTGCCAATAAACATCACCACAAGACCAGAGGAGCTCAGGGCCTGCAATATGAAAGGCAAAGAGAGGAAAATTAGAAGGAAAAATATGAAGTTAATAAAAATCCTTTATCCAATCAGACTCCAAAGAGAGCACAGCCATGGGCTGGAAGCAGCAGCCGGGCGCTCCAAGCCCTCACTTTGCTTAATTACCTAATAGCTTGCAGAACCCCTTCAGTTTTATGAGTTGCACATTTCTTCGCAGCTGTCCTGCCTCACAGGAGCCATGGTAGCTGGTGGGGGGGTGTCTCTGCCCGTGCCCCCTGCCTGGATGCAGGGCGATGGGGCTCCATGGCCCAGATGCTCCAGATCTCAAGGTTTGAACTGGCTAAGGCCTGTTAAGTAAATGATCTTTCTTATTGAGTATATAATTTGCCCACTAAGAGAAAGAAACCTCTCCCTCCCCACTGTTTGCACAACAGGTCCTCTGGGTGGTTTATCTGAGCCCATAATCCCAGGACAGAGGGTTGATGATTTCATGGAGATCAGAAACTGCGCCTGTGGCTATCCAAGGGCTGGCATGGGCTTTGCTTTGGCTTCCCTGCCCTGCTATAACTACAAGAAAACCCCTTTCCAATTCAGCTCCTGTCTCCCACTGGAAGCGGCTCACAGAGCAGGAGGTAGATGGTACACAGGAAAATCTTTCATCACTGGTACGTGCACCTTGCAGGGCTGGAGTTGGGCATAGACATCACAGGCACACAGTTGCTGTGGAAGTGGGGAGCACCCTGGACCCCGATAAATAATTGGAGGTGGACACAATAAATCTTCTGTGTTGCTGATGTCAGGCTGATGTTGGAGTTCATGAAGTTTCTCTCTCTATGTTAGACAGATGAGGACTGATGGGTCGTGTTTTATTCCTCTGCGTTGTGGGATGCCCCTGCTTCCCAGGTATTTTGTCCTCTGGTAAAAGATGTTTATGATGCACTTGATCTCTGTCTCAGTCACACTGCAAATTTTTTGGTTGGTCATCCTCTGTGCTGAAAAGCCTCATATTCATGATGGTGTGCTTGGGTGGATGTGGCAAGCTGACTCAAATTTTGGAGACCTTTCAGAGCTGAGCTTCTATTGTGTGGGAGACCAATGTCCTGGGAGAGCCCCATATACCCACATACCCCATCCCAGTTCTGCCAGAACAACCCCCTTTGTCCCCATCCAGCAACCAACCTGTAGGCATAGGTATTCCAAAACTCTGCTGACTGTCCTAGCACCGAGCTCTGCTGACAGCAAGGGCACGGCAGTGGTCATGCAGGCAGAAAAAGCCAAGCCCTGCCTTCAGCAGACCGTGAGAAGTTGGGTAGAGTTCCCCATGCTGATAAAAGACCATTTGATACTTGCTGTCACAGCGTGTCCCAGGAACAAGCAGTGCTTGAAGATCTCTCTAATTAACGCGAAGTTATTGACCCTTGATTAGAGCTCTTTGACCCTGATTAACAGCTTGCTTAGTAGAGCAAAACTTAAAGGCACCATTCATAGGAGCACTTGTCCCCAAAGCTGGGCAATTACTTCTGGGCTATGTTCGTAGCCCTTTTTTGGGGGGGAGAATGTGTGCCCAGCTAGCTATGGAAAAATGTGGCTCTTTTTTCAGAGCTCTTAAACCTGGAGAGCAGCAGATTTGACTGACGTGCAGGGATAAATGCTGACCATCTGGGAGGAGCTGATGGCTTACTTTGCAGCTGAGCATCATTAACTCCACCTGGTCATTAATCCCCCAGGAAATTGAATCATATCACAGAACTGGAGAACAGAGGAGTTGAGGAGGTCTTGTGGGATCTTATCTGACCTTCTGCAACACTAGCGAGCCTCTGTTCCACCATCTTTGGTGTTACAAGCTAAAAAAAAAAACAGAGAAGAAGTGGGAAACAAGAAGAAAATAAAAATGAGTGTTGAACAAGAACTACAGTGCTATTCATTCAACACATTCCCCCATTGTTACGCCTGCTCTGCTGGTAGGTAGGTGCTGTATGTCCAAACTGGGAGACTTCTTATGGCACAAATCCTCTCAGTGAGAAATTTGGGTTGAGCATCTACTTTCTGCTTCTGCATTAGGAAAGTCTTTTTGCTCTCTACCTGTAACATATTACTGCCAAAAGGTGATAGGCCCTGTGGTTCTGGGGTAGGGTCAGCCATGTGTTTGCAGGGTGCCTGCAGCAGCCATGGGTATGTGTTCCCACACTGGCAAGGTGATGATGGTTGATCAGTTGGCTGGCTCTTCTCCTCAGCAGTTGCTGTTGAGGATGACTGCAGTCATGCAATTGCAGCTGGGTTTTGTATGGTGGTGCTCTTGTGATCCTGCCCTGTGTTTGTCCCACTACATTGGCAAGATAGCAGGGAGATGTCTCATTGCCCTGACAGACTAAGCCGGACCCAAAATTTGATTTGATGCTGCACATAAGGAATGATCCCTGACCTCCCCCACCCCAAAAACAGTGTGAAAGGTAAGTGCAGTCCATCCTCATACACCCAGATAGTCAATGGAGCAGGTGGTGGGATTTCAGGGCCCCCCACCAGAAATTTGGCTGTGAACACAGCATTATCCCAGTTGTAGAGAGACCTCTATGTGGCTTTCAGGGTGTTTCCCAAGCACCTGGGCCCAAGTGCAAGGTGCATCGTGTACAAATAGTTCAGCAAGCTTCAGCTCATCTTTCGTTGTTTGTTGCCCTGAGTGCTCCCAGTGCTGGCTGCTGAGCACTGACACGACGCTGATGTGTTGCTGGCTTGGATGCGGCTGGTGAAGGAAGCACCATCCCCTGGTTTCTCTGCTGTAACCTAGCAGAGCCCAACAGCTCTGTCTGGTAAAGCTTGAGGCTCCTCAGAGAAAGGTGAAATGTTCTCCCCTGGGTTTCATGGTCCACAGGAACCCAGTCTGAAAGCTTAAGTCACTTACGGAGGCACCTACAAAGGACTCGGAGAGCCCAGTACAAGATAGTGACCTGATATTATGTTGGGGCAAATCTGCTACGTGGTGTTTTCTTGGCAAATGAATAGCTAGGTTATATTTCAATAGCAGACCTAGAATTTTTTCTTCTATTTGAAAGAAAAATGGCAAAAATTCAAATCAATATTGTGCCTTTGGTGGGTGTGTGGAAAAAAGTTCACACAGATGTCTTTTTTTCTGCATTTCCTAGCTCCGTTTTCCTCACTCGCTCTCTAATTTGGGCTCATAGTGAAATCCTTTTATCACACATGGAAAATATAAATAAAATTAGCATTTTTTCATACTCATTTCATAAATATTTTTTTGAAATAGAAACTCTCGGGCTTCCATTAAATCCCAAAGTCAATTTTAAAAGGAACATAGGCAAATCAAAAGCTTCAGGATTCAGAAAAAAACCTGAAAAAATCAAAATGACCTGGGAATAAAATAAAATAAAAATCTCCTTTCTGTAAATATTAAACACAGGGAGAAAATGCTCTCATTTCTCCAGACTGTTTTGTGTTGGAAACTTGACGTGATGGGAAGAAAAAGCTATCCATGGTTTTCTGTGTTGCAGAAGAGGAAGATGTTAGATAGTTGCTTAAGTAAAGTTGAAATGAATTTCTTCACAGATGGGGTTTTGATTAAGTCCAAAGAATTACGCTCAAGCTGTGACTGCTAGGCTGTCTAAACCTGGATTTTCATACTCTCAGTGCACATTTTGATTCTTATTCCCATTTTTCCAAAACATCTCAAAGCCCCACATTGGGCACTTCTGAAAACTTGCCTGTTGCCAAATTGGGGTCTGAGCCCCTTTGAAAATGTATCTCCAGTGGGGAGAGCTGACCACTTCTGTAAATCTGGAACAGGTTTTCAAAGGGAATTAGATGTCAAGTTTTGAAAACAGCAGTAGGCATTTAAACACCACCAAAAGTTTGGCTCTAGGTGCTCTGAGGATAATAACCCTTTCTTCCCTTCATCTAGTCTTTTTTTTGTGTGTCCTCCTGGATTGTAAATCACTCTGTGTACAAGCTGTCTTTATCATGCATGTGTGCATCAGAGCCCTGCCTTTAGTTAGAACCACTAACCATTGCCAGAAATACATTTAAAAAACATTGATAATCACCCCTTTCATGTCTATAAGTGAAGAAGGATGCAGAATTCAGACACAAATTGACTTTAATCTTAATTGGACCCATTATCCCGCTTCTGCATAGTTTGACAGCAGGCAATATTGCAGTAGATAACACTTGTGCATGCTGCTCAGTGCAAATAAAACTTGCAGAGTGAGACTGAAATGCGCTTGGTTTCATGGCCTGAAGTCAGGCTCGATGTTAGGTCTGACACTCGCAGCTTCAGCAGAGCTGTGTGGATGAGCAAGTGGCTACTTGCTCCCAGTCGCCGCATCTCAGCCCCTGAAGCCATCCTGCTGGTGCATGATGCAGCGAGTGCTGGGTTCAGATTTTGGATGAGCTGATCACGTGCGAGGGTTTCTGGAGACAGGGGATTTGCAAGCTACAGACACATCTCTGCCGCCGCATAGGGCCGGTCCATCTGCTGCATGGTGTACGCTTACGTGGAGTCGGCAGAGCTGGCTGCCAGCTCTCAGCAGACAGATCAAACCAGCATAAAGCTAGATTAGTATCTGAAGTCCAGATGAAATTCCCTGATGTTACCCCTTAAAAGTTTCAGGTGGGGGATAAAGAAAAATCTTGTAACTCAAAACCTTCTGATGTCCAAATTGTTATGTTACATAGGAAATCTCCTTCTTTCTTACAGCCCCTGGTGGACTTTCACTGATGAGTGACTGGGCCATCTGTTTAATTTCACGATTAACATATGTGTTGTGCAGTTACAAACGCTTCCCTCCCGGCGCTGTCCGGCTGCCCATATCTGAAGTGTAGCTGATTTTGGTCCAAAAACCACAGCAGGGTGTGTAATTAATAAGGGTAATGTTGTGATATGATAAGTGCTGCAGTTTAGTGTGTGGTTGAGCCTATTGTTAACCCCAGAGCTGTTAATTTCAGACTAATGTTTTAAGCTGATTTACATGAGAGATAAGCAAATTCATCTGTATGACAGCAATAAGGCTACTTAGCACTTATCCAGCTGCAGATCTTAAAGCACTTTATAAACATTAATGAATTAAACTCTGTGTTCAACGAAGCTGCAAACAAAGTCACAATGTTATAGTCCTATCGCTAAAAACAAAATCCAAAAAGCATGGGAGAGAAATCACTGTTTTACTGACACAAGCTAAGAGCAACAGCCTCCAGTTTTTATTACCAGTTGTAGCAAACCTATCTGGGGTCTCTGTCATCCTTTTGACACCTGGTGCAAAACTTCCTTTAACTTTGGCTATTCAGTGGTAGGTTTTCCCTAATATCTTAATAGTGAAATATGCTTTTACCAAAAGCCAGTGCTCGAAACACAACACTGATAAATTAGGAAAAGGGAGAGGGTGGGATTTGCCCATCATGTTCAAGTCTAGAACAGAAAAATGTCTTGTATGCCCCATTTATCTCTGCCTGCGTCTTCTCTGTCTCTACTCAACAACAATACGGAAGAAGTCTACAATTTTGCAGCAATCAGTAGGGATCTGTTCCCGGCTCAGTGTAATCAGCTAAAAGGGTCCCAGTGTTTTGCGGTGGCTCTGGATCAGACCTTGAGGATTAATGCTCCTTCCTTCTTTAAAGCTGGGTAGCCCCATAGTAAGCTAGCCAAACCCAGCCCCCCATATCCACTGTGTCAAAGCTGTTCTAGCTGCCCTGCAGGAAACAAACAAACAAACAAACAAAAAAACAAAAAACCAAAAAAAACACTGATTAAACAGGACTTGCCCCGGTAGATTTTGCAGAGCGTGTTGGTGCATTGCAGGCATTATTTCATGGTATGATTGGCAGTCCTCAGTAAGATAGCTTTAATTGTTTTGATGGGGTTTCCTAGCGGGAATAAGGCTTCTGTTAGACGTGATCATGATTGCTTGTGCTAGGTATTTGACTGTACAGCAGAACTGGCAAATAAGAAGTTTGAAGTCTCGATGATGTGCAAATCAGTTATACCCACAGTTAGAGAGAGCCCGTGCGCTGGGGAACATACAAGGAGAAGGACAAGAGCAAAGAAAGGAGCAGCAGGTGCTCCCCTTTCACATATGGAGAACAGTCAGAGGAAGCTTCGGGCAGATTTCTGGTGAGCTCCTCACCCAGCATTGGTGGCATTCATCTTTTAGGTGCCCAAGTCAGTGGCAATATTTTCTACAGCTTGGGTGACCTGCAGTTGCCATCTCTGGCCACCAGTATCGCATAATGGTGGTTCTTACACACTCTGTCCTCATTTACACATCAGACTGGGCTTGTACTCCCCTGTTAAGGTCTGAGGATGGATCCTGCCAAATGCAGCACTGAATCAGGAGCTGCATCCTCTGGTCATGCCCCAAAGGCCATCACTGCACTGAGCCACGTGTACCCATGCCCACCACGGCTGCATCCCAAAATAAACACAGAGCTCTGCTGGCAGTGGAATTGCTGCAATGCAAAGCTTTTCCTTCATGTGGTGTTGGCAAAAGCCAATTAATTATCACAAGGACCTATTAATTTGCATCAGGATGTCTGCAGGCAAGTCTACTATCATTTTGCCTTAGTAAGTAAGGAGAAGGGAGCTCCCAAGCTGGTGAAGTCTTGCTGAAGAGGGCGACCACCACATGCAATGGGATCCTTAACACTGCAGTTGGAGGTGTTTTCCTCAAATGGGGGATGTCTGGGGCCTTCCCTGGAAACACATTCACACCAGTGGTTTTTTACTCTGAGTCTGGATAATTTCTGTGGAAATCTCTATTATTTTTGGCTGAGAGTCTTGTGGGCATTACCTGTGATTCACGTTTGCATGGAGCACTGTCAGTGAAAGTGCAAGGCACTTCCAGCTGCAGGTTTTTAATTACTAGTGTTAACAACCAGCATGTCTTACGGATCTTTGCAAAGCTTGCTGAGAGATAAGGACCCACAGGGAAGAGGAGAGCTGTGTTTATCTGGTTGGCATTCCCTGATACATGATCTGGGGCACACATCATAAGCCTTTTTGCTCACAGACAAAAAATAATGAATAACAGGAACTTTCCTCCTTCAGCTCATCTGAAAAAAAAAAAAAAAAGTGTGCCAAGAAAACTCCTATCTAGGGCCTCCTAGCCACATTCCCAGTGCCAAAGGATGATCTTTAAACATCTGTTACAGCTCTGCACATGAAAGGCTCACAAGCACATTAGTTTGCATGTTCAGTCATCCTATCTCCAAAGGGAATGTGCTCATCGGCTGACAGAGCTATCTGCAGGATGTGCTCATTCGTGCTGCATCCAGGTACTTGGCAAGTGAAGCGGGTGACGATGTTCTTGGCATCACACCTGCCTTGTAT
This sequence comes from Chauna torquata, assembly GCA_013399475.1. Classification (NCBI taxonomy): domain Eukaryota; kingdom Metazoa; phylum Chordata; class Aves; order Anseriformes; family Anhimidae; genus Chauna; species Chauna torquata. The sequence continues at coordinate 77,630 of VXAL01008555.1, read as the reverse complement.
AATCAGCCGCGGGCGGTGATTTCCACAATGCTATCTCACCCTGCCCAGAGAGGAGAGTTGCTGCGAGCTTACAGCTGGAGCTGGCCTAGCAAGCAGCTCAGGAGGAAATATTTCATCTCCCATGTTCAAGGCAGAGCTGTGAAAAGACCTGCGCTCATCAGGTTTTCCTCTCTGGCTAGATTGAAGGAGCTCAAAGAACTTGGCAGATGGTCTTCAGCCTCTAAAATATGCTCTCCTGAGGGAGGTGGAGGTGACTTGCAGGAGGTGACACACAGCTGGGACATCAGCCTTGCCCCACCAAGTGCATCCATAGATTTCCTGCTGGTTTCAGAGCAGTCTCAAAATCACTAAGGCAATGTCAGGAGCTGAGTCCAGATGTTATCATCTCCTGTTGGTTTGCTCGGTGAATCCCACCTTCATGTGTTGTGGTATCTTGTGACATCTATCCCCATCACCTGCCAAAGGGTTAAAAGGAGCATTAGGTGCCATAAAAGGCCAATTCGTCACATGAATCCTTTCACGTCTCAGCCTGGAAATGGTGTCACTCACAGCAGCTGAGAACAGATGTCTGGGGCCCATTGGACATCTCCAGCCTCTGCTTGTTGTGTAAGAGTTGCAATATTGTGGTGGTGTGACTGTGCTCAACAGCAGCATCCTCTCTCCCCGTCTGCCACCAGGTTACCAATTTAAGTCATAAAGTGTTGTCTAACCATACTTTTATGTCAAATATGTTAGAAATGATCCCAGAAGAGTCAATGTTTTGAAATGTCTTGTGCTTCTTGGTATTTGCCCAGCCAAAAATGCTTATGGTATGCGATGCCTCCCTGGCCAATTCTTTCGGGTGAAAGAAAGAAAACAGGACTGCTGAGATGTCCTGGGGTCTGTGTCACGTGCATGTTCAAGCCTCACTTTTTCTTACATAAAACTCTTTGGACAGCTATCTTTGCTCCTATCTCTTCTTTCTTCTATATATTTTTTTCAAAGAAAGTGTTTGGACCATTCATAGACCAAAGTCCTCTGTTCAGTTCAGTCCCTTGCTATACACAGCAACGTGTCCCTCTTGGATTTAAGACTTGTTATGTGGTGTAGATATTTATCTGCTTGAAACCAGACCAATGCTTGGTTTCATGCAGCACACTGGGCAAATGCCACACAAGTAACAGCTTTTGCTCACCAACGTTAAGGGCTTAGGGTTACAGCTACTTGCCTGGTGATGAAAAAACATTGCTTCTTGGGCCAAATGCTGATCTGTTTCTGCGTGGTCATGGGACTCTTTTCTTCAGAACAAGTAGATGCAGAGATGGGGCAAAACTTTANCGTCTCAGCCTGGAAATGGTGTCACTCACAGCAGCTGAGAACAGATGTCTGGGGCCCATTGGACATCTCCAGCCTCTGCTTGTTGTGTAAGAGTTGCAATATTGTGGTGGTGTGACTGTGCTCAACAGCATCATCCTCTCTCCCCGTCTGCCACCAGGTTACCAATTTAAGTCATAAAGTGTTTTCTAACCATACTTTTATGTCAAATATGTTAGAAATGATCCCAGAAGAGTCAATGTTTTGAAATGTCTTGTGCTTCTTGGTATTTGCCCAGCCAAAAATGCTTATGGTATGCGATGCCTCCCTGGCCAATTCTTTCGGGTGAAAGAAAGAAAACAGGACTGCTGAGATGTCCTGGGGTCTGTGTCACGTGCATGTTCAAGCCTCACTTTTTCTTACATAAAACTCTTTGGACAGCTATCTTTGCTCCTATCTCTTCTTTCTTCTATATATTTTTTTCAAAGAAAGTGTTTGGACCATTCATAGACCAAAGTCCTCTGTTCAGTTCAGTCCCTTGCTATACACAGCAACGTGTCCCTCTTGGATTTAAGACTTGTTATGTGGTGTAGATATTTATCTGCTTGAAACCAGACCAATGCTTGGTTTCATGCAGCACACTGGGCAAATGCCACACAAGTAACAGCTTTTGCTCACCAACGTTAAGGGCTTAGGGTTACAGCTACTTGCCTGGTGATGAAAAAACATTGCTTCTTGGGCCAAATGCTGATCTGTTTCTGCGTGGTCATGGGACTCTCTTCTTCAGAACAAGTAGATGCAGAGATGGGGCAAAACTTTATCCTAAATCTTATGAGAGCTTCAATTTTTCTCTCTCCTTTTCCTGTCTCACCCTATTTAATTCAACTCTTGCTTTCCAAAATTGCAATAGTGAGTTACTTTATATCTGCAGACACAAATCCAAATCCTGATCCCATTAAAGTTAGTGGCAAAACTTCCAATAACTTCAGCTGAACCAGGACTTGGCTCACTGTGAAGAAAATGTTGTTCTAAAGGCAATATGTATTGCCACAAAGATTCAGACATCCATAAATCCATCAAGGCAATGAGTACTTCCATCTGCCACCCAGCATTTGGAGCCGGGTGTGTTAACAATATGAGCTAGAGAGTGAAAGTTACTAGCAAATGCATTTCTGCAACCATTTCTCCTGCTCTTATTAATGAGATTTTGCGTTTACTGGCAGAGGGATAAAGAACAACTTCCAGAGCACAGTGGTTTATGTGCAGGTTGGGTTCTTGGGACAGAAGCTTGGATGACAGTGTGACAGACACCTTAAAAACGTAGTAGCTAGACCTAGTTTAAAGAGGCTGGTTTGGGTCTTGGGAAAGCTGAGCTCATTTCCCAGTTCTGCCACCAACCTCATGTGTGTCCTGGGGCAAATCATTTGATCTTGCTGTGCTTTGGTTCCTCCACTACAGCATTCCTTACTCCTATCCTTTGTCTGCCTGTGCAAGCTTTCAGGCAAGGCTGTAATACACGTAATAACAGTAATAGTAATAACAATAATAACAATCTGGTGTATACACTGCATCAAATCTCAGCCACCCGCATCTGGCCGGCTGTGTGCTGGCAGGGCTTGCACAGCCGAGCTGCACACACACGGGAACCCTTTAGCTGGGAAAAAAACTTTCCCTTTCCTGGTGAGTAATTTTAAGGACTAGACGGGTACCAAAGCCAGAATGAAACCTGGAGGCAATTTTGCCAGCGTTCTAAAATGAGTGAGTTTTATTTAAGTCCATAAATGTGTTTGAAAAGCCTGTTTTAACAGAGGCCAGAGTGCCCTGGGGTGACTCTCTTTAAAGTGCTTTGTTTGGTTAATAAAGATTTGTAAATGCTGTCTGTCGGAAGTGTCGCTGCCACTATCTTGGAAAAGCCTCAGCTGGGAAACACAGGTACCTTGTGTTACCCACATGCTTCAAGCATTTTCCTTTGCCATGATGTCTGTTAGTGCTGTGAGCCTGCGTGGCCACAGCTGCCAGGGCAAAACGATGCTTTGCTGGGTGAGCAAGGGCTCAGACTAGATTTGGCCACCCCTTCCTCTGGTGGCATGCAGGAGGCCACCAAGGGGAACAGATGACACTTGCCCAGGGCCTGGGGAGCAGAACATCTTGAGAAGCTCACCAGACCATTTCTCAGTGAGGGTATCTCATCCCTGGAAGACCCCTGCTGGAGCCACAGCTGGATGGTGCTGTAGTGTGAGTAAAGGCCCATCCGTCAGAAGGAGGACCCTATTCATGGCACGGAGAGTGTCCCTCTGGGATGGAGAACAACAGCTATGCGGATGCCCTGAGCAAAGCACGAAGGCCAAAACCACCAGTCCTGGCACTGGTTGTCAGACAGAGGACTAAAATTGGTTATCTCAAAGTCTATATTTGTATTAAGTGGGAGTTAAGAACCCCAAGTGCCTTTAGGAACTAGTCAGAGTTGTACCTGCTGCAGATATTTCTCACGTATGAAACCATGATCACTGCTATTTCCCTTTAAAAGCCCACAATTTGTTTTGTCTACAAGCACTATTTCAAGCCTCTGGGTCCTTTCAGAGGATCTGGCCTCATCTTCCAGAGATCCGTAGCACTATTTCCGCCCCTCAAATCTACTCCAGCAGCTTCGTTTGGGATAAAGTTACAACGGCCATCAATCCTGCCCTTGTACTTCAGAGCACAAGCTAATCACCACGGAGGGGAAGGAAGCAATTTTCTTCACACTTTATTACAGCGCAGCCACGTACGTTATGGATCTGGGTGCTGCTCTTTGTTTGGCTTTCTCACGGAGCATCAGTCACCAGCCGCTGACGGAAAGCCTGGTGGAAAGCCAGGCTGGACAGACCACCGCGCTGTCTGGGCAGGATTCGCCTGTCCTGACTGCAACTGTCTGAAACACAGCTAGGGCCAGATATCCTTCTGTAGTCGGTGGAGGGGGTCAGGGGATGATTCATCCCATGGTGAGATAGGTGTCCCAGGCAGCTGAGACAAATCACCCTGCGGAGGCCCCGTCTCTTTGCGTTAGCTCCTTGGTGGAGCCCTTATGATTTGCCTATGTGAGATATTTAACTTTTAGATGGCCGAAGTGAAATGGGGTGCCTCTCTCCTCTCTTGGCCATGCCTCTGTATCCCTGCTCCTCTGCAGGATTCCTTCTGCAGATGGATGAAGTACTAGAAGTTTTGTTTATGCTTAATGAGATGCCGCACCGAGCATGCTGCCTCTTAGCAGGTTGATGCCGGGATGCTAGCACAATATGGATGAGAAATGATGATAATAATTGTTATTTTGCAACATTTTAGGGGGATGTAAGTGCCGAAGTACAGCGGCAGGGGCTAGCAAGAATTGGTGTCCCAAAGTGATTGCTCAGTGAGATGGGGGTGAAAGAGAAGGGGAAGCTTTATTAATTATTGTTCTTAAACCCAAGTGAAATGGCAAACATTGCTGCTCTTAAAACCTCCCAGCTGTTCTTTCCTTTGTTCTAGTGACTGCTTGGAAGTTTGATCAGTGATAAAAGCAAGGACTCTTAAAGCAGTTTGCAAAGTTGTAGGAGACTTTAAACAGCTGGTATGATAAAACACCCACATTTCCCCTGACAAATGTAAGCTCCACCGGTAGCTTTTAGAGAAGGGTTTCATACCAGAGCCATAAAAGAAATAAAATGGTTAAATATAGAGGTGACATTCTGGGTTTTCCCAGCTCTGTAAAGATATATCTAAGCAGCCATTATCACGCAGGTGCACGTATATCATTCAACATCAGACATCAAGGAAAAATAATCGCCTGGAGTGAGAGAGTAAAGTTCAATGAAAGTTTGAAAGCATTAGACACCAGCACTCCTGGAAGTATAATCAGACAGTGAAAAAAAATGACTCTCGTGCTTTTGTTTGGTTGATGAGTTTGGGTTTGCTGGCTGCATCAAATGAGATCTCATATCAATCTATCTTCATTAGACTTCTTCTAAAAACAATTGTACATTTCCTGGAAGCTCATTAACAGGGAAGCGTTGCCAGGCTCTTGTTCATAATGGTCCTTATTGAACAAAGTACTTACACACGTGCTCTGGGCCCAGTGATTTGTAATAGGGGGTATAAAAGTTACCCAAATTTTTTTTAAGTTGTAGGTAATACTAAGTCTAACTTCCATTTCCATTATCAGTGGAAATTCTGTTCAATCCTCTTATCTTTGATCTGATCTCTTTTATATAATAATGTATTTACTTTCTACCTATCTATCTATTATTCCAATAGTGAGCATAAAGTCATGCTGCACTTAAAATTGTCGGCGACTCCACCCCTGCCTCCGCTGGTTCCTCCTCATCTCTTCTGGAATACTTCAAATTCCACTGCAGGCTGGAAGGGCAGCAGCTACTATGTGTTGTGCACAGGATCATCTGTCTTTGTCCGGGGTTGTCCTACCCCAAAAATTCAACACAAACATTTGAGTTAATTAATTCTTAGTCTAAATGGCTCTTTTCCCATCAGTAATACACGTTTCTTGCATTTTTTTCTCCAACATTCCTCTGCTGTAAGCTGTTGCCTGTGTTGAACAAGCAACTGTTCCCTGTCTCAGCCATTGGTTCAAGCCTGCCTCCTTAAAGGCATTCCAGGTAGCTGTAGACCTGGAAGGGTGTTGAGTTAGGTCATTCTGAACTTCTCCAAGTTATGTGGTATGCTCTGACATCAGACATTTTCAAAGTCCTGTACAAGTGTTTTTTCCCTGGTTTGCTGGAGTTTGCTCGGCTCTTCCCAAGTGAGTTTGTGGTGGATATGTTGAAGGTGCTGTAGGATGGCAAAGTTATGTGCACCACAGGCCATTAAGCTCTGCTAACTGTCCTGCTGCGACATGTCAAAAGCCTCCAAAGATATTATTGCTCTGGGTCCTTCTGGTTTTGATCTTCTGACTCAAGGCACCTCGGTAGAAGATTGATTTTCGGGAAGCTGTAAGTTCCTGCCTTTGCAAAACCACTGCCTGTCTGGGCAGCCATCTGTCACTCTTCTGTGCATGAATATCTCACCCCCTTTCAGCTCTCAGGTCTAGGGGGTGGTTCCTCAGCGGGATGGGCTGCAGTACGTGCAGAGAGAGCTGTCTCTCCACCCTAACCCCGAGGCCATCCAGACCCTGAATGGCAGCAGGACTGCTCCCAGCTCTGGCCAGCACAGGCATGGCTGTACGCAAAATATTAACGTGTTCACCAACGTTATCTATATTTTCCTATTGCACTTTCCTTATTGGAATGGATTTGCTGTTCCCTGCTAAACTGTCATCCACCTTTGGAGGACCACTGGAGGACCTTATCCCAACCACTCCCAAGGGAACAGAGTCTACTGATGCCCTGCCCTGCTTATTGCTACTTCACTGTTCCTAGTACTGTGCGCTGATAGCCCCAATTGTGATTAAATCCTCACTACATATTAAGTGCTGTACAAACATGTAGGCAGAGGCTAGCATCTCTCTGAAACGCCTATAATCTGAAGAGAGGAAATAAGGAGGTGTAACGATTTGCCAGGCAGTCAGGGGAGGTTCTGCCAAGGCAGGAGGAAAATTGTGGTCTCCTGGTTTTCAGATTTGAACTTGACCTTGCTACTTCTCAGTGCCCAGTCATGAATCTTTGATTGCTCTGGGGACCACATGAGTTACCTTCTGGAGGTTCTGGGCTGGAAAGCCTTCTAGCTACACATTTCCTATTGCAGTTCTGTGGGAGAAAAATATCTCCTTGCATGATGCTTAGAATTGTACATAGTCCAATTACAGAAAATATTTTATGCTGTCCATCTTCCAAGGCATCATCACTGGCAGCAGGGCACCAGCTTCAGAATGGGTGGATTGTGCTTCCAAAAGCTAATTAAAATCGTTAGCAGCACTCTCAGATCGGTTGCCAGAAGCTATCCTTCATGACACTAACCTCATATCTCCTCTAGGCTGCTTGAGCACATTTAAGAGTTACTCTGAAGTTTATTATCTACCTTTTTAAAATAATTCATGGTTATGTTATGGTAAGTAAGGGAAGATATCTTAAAATGATTACGTATACCCAGATAAGCAATAAAAATCACAGAGGTCAAGAAAGAGAGGGCCTACTTCGGATGTTACAAGTACTCTGTATCTACTGCTAGGTTCAAGCCCAGAATCATTGCCAAATCCCCTGAAGTCAGATATCTTTGTGCTCTCTGCCTGTTACAAATGGTAGCCAAGTCGCTGCTCAACAGGAAGGGGATGGAAGGATGAAAGGGCGATTCTCAACCAGAAAATAGTCACAAGACAATATCACCATTTAGGACTTTTGTTTTTCTTTTTCTTTTTTCTTTTTTTTTGCCCTGAGTTTCTGATTCTCTCATTCTCTACTGTTCCCAGCTTTGTATCCCTTGGAAATGGATAGAAACTGGATCTTTGTGCTAGTAGATGCGTATTTGGGATATGGATTAAAACTCTGGCATGGATTTATACTGCTTACCTGAATACTTGTATTAAGAGTACAGCTGCTCTGAGTCCCTGGACAGAGGAGGGTGACTCAGTTCACTGAGTATAGGCTATGAGCCTCAATAAATCAAAGCAGTACTGCTCCCCTCTGAACTTTTACTGCTCCTGTCTCTTTAGAGCATATTTTAATTGCCTTTACTGTGTTGTACAGAGGATTCCCCTGGTGCTACCATCAAGAACTTTGAGATTTGCAAGCCACATTACACCTGCAGTGTGCTGGGTGAACCCTGCAAGAGGTGCAGGCATTACAGCTTTGCTGAGAGCTGCTTGCTGCGAGCATTTCTGGTAGTGAAATTCAGTGGCCAAAACAAAGGATTTGGGGCTACTGTGAGCTATTCTTTGTGCAGCTGATTGTTTTCATAGCTGAGGAAATTCACACTGGAAACATGGTTCTAATCATTAAATTCATTTGGATATTTAATATGGAGTGTTGGTTTAGTTCTATAATAAGAAATTAATTCCAGTTTTTCTTCTAGTCTCTTTGCAGCAAATTAACTCTTACTGGGAGAATCATTTCTGTTCTGCTTTCTACTCTCTTATTAGCTCTAGTACCATCTACTAAATGTATTTATCCATCTATGAAAAAGCACAGAATCTCAGTGGTTTCTGTACGTTTTAGGCATATTGAATTAGCAAACACAAATCTGTGAATCCTAAGTGATTAAACTGTGGCCGAAGTCTTTTAATGACAGCCTTGCTCTGGCTCTTTAGGTAGGTTGATTTTTCAGGCCACATGCAGGTCTCCCAAAATCACAGCACTCTTATTCTGGTACTCTTGAGCAAAAAGCACAGTTCCCATTAATGTCGACTAATGGCAACAGCAGTGGCAATAAAGAACCGAGGTTGGCTGAGCATAGTCCTGGCTCTAGGAGGTTGCCCGGCATGGCCGGGTGAGGAGCAGAAGACCCACAGTGCTGGTTGGCCACAAGCAAAGGCTGGTTGCTGGTGATGCTGCCATCAGTAAGCAGCTCAGGGTGCACGGTGTCCTCCTGCAGTGCCACAGCAAGCTGTGTGCGAGACCCCATTTCTTTCTTTAAACTGCAGTGCTTGCTGGGTGTGAGCACTGGCCATGCTCGTGACACTTGTTGCAAGGGTTGGGTCTTGCCGGCAGGCTCCCAGCCGAGATTTCTGAGCTTTCCTTTCCCCTCTCTACTGTGCAGGAGGCTGTTGGCGAGGCTCACGTGGTCTTGACGGGGCTGCTTTTCCATGCTGAGGAAGCACTTTCAGTGCCTACGAGAATATTACTCTAGGCCCGAATCCAGTGACCTTTATTCAACTTCTGCTCTGTTAGGAGAATAATGATGGAAATCGGAGGAAGGGGGATTTAAAGCCTTTTGAGGGAATGCTTTGCCTTATGGTGCTGTGGGAGAGGAAGGAGAGGACGGAAACCTGCCCCACCACAGGGGCACACGTTAGCCTTTGGCTAGAGGCTCAGCTCTGCTGGTACTCTGTTGGTATGCCAAGAGAGGCTTTGAGGGAACCTCCTCTGCCTGCAGTAATTTACAGACAGATATTTGAGTACTTAGAGTGCCCTTAAGAAGATGAGGGGAGTCCAAAGCTGGCTTTCGCACCCAAGAGGGAGGAGTTCATTCAAGTGAATGTCCTTGATTAAAAGGTTAACCCACCTTGCTCCCCAACCTGCTCATCGCTCTCCTCTCCTCTAGCTGCAGGTCTGTTCTCTGAGTGCTTCACATACTCAGGACCATCCCAAGGAACCTGGAAGATGGGGCTCCGCCACAGCCAGCCCAGTACCTCCTGTACATGGGTGCCAGTGATTTCAGCCCAGCAAGGAGCTGCTGTGGATGGCTTTACTCAAAGAGGATGATAGAAACAATGTTTGTTATTGTTATATCTCCTACAGTGAACATTTCCAACGGTAATGGAAGGTCATGGTCCAGTTCCTGCCTCTGTCTGAGGGGATGCAACCTCTCTCCCCTATCTGGCCAAGCTACAGAATAAGACACTTCTTATTTGGTCTTTGACTCCTCTGCAGGTGAGATTGCAAGATATTTGGGCACAGAAGGAAAACAGGTATAAGAATGTCTTTTTTTTGCACCTTCAGCTGCGACAGAGGCACCCTAAGTCTCCGCAGCCTGGGCAGATTAGGCACTGCAAGTTGCACTCCTTGGTTGTAAGATAAAATTATCTCAAGAACAAGTTTTGGAGGACAGGATTGCCTCCTGCCCAGCCATGGACCCCATGTCTGTGAGCAGGAGCTGTGTGCTGGACTACAGATGTCTGAAACCATGTGCAAGTGCTGATTGCCACTGTGAAGTTCACCCCAAAGGCTGCTCGGTGGTCATTTGGCTGGGACCCTTATCTGCTTGTTGGAACCCAAGGTTTCAAAGGCAATGTCTGAGACAGCAGGATGAAAAGATAATAATTAATGACATTCCACGGCTTTAATGTAGTTGCTGCTCACCTGGAATCTGCTCAAACTCTTTGAAGTACCCAGTTCACCCCAAATATGCCCAGAAACTGAATGAAAGAATGAGTAAGCCTGATTTCTGCCATGCGCGAAGCCTGTACCTGCAGAGGCTGAGCCACACCACCCAGTGAGAGCCAAATCTGCAGCCATCCTGGAGGGAAGCAGCAATCCAGCCACATTCATCAGCTTCTGGTGAAAAAATACTGTAGCTCTGTGCATCGTTCACCTAGTGGCAGGCAGTTTTCAAAAGTTTTACAGCTTTTTTTTTTTTTTTTTTGGTAGTAGGAAGCATCCTTTGAGCGAACATAAGACCATTTGATGTTACAATAAACCATTCTGTTGGCTCAAATCAAAGATGAGGCACCGAGGTGTTGTAAAAATCTTTGAGTCAACGAAAGACAGCTGGTTGAATCATTTCCCAGATTTTCATATGACTCATAAATTTGTTACATAGTGAGGAAATTCCCTGAAAGCTTTTTGGCAGGCACCACCAGTCTGACCAGTAGCTAAAAAACACATAACCTTCCAGTTATAGGGGGGCAGTGGTGAGGGAAACAAAGAAGATTCTGCCTTTGGATTTAAGTGTGGGGTCAGTTTAAAATGCATTCTTGCCACCAAAGCCAGAATTCTTCCACACAAGAGGCGGGAAGATTTAAGGGATAGCTTCCCACTTGTAATGCATATGTCCTGAAGATTCTGCCTTCTCCCTCTCTCTGCTTCCACCTATGCACATGGGTGCACATGTGCACAGAAACTTGCATGGTCAGACTCCCTGGGGGTGACCTGGTGTTGTAGATACATGTGTATCAGTAGGATGCATGAAATTAGACGCTGTCCCTCTTAACCAAGAGCATGACAGGTCTCACTCCATTTCATTTCTTGACCAGCAGCCCAAATCCTGTCTTATTTAGGCATCTAAAATTGTAGATGTTTCTATCACCAAGATCCACATTTACCTGTATAGTCAATGGAGAGTATCTTGGAGAGCCTCCAAAGAGAAAAGCCTGACTGCCTTGGGTGGGTAGCTTGGGTGCTTGTCTTTCTGTCTTCCTGCAGAGACCTTCAAAGTCTCTCATCTCTCACCACTGACTATACATGGAGAGGAACATACAAGGAGAGGAATGCCTTCCCTCAAGAGAAGCAAGCCATTAGACATCTACAGTCTTGGCATAGATCAAGGTCTCAGTGATGTGGACCTCAGCTCCCTTATGTAGTCTCCCCAAATTAAAGTGTGAATAAGCCACAATGATCCTTTTCTTTAATGCAAGAATTGGGCCAAAATCTTTTCTGGCATCTCAGAGACTTTTTGAGACTGGAGCATTACCCACAAAACTTTCCCAACTTCAGATATCTCTGGTGCAGACATCTGTGTCTGAACTACACATTTATCCCTTCTTCACCATCAAAGGAGAGGAAGGGCAGGTTCCTTTCATCCCAGGTTAGGAAAGATGAAGCTCTATCCTAGGGTGGCTTTCCATGTCTCTGGTATTATACAGATAAGCTCACAACAAATTGTTTTCATGTCTGTGTGATAGATAAAGAATAAAACGCAACAAGGGACATGTTGAAAACTGTGACGGAACATCACTAGGACCTCTATAATAATACTATACCATGCAGCTTTTGGTTGCTCTGTTGGGTCTCCAAAATCTGTGCCTAGTTATCTTCTGAGAAACCACCAGGACATCTGCAGGGCTTGGTGTGCCAAAATCTTGTAGGCCTTGGTGTAAGAGCAGTTCTGTGCTGGGGATATGCATGTCTCGGGTGGCAGCAGAGAAATGGTGCTTTTGTGTGTTGGGGGCCAGATCATCTCACTGTGGTTCCCTGTCACTTGGTCCATGGGAGGATTCCATAAATCATCTACAGCAACTGAGTTGGGTAGTGGAAGGGAGACTGCTCAGACTGGAGAGTGTGAAGATGATGAGGGCCACCCTGTAGAGACTTGAGGACCACCGGAGAGATGTGGACTACAGTTTGGGAACCATGGAGTTCAGATAGTTTTAAATAGTGCTTCAGAGGCTGTGGGAGCTGGCAATCTGTCCCCAGGGAATTTGCACATGTTTAACTAATTAATTAGGTAATTTAGCAGCCACGGACAATCACGTACAGGACTCCCACTGCCGTGCCAGTGTGTGTGCACAGGCAGGCGCACGGACATTTAACGTAAGGCTGCTCCCGTCTTCCCAAATCCTGCTCTGTTTAAACAGGCCAAAGGAAACACAAATGACATTTTGTTTCTCCTCCGTGAAAAACACTTGCAAACTCTGACCAGCAAGAATGGATTGCATTTCAGGCACTTGTTTATTCATCCAAAGCTCAAAAGATTTAAGAGTTTAAATAAAATGTCTGAATGAGGCTCCATGTATGTGAGCCTCTGAAATGCTCTTTTTAAGAGACAGACGTCTGACGCCTCGGAGAAGCTTGTCAGTGGCAGAGAGGGCTTTAGCGGCTTCAGTCGTGTTCAATTAAAGCTGATCAGGGCTTCGGACTGGTTGACAACACAGAAAATCATGCCCAGCATAGCCCTCCAAAATGCTTCTCTGTGCCACATATTTGTCACAGCTTTAGCTTCAAACTGCAGCATGAAATATATAGCCAATCACCAGGTTTAGGAGTAAAAATGTTCCTAGGAATTCAGAAACTTTACCAAACCGTTATATTGACTGCTTTCCAGATTCACTATTTTTTTTTTTTTCTCTCTTTCTTTTGGTTGCTTTAATTTAGTAGAGGAAGTGAAGGCAAATAGTTTAATCATAACCATCCCTAGGGGCAATTTAGAATCATTTTCTCATTAGTGCATATAATATACAGTATAAGTAATGTTCAATCAGATGGCTGCTACAAAGGCCCATGCAGACACTGGAATGAAATGCACTCCAGTGCTATGAATAGCTGAATGAGAATAATCTTGTCTTTCTGCATCTAACTTCTTTGTTGGTGGGTGAATAGGATTTTTCCTNTGAGGGGGTGGAGAATCAAACTTTCTTCTAAATATAAGTAAAATCAAATTATAATAGTGGAGGGACTGCAAGACTATTTAGACTCCAGGGAATTCAATCACAGACAGCCAAAGGCAGGAAGAATTTGAAGAGGTATAAGAAAAGAAAAACAGAGGAGAGCAGGAAATATGTGCTGCATAAAGATGAGTTAACTGGAAGATGTGTCGCACAACCACAAGAAGGATCCAAAAGAAGAACTTGAGGGGATTTAGGGGGAGGTAATAGTTTCAAAAAATCCTCCTCCCCCCAAAGTTATTCAACCTATGACGCAACCCCTCCCCAAGTTCATCACAGCACCTTGTATGGGTCAGGCTTTAGGCTGGGTCATGGAAATGACCCCAGTTAAAAAGCAAGCTATGAAGAACCAGGGTGATGGGGCAGGAACTTCTTGCACCATCCCTCCTACCAAAGCTGACACAGCATGGGATTACACTCCAGGCTTGTGGATGGGTAGGTAAGCAACATATAAATGTCTAGCAGTTGGATGGCCAGGCAGCTCCATGATCACACCCTCACTCCTATCAGCTGGGGTAGGCTGCGCAGTGGCAGCTACATCACATAACTGGGGTCTCATTGACACTAATGACCATGATGGGAAGCCCATCAGAGCACTGCCTGTGATTTCAGCTGAGGAAAGTAAATGTTTTCCTCTTTCTAGAGGTAGTTAATAGGATTCCCAGTTGTCTGTGTCTTGTATTTCCCAGTACGCTCATTTGGTGCTCAGGGTGGTACCTGCTGGCTTTGGTGGACCCTTTCAGGCAGAAGGGTGGGCTCTGGGTTTTCCTATTTTCCAGCTGGCTCCAGGGTGGTGGCTGGGATTGGATGTTGTCTCTTGGATAACAAAGTCTTTGCATAAAAATGTGTGGCTTCACTGGCCTGTTTTTTATAGGTTGGAAGAGACACGAGTGCTGCTCCCAGCATCCACAGAGATCAAAGGTATGAAATAGGACTCCATAGCACGGGGTTTTGCAGATCGTTTTTCAGGAGCATTCAATGAGGGTTTGAACCTCCCAAGTTTCACTTAATTCTTCATAACTGAATAAAACCAAAAATTCAAAGTGAAACTCAACCCAGAAATCCACGTTCAGCTTGGTTTTGGATGAAAACCAAAGGAAATCATTTAATCCCAACATGGTTTCCACCAGAAGCTCTGTATTGGTCTGGGTTTGGTTGAAACTCAGTTTTTGCTTCCCTTTGCTGAACAGTTCATGTAAACTATGGGATAAGAAGAAACAAATTCAGGAAATACTTGTGTATTTTCCTTTAATGGTTTTTAAAAATATCTTTTGAATTCTATCAAACACATCAGTTCCATGAAACTCCAGGAAAAACATCAGTCCAAATGCACTGTAAATTGAAAGTAACAGAAATTTGTCACTGTTTATCTTCCATACAAATACAGATATCCTTGCACTGGAGGAACTAGGAATATGTAGCCTTCAAACTTTTCCTATAGGTGGAGAAGACAGGCAACTCCAAAACACATTCTCTGTTCAGACAAACAAAAATGAAATGCCTAGACAATATGTGATAAACCAGTTTTTCTCTCACTTTTCCAAAGTCTGGAGGAAGCAAAAGCATCACTCTTACTGCTACAACAGACTTGGAGGATGTTTTCTGAACTCTTAAAAATAATGGCTTTATACTAATGTCCTATTGTGCAAGACACTTCGTGTGGTTAAAGACAAGTCTAACTATTGTCTTATCTCATGGGTCATTGCAAGAAAAGCTATTAAAGATGGTAGGATAGTTCAGGCAGTATGCTAATAGTGACTAGTGGGTATCAAAAATAGATGTTTCTTATTTTAGGATGTATAAATCCCATGAGAGACTGTCGTACTATGGCAAGTTTACTAGACAGGCTTGTCTAGGTCATATCCTCTAGACCATGAGAACATGATGCTTCATAGGAAGGGACAAAAAACCATAATTTATACTTACGGGATGAGCAGTCCTGTGCAGAAGTATTTTGTTAAGCCAACAATTAGGAGTTGCCTGAACTCTGAAGTATTTGCTCCTTTGAGCTCATGGATGAGTTGGTTTCAGTAGGTCTGCAATGCAACTGTAAATCAGTATTTCCCTTTAGGCATGTTGGGTGACAAAAATACTTGTTGCCAGCATTTTGGGTATGATTGTTACCCCATTGGGAGTGCTGGGCATCTGCAAGCTGTGTGCAAGGCAAACTCTCACCTCGGAGAGATTTCATGGAAATTTCATGCTAACTGACTTTTTGGTTGTTTCTCCTCAAATTCCTCATTAATATATTCTCCACTAATAAATCCTTTCATTGCTCAACCAGCTCTGTGGAAGAAAAAAGTACTGCTGGGGGAGTGTTTGATTGCAACATTTTTTTCTGTAAAAATAATTATTAGCCAATAAAGTTGGAAGAAACTTGGCAGGCTTAAATACTCCACTGGGATTGGGTGCTTCCTCATTGGATCCTCTTGAAAAGACTCAAATTAATTTTGCCTTTGCCGTAGTTTGATTAGCTCTCGTTTCAAATGTGGTTGAGCTTCAAAACAGAGATTTCTATCTGTGCAGCTAATGTGTGTTACAGCACTTGTTGCTCCTTTTTGCTTTATTTAATATATTAAGTACATTACATAAGCACATAAGCGTATTTTAAAGACATGTAAAATAGTAAACGTAAAGAAAATTAAAAATACAGCCATGCACACATGATGTTGTTGTGCTTCTCTCCTTATTTTGACTGTTTGCAAGAACATAATGTGTTTTAGCCAGGCCATTGTCAAAACAGACAGAGATTAATTACCAAGGCCATTTGTTCTGTTAAAAAATAGATAAAAATAACTCATGAGTCATGACAACAGCGAATATTGTGGAGCCAAATCCTGCATCCTGTTTGCCATTTTCTAGCCTCGGCGTAGAAGAAAAGATGTGATTTTGAGAAATGATCTGATGCTATCTTTAGTACCTCTGCAGTGTTTACACAGCTAGGGAAGTCGGTGTCTGGCATCGCCTTTAATGACATGCAGACGTGGTTTGGGAGGAAGGTGTCCGGCTGCAGGCTGTGGAAATGGAGTGTTGCTGGATAGGGCTGCGAGGGGTTTGTGTACATCAGTAGATAGGGCTACAGGGCACAGGCATAACCTTAAAACATGCTGGGACTCAGAAATCAGGGAGAGCCATGGCTTTGCTCAAGCAGAGTCCTTCAGCACGTGCTTGGCATTTATTAGCGCGTGGTCATTGGGTATTGACCGGATGCTTAGGCGCTATGTGGAGAGGCTCTTCAGTCTTAGGGTGAGCTTTGGATGGTTGGGACAAGTCCCCCCCCATGTGGTAGACACAAATGAAATCATTCTTGCCCATTTGCTGGTAGAACCTTACCAGTTCTGAGGCTGCTGCCCTTGTATTGCTAACAAAATATGGACAAGGAGATGGACTTCACCACTGAAGCATTTCTGTGGCTACAGATGAACATCTTTGCAAGAAACCACTGTAGTCTCCCAGGGAATGTTGTCACCATCTTCCATGCAGTCTTGGAGATTCAAATCCTCCAGTGATGCTGCCCACAGAAATGCTGCAGGAATGCCACAGAAATATCAGCCAATGGGTCTGGATCCTCCCACTACATGCTCCATGTGCTGATGTAGAAGGAGGAACGTAACGGTGGTCCTGCAGCTCACACCAAGGGGTTCCTTGGTGAATGGTGGGCTCACCAAAAACTGGCACTGGGAGCACAAATGAGCCCCATCTCCCCTCCTGCCTTCTTCAGGAGAGCGGTAACTTGCTTAATCAGCTCCAAGTCTTGGAATATTTTATGAATGAAGATTTGGGTGCACAGAGGAAGAAATCAGTCAAGTCTCAGGTACAGTGCACTAAGCAAATGGGCTGATAATATTGGCAGCAAAAGGAATATTTAAAAATGCAGGCTAGACATGCTCAAAACCATCTAAAATCTTTAAACCATGCTAGAAAAATAATTCACTGCAGTGCTTCGTTTTGAGAATTCTAGCTGTCTTGCAACAATAAAAGATAATCTTTTAAGACAGCTGGGTCTATCATGAATGAATCATACTATCATATCTGCTTGTACCATGCCAGCATCTTCTGAGATGGTCAAGGACTGTCTAAGGCTGTTCCCTTGTAAGGGAGGCACAAGCCAGCTTAGAGAGGGCAGGTCTGGGGTCTGCACACCCTGGAGGTGACGGCAGAGACACACAATGTGGCTCTGCAGTCCACCGGGAAGGATGCTCAACCACAATAAAGGCTCCTATTGCCTCATCTCTCTTTGAGGACAGCAGCTCTCCCTCCCCTGCTGCTGCTGCCCTACTTTCCATCAGGCAGTTGCAGATGCAGCCAGGGGCCATGCATCACAGCCGGTGAATCACCAGCAGGTTGGACTGGGGGATCTGCAGGGTCTGGTGGGATGCTCCCTTGCTTTATCGATTCCCAAGCTGTCCTCAGGCATTAGCAGGGGCCAGGGCCAATTTTTACTGAAGTTAAATAGGAGGCAGAATTTAATAGGAGCATGGCCGTACCCCACCTTAGAGGCAGAAACAGGCAGGGTTTAGTTTTCCGGTATGGATGTGTCCATGCACTGCAAGCAGGACCCTGTAGCCTCAGTGAGGCACCCAGCAGGCGGTGAGCAGCCACGGACTCTGCACCCATCTCCAAGCCCCGCACAGTTGTTTCTCATTTAACAGTCACTGGATATAACAAACAGTCCTCAAGGCAAAGATAAACCCCATGAGAGTCTCCTAACCTCTTCCTTGCAGTGCTGCTGTCAGCCTAGTCTGGGAAGGGAGGAAGATGAGCTGAGTGCCTTGTTGCTACAGTGCAAAATTGGGCAGCTCTGGGTCCAGGCATTGCTGCCCAGCAGAGAACTATCGGGATGAGCCTCTTCAGGCTGAGGGTGTCCCTCCTCTCCGTTTTTATTGGGCCAATTGCTCCACTGAGGAACTTGAGCCAGAGATGGCCAAAGACCAAGTACGTCACCTGAGTCCCATCATCTCTGGGAGTGTGGTGATGCCAGACAGAAGGCATTCGAGGTCAGTCCTGCACGTGTGACAGGAGCAGAAAAGCATCAGGACGCACTATTTTTTTTTAATTTCTCTGGCACACATCTCACGTGTCAGGTCATTCCTTCACACATACGCACGTGTGCACTTCATTACAGTGCCTTGTGTCTCTCTCTTCCTCTGCTTTGCCCTGCTTCCCTGCACTATCCTCCTTCCACCCTGGGGCTTGGAAGCTGCGCTCAGCCTCTGCGAGAAAACTGCTTCCAGCTGTGGGCTGTGACAGGCTCTCAGCCACTGCGCAGCTGTTCTCATGCTTCTGCTCCCTAAAGCAACAGCACGGGTGGGGAAAGGCTGATCCTTACTGCGGACCGTCTCCAGAAGCAGTCACCCATGCGTGAGTTTGCAGGCTGCCTTTGGACACCGCCAGCAATGGGCGCAGGACCCTTCTGAAGAACTAAGTTGAGGTGCAGGGCTGCAAGAGCCAAAGGAAGATTTCAGCAGGGTAGGTCACAGCAGTCATCCACAGCATTAAGGCAAGGAGGGTCTAATGGCTGGTCTGGGGAACCTCATCTTCTTGCAGCAAGTTTGTCAAAAAGGATCCTGGGTGTGCTGTGCCCATGCAGTGGGCACCTCTGACTGTGGCGTGTGCCTTCTCCCCATTTGGTTGCTTTTTGACCTGTTACTGACTGGGTCTGGTTGGATGTCAAATAGTATCAAACTCTGAGGGAAGCTGTTCAAGCCTCCTTAAAGCACTCTCCCTGACTTTGCTCGTTATGGTTTTGGATATTCTGGCCACAGCAGGTCAAACTTCTCTCTCTGAAAGGTTAAAGTCCCTGTGAACCCAGTTGCCTAAAGCAAGTTTCCTTTTGTGTCAAGGGTGACTCTCAGCAGGGTCCAGACAGGTGGGGTGTCTGCTGCTCCTTCAAACCAATGGGACAGAGGTGCTGGACTGGTGTTCCTGAAGGAACCAGGAGCAGCCCAGGTACAGTTGGTGGGGGCAGAGTGAAGACCTAAGTGCTTGCAAATGGGACTTGCAGAGAATTTAGCTTCTTTGGTCCAAAAAGCTCTGTGCAGTCCTTAAGGCCCCTCATTTATTTGTCACAGACATGCCCAGAACTGGCCTAGGCTGGAAGTTTCTTCCTAGTCCGAACACCATGATCATTTGTACAACCCAGTGTCCCCAGGAGCCCCAGGTACGGCATAACCCAGCCCCCCGTTTGGAGTTGGGTACAGGGTAAATGGCTGTGACCACACTCATTCTTATGCTTGGAGACTTTTGGAGGTCACGGTCTGTATCTCCGCATCCCAAGGCAAAGGACTCCTTTGGAAAAATCTGTCCCTTACAACACCAAAATGTTGCCAACCCGCTGTCCTGCTGAATAAGCCTTAATAGTAGGTAGATAGGTGCCTCCCAACCAGCTAGCATCTCTTCACCTCTCCTCGCCAAGTCTCCATCATCATTTGTGGTTATTTTTTACTTGGTGTTTTAGAGACATGTGTCTGCCTGGCTCAAGCTTTCTCTGTGAACCCTTGTGCTTCTGGCTGATTCAGCAGTTTCTTCAATTACTGTCACAACCACCCCTCGCGCGGCCACATCGGCTTGGCTGCGCTCCTGTGATCACTCATTAGTGCCATTTACTGTTGGAACAAGGGAAGGCAGGCAGACGTTTGTGCATTTTCTGGTGATGCACAATCTGCGTCCTGTGGTCACTGGGTAACTGTAAAATTAAAACAGATCTTTGCTGTTAACCAAAGGCTTTTGCAATAAAGGGAAGGAAGTGAAATACAGTGCTGGAGGGGTTGTTTTGCTGCTAATAATACATTTTAGGATCTGCTAGGAAATTGGATTGACTACTCTGTCCTCGCCCCCACGATTAAGCTCACCACCAGTTTAATGTGATTTAGAATTAGGTGGGATATTTTATGTTGATGGTAGATTCAAGGATGCTTTTTGCCTGGGCTTTAGTAGCATTGCCATTATTAAGAATGACAGAATAAAATCCATGGGACATGTTGTAGCAAGCCTGTGGCACACATGAAACACAAGCCTTAAGCGTCTTTTCCTTTCCTTTCCTTTCCTTTCCTTTCCTTTCCTTTCCTTTCCTTTCCTTTCCTTTCCTTTCCTTTCCTTTCCTTTCCAGGTTCTCTGAAAAGCTCTTTGCAAGGATCTCTAAAAGACTCTCCTCTTCCTTTCTCCTGTTGTGAGGCAGAGGATGGCCAGCTAATCCTACCTATCTAGAGAGCATGCAGGAGGCCAGAGACAAAAAATTCTGCCTTCACTGGAATTTGGGCACTTTCCAGCCAACTTAGTGATGCTGGATGGTCCAACCTCTGCGACTGGCAAAAGTGAGAGAGATCCCGGTCACTGTAGCTCTGGTCACTGTGACATCTACCTGGGAAAGACACTTTGTCAAGCAGACATGACACATTTGTGTGACCAAACATCTGCTAGCACAGGGGCAGAAACTGGCTTTCTCACAGCCTGCAGCCCTTTTGAGCAAGGACAGTTCATTTATAACACAGGGTGAAACATCCCAGAAGGGTGAGGGGGACAGGCTCGGAGAGGTGCTGTGCTGGGGCTTTCCTGGTGTGGATAACAGCAGGGGCATCTCTTGAAGACTTTTGCTCTGGCTCCCTAAGGGAGCACTTTGGCACTGACACAGCCAGGGATGTCAAGGCTTTCCCTCTGCTGTCCCAGTAACCTGGGTCCCTTCTCCATTTTCTTTAACAGCTGTGCGGGTTGATGTCCTTGCAGGACTCAGCCTGGCCTAGGTTGCAAGTGGTGCATGTGTGAACGGCTACGATGCTTGATGGAGGTGCACGCAGCCAAAAGAGAAACTATGGAACCATTAAACAGCAATGAGGCAGGGTTTTGGTACACCAGAAAACCCAAGGCTGGATTTAGATGTGTGAAGTTGCACGAGGGAGCTAAACCTTTGGGATTTAACCCGCAGAGCTGAGACCTGTCAAGCCCAGCTCTCCCATTTCCCAAGTCATCAGGCAATGTCGCAGTCAGGCTATTTAAGCCATGTTCAGTTCATCAACACTGATGAAAAATAAGCAGACTTAGCATGGCCAGGTAGGTTTTGTCTTCACAGATCTCTCACTCCACGCCAATGGAGCAACTTCTGAAGCAGACAGGACCAACTGATGTCTGAGAGTTGGGGGACATTCATATTTAAGGAACTCTCTCCTCTGTTTCTCAAGGACTTACTACTACTAGGTTTTGTTGGGTTTTCCTCTAAACTTAAAACAAAAAGACCAGCATTGTCTCTTTTCAACTAAAGCACTGGGTAAAAAGGAATGAAAATCTTTGAGGTCAGTGTTGTAGCCAGGTTGAGCTAAGGAAATAAAAGAAGCATGGCTTGGAGGGAGAATATCTTTGAATAAAACAGCTGGAAAAGGGAGATGAGATTCTAGTTTCAGTGTTCAGAACTTCCTAAATATCTGTGTTTTCCACATATATGGTCTAATGAAAGAGCCTACCCACCCCCAAACCCTTGAAAGAGACAATCTAGGGAATAATTTAGCTTCTATTTATAGTCATTTTATGGTCTGCCACATAGATCGATTAATGCAGACAGTACACTTGCTCTTTTAAGATCCAGCTATAGTGAAGGTCCTGCCCAAGTCCTAGGATAATTCATGAACATTAATAGATAAGAGAGAGAGAGCTTTGAACTCAATGCTTTACATTGGTTAAGATGTAGATCTAGATATTAGCAAGATCAGTGGGGCTAGACATTATCAAGATCAGTGCAATAATTAGTTAAAAAAAAATCATAAGCTGAATGACTCCAGGGGTGCCTTTGTGTCTGAGGCTCAACCGGTGGATTCAGTCCCTTTAATCATAATTAGTTCTGGAATAGATTTTGCTGGCCATAGAGCTAAAAATGTAATCCTGGCTGGCTTGTTCAGCTTTATTAAGCATCTATGACTATTTTTCAAAAGAGGATCTTTTTCTTCTCCTGACAGAAAGGCTTATCAAATGCAGACAGGAGAGGAGAGAAAAGGAAATCTCAGCTTCGTTGAAGCTGAAGCCAAATCTCCCATTGACTTCACCGGGGCCAAGAGCTCACCTAAGGTGCACACCATGCCCTAAAATGCTACTGGCATGATAATTATACAAAATAGGCCCCACATTTCTTTTGGGGAGGAGGGAAGAGAGTGGGAGAAATGGGAGGAGAAGAAAAGGGGAATCTAACACACACTTTTGTCTCATGCTATGAGGCATTTACCTGTAGCATATACTTGGCAAAAGATCTGATATATGAACTGAATAAATAAGAAAACAGTCTGTGTTTCCTCGCGTCACAATTCATAAATGCTTTCAATGTACATAAATGATCTTAAAAGAGGTACTTGCATTTCCTTTGAGGAATCTTTAAGGAATCCATATACATCAGAACCACACTTGTAACGTGGAAACCTGAAAGTGATCTAACGAGGCAGACCCTGTCTAATCTGATATGTGAAAGACTTTTGACTGACTTGAAAGCGACATTTTTCTAACCCTGAAACTAAAGCATCTCCTAATAAATTATAAAGAAAACCCAGAAAACTCCCCCCTCCCCCTACAACTGGCAAATAATCAAACCTACCATGAGTAATCACACCAGCTGCAGAAGCGATGCAGTGAAGTGCTGCTTGTACCCACTTCTTTAGCTTTTCACCTATTGTACGGCTCACAGTTACTCACAAGGCGGTAGGAACTGGCTAAAGCCATTTCATTTAAATTACCAAGAAATTAATGCGCTAGCTGGAAGGGAGAAGAGAGGAGAGGCTAACCTAACAGCAGTGCTTGCATGCAGCCAAAACTGAGGTTCCTCTTTTTATCCCTTTCTACTCCCATTTGCTTCAAAATCATGAAGGACCTGATTGAACATTGACCATACTGAGACCATATTAAATTTTTAAAGTGATGGGACAATTGCATGTGCTTCAGTGGAGCTACAGGGATGGATTGGCTTACACATGCTTTAAGCATGTGCTTTATGTCCTTATCTGAGTCAGGGTCTGATCTTGCTCCCATGGGAGTTCATGTGAGCACAAGACTTCAAGACAAGCAGAACCATGTCTTCTGTTGTTAGTGAGCAAAGATACAAGCTGCAGTCCTAGAAAGGCAGAAAATACAAGTCTGGAATCAGTTATAAGGACACTTTGCTTTTAAATGAGTATCTGGCTATTTTTCAGCATGTATTTCACTAAACTAAGAAAATGGGGGAAATGCTATTTGATACTTCACTTTTAAATCCTGCTTGGAAGACAGGTGTTGCTTTGAACCCGCAGCATGGAAGATAACTGCAAGCTGGATTCCTGAGATGAATGTGAGCCAAATTAAGTCCAGACCACAATAATGTCATCTTCTCCAGCAACATCACTGTCCTGGGACATTGAGGGCAAGCCAAAGTTCACACACTAGTTTAAGACTCTGCTAGCTAGTTTGCAGCCAAAATAAAAAGTTCAATCGTGTTTTTTGATGCCTTTTATTTAGAAGCCTATGTTCAGGCCATGCTTGCAAAATACGCTGAATCTCCAGCATTTACCATCAGGGGCTCAGATATAGCAAATCACTTAAATTGCCTGATTGTGGGTAGTCGCCTCATACCAGCTACGTGTCTTGGAGCACTGCAGTCCCTGTTTCACTGTCACTTTAATCAGACAATGAAGTGGCAACAGCTTCTGCAAAAGGCAATTCTGCCCCGTTTCCACATTTGTTTGCACTTTCAACCTTGAAAGATGGCCCAAGTCATGCTAGATTAACACAACATGTTAAGCCAAACATGGCTGCTCCGATACTTGTATCAAGCAACTGAGGGTGCAAGAGCAGAACAAGCAGAAGTGGGTAAATAGGGGATGCTCTGTCTGCTGGCATACTAAGTCTCTGCTTAAGACAGCCAGGGAACTATGGCGTACCTTGGCCATTGCTGGCTGGAGTGACTAATTACGATGTTAAAGCAGCGTTTGTTTCGCTGGAAATTCGCCATGTTTTGGAGCGCTGGCTCCAGCTCCTTTGGATTTCTCACAGGGAACCTCCTGTGCCTTAGAAAAGTCTTCTTTACTCTAGCACATCTTTTTTTTGTTGTTATCTGCTGGGTATGGATGAGACACTCAGCTGTTATAATTTACGCTGTCCTATTAGCTTTGCCAGCTACCCGCTTCCAACTTCACTGAAGTAAATGGCAGTCTTATCAACTCCACTGACCTGGAAACAGACTCCAGCTGCAGGATTGATCCAACACGTAAACGCCAAGTCTGCTTCCAGGAAGGGAAGAAAATCATCGTCTGAAATTCTTTAAAGACTTGCAGATATATCTTGGCATACTGAATGCAAACGAAGGAATTTCTCAGGGAGAGTGTTAAATAATTCTCAAAATTGTTAACACACACACCACAACTCCCATCCTACCTGTGTCACTCCGTCAGGTTATGGTTTCCCCACTGCAGTAAACCATTAACCAGTTCACACTGTTCGTGGTTATATTTACTATTGTTCTTGGAAACAAAGACCAAACTAGTAGCTAGCTTCATAAGTTTAAAATAAAAAAATTGGTTTTGAGGTGTGCTGGTTACTCTTCTATCCACCAAACATCTGCGTTCAGTAACAAGGCATTTTAGAAAGAGATTCAGGGAGCATTGTTTGGAATATAAACTGGGTCAACGTCCAAGAAAGGCATCTAGAAAGCCCAGGCTCCATCACTGCTTGCTGTTGGAAGTATCAACGTCTGTTAGCACCCAACCTTGGTTGAAAAAATTTCCCAGGTGCTTCAGTTTAAGTTACCATGCCAGAATTCCTTGATCTAAGGATGTCCTGGCCAGGCCCTGCTGCTCCGTTCCCACCTCTGTGGATCCAACAGACATGTACACAGCACATCCCATGTGAAGTTTTGGTGGTTACTGCAGCAGATTTCAGCCTCCTTGCTGGCTGCACAGCAATGACACAAACAGGGAATTATACCCAGGATTAATAACCTCAGACATCATCTCAAGCATTTGCCAGTGTTATTTTCCCATGGCATTGAAATACTTCAGGAAAAGCAGGCAGATGCGGTGCCATAGTCACATCTTCATCAATATTTTGCATCAGCAAAGGCCCAAAGCTCTGCTTTGTCTACATTCCTGTACAATCAACTGAGTTGAAGTTGTGCAGCTCTATGCGGATTTCATCTTCATTAACTAGGACAAAGACAAGTTGGGGAAGAGGGAGTCTCCGCCTTTGCACCCTCTGTCTGGTCACTAGAATCCTGATTAATTACAGCAGGACTCATTAACAACCCTCAGCCCTCAGCAGTGCCTGCCATCACACCTTCTTCAGCACAGACCTCTCTTTTTGAACTCAAAAAGCATCACAGGGCCTTGGGTACCTTCTGAACCAGAAGGGTCTCTCCTTTAGCTCACAATAGGATTCCTTTGCAGCTCAGGGCAGGTATGAAAAAAAAAAAAAAAAAGCAGCGTAGTTGAGCTTTGAGGCAAGAAACCTCGCTGCATTATTTTTGTTTCATTGTCGAGATAGGCAGAAATTTCAGGACAACAACCCTGACTTGAGACAGGGAAAACCACGAACTTGCTTAAGTGCTGTCTACTGGAGAAAACACTGAACAAACCTGCAGGTACCTTTCAAATATAGCAATGTCAGAGATCATTAATCGCAGCAGGTATGTATTTCAGGAAGGAAAAGTCTTTTGTGACTTATCAGTCCTTCTGAATTTGCCATCAAAAAATATTTGCTAGGGCAGAATGTTTGAATACCTGTCTAGCTCTGAAGCTGTGAAAAATACAGGAAACATCAAAGAGGCTCTGCTGCAGCATTAGAAAAAAAAGAAGTAATTGTAGCTGTGGTATTGGTAAACCTAAAAGGGTTTTCTCTTAATATTTCTAGCTACCACACAACCGCAAGAACTGTCATGATACGCATTTATGTAATTTTTCCTTTTGGGTATAACCCATCCAAGCTAAAATACCCCATATGCTAAAAGATTGATGCTTAATACTTTTTTCCAGATGTGCTCTGGTTTCGTTAAATATTTAACACATTTTTAGAAGTATGCAGTCTATAATTGCATTAATACTTCACAAGAATGATGTCCTGGTGAGTAAGGGGAAAGATATTCTGAGGCTGGCTGTATAGCCTACTCCTATTAGTGATCAGCAGAGATCAGACAGGTTACCTTCAAACAACAACAAAAACACGTTCCCAATTGCCTTTCATCACTCTGGACGACATTTAAGCAGTTACAATTCCACAACCCTGACCGCTCATGCCTGCAACTTGATAGGTTTAATTGCTGAATTCTGTACTGTTAATACATAGTTTTGCCTTTTTCCCCCATGCATTTCTACAAACAATTGCTCAAAGCACCTGAAGAGTTGAAAGTACGACCAATCCCTCAAGAGGTGATGAACACCTCCACAAAAATAAAACAAGAAAACAATATTCCAATCAGATGCTTCACTGGCAAATACTAATATTAAAAGCATTGGGAATAGTTGATAAAATTTTTTAAAAGCAAACATCTAACTTAAGTGTGTTCTGGATAACCAGTACTCAGAGAAAAATTCTAGGTAAGATTTACAAAACTATCTCCATGAACAGGAAAAGATGCATCCACCCCTCTCAGTAATCCCATCCTTACTCAAAAGAAAGTCAAAAGCAGCGAGATAATGAAATCCTGTTCTGAGACGCGGTCAGAGAAGAGGAGGAATAAATAAGGAACTTTTCTCCACCGCACTCCAGGACTGCCCTGGGCAAACAAAGCATGCTGACCAGCCCACTCTCAAGGAGCAACAGGAAATACTGCTAAGGACCTCAAAAGTACTATGGGCTCAGGATGCACTCCACAAGCCCCTACG
Source organism: Chauna torquata (assembly GCA_013399475.1). Lineage (NCBI taxonomy): Eukaryota > Metazoa > Chordata > Aves > Anseriformes > Anhimidae > Chauna > Chauna torquata. Next base: position 50,579 of record VXAL01008555.1, on the reverse strand, counting down.
TGATGGTGTGCAAGGCTGAACTTGCGAGATGGTATGGCTGTGCCTGTAGTATTAAACTAAACAATGTTCAGGGTATGCACGCTAGGACTTGGGTCAACTGGCACAGCATGGGCACGTCCATGCAATTAGGCTACCAGGGCTGGCCCCACCTCCACTGCTTATTAATACCTGTCCCTGGCCTACACTAATTCACAAAACACTTCCAAGAGATGTTTAAAGATGCCAGCTGATCATAGCCCGAAAGGAGCAAGGGACAATTCTAAAAACTGTACAGAACAAGCAACTGACAGTGACTGCAGTGGCAAGCAACAGGATGGTGAAGTTATGCTTACTGTCAGCATGAGCATTTGAGTATCCTGATAATAAAAGGGAATGTTTAGTCACATGCACAGAGAAGAATCAGGAACACTGTTTTGCACAGACCAAAATTATCCTCTGCAGGTTCCACCTGTTACAAACAGGGGGGGCAGGGGGAGCACAGGTGGGGAAGAATTACAATTTAGCAGAAACATGAAAGAGACCTGAGTTTGGGGAGGATTCCATTTTAGTCAAAAGACAGGCCTTTTAGCTCATAACTGTTTTTAACATTCCAGGTTTATTCAAAAGACATTACTCTGCAGGCATGTATCTTATAGGTCTTAAGACTGATAAAACACTAGGAATAATGTGATAATCCTAGCAAATGAAGACATGGCTAAAATCATATCAGAGTGATTTTTTCCTTTTAATAAAATTTTGGACACTTCAATCCAATGTTTTTTAATCCTGGACAAAGCCATTCATATCTAGAGCATTTGAAATAGTCCATTAAAGGAACAAAACTTGACAAGATGCAAACAGCAGACTACACTTGATTTCTGTGACTGATGGCAAAGCTGCTGGAGAAGAATCTGTACACTTTAAAAATGTTACATCAGTGACGAAAGGAATTTTGTGCTTTAATACTTTGCTTGAAAAGTCTCTTTATCCAACATGAAATCAGCAAATCTCTGCTGGAGCTCCTTTTCTCTCTCCTGCTGTCGCTGCACATCTTCCTTCAGACACTGAAAGGAAAACATAATTAAACAACCAGTCGGTCATATGTCTGCAGATCATTAGCAAAGGTTGTATTTTAGTTCTTTCAGAGGAAGCTGAGATAGGAGAATGCTAAAACTACTTTAAAAACTAGAGCAGTTAATATGCAGTATCAAGAACCATAGTCATCTTATTTCAGCATCCTGTTTTTGACAGTAGCTAATATGAAATGCTTCATAAGGGGAGATTTCAAACTAGAAACCACAAGCAGTGCCCTGTATTTAATAGTTATCTACCGACTCTCCTCTTCCATGATTTTGTTCAGAACCTTTTTTTAGGTAAACCTTCCTCATTAACACAGCATCTTGCAACAAGGCCTTACATAGGCCTTGTTCCACTAATGACACAGTGTGTGAATAAGAACTACTGCTCATCCTGAAACTGCCAGCTGCTATTTCATTCATTTTTATATCTCTCTTTGAAGCTGCTCTTTCCTCCTCAAAGCCACGCCAATCAGTTAGAGCCAGTAAGGCACGTTGTTGTTACTCAGGAGCAATGGTCCAGATCACGAAATACAGACAGCTAGCAACAGGATTCGAGGCAAAGAGCCTGAACTCTGAGGATGGCTCAAAACTAAAATTACACTACAGTTTTTCAGCTTCTTAAATTAAGAGCCATGTTGAAAGCCAGTTTCAAAATGAGGTTATCTTACAAATTTGTAAAAGTCCAGCTACCTGTAAGTCTGACGACAACAACAACACAGTTTAAGGGAGGAATACAATCAACACCTGAAAACAAAGGAGAAGCTCCTGTACTGTAAACTAGCATTTGGTCCATTGACTTTTAAGGTAATAGGAGGCTTTGCACAACTGTCAGATCTACCCTAAGTTCTAACAGTAATTAAAAACAAAACAAGCCAAATTAAGATAGACATGGAACCTCTGCCGATATGCATTGCAGAAGATTAATAAAATAAACCACATGAGGAAATAAAATTTAAACAAAGTTAAAGAACACGCTAGTAGATTAGTCCCAGCTTGTAATATGTCACAGAATCTTTGATATTGAAGTGAACAGCAGAGGAGTCTGGTAACAGGCAAAGGTATAATTTAAGACGACCAGTAAAAACTCAGGCTCTGAACTTCAGAGTCTGTGCATTGTAAAAACATCTTTTCCACAGTGTCTGTTTGATCTCAGGTACCACAGTTAGGAATCTCACCTCCAGTCTCCGTGGGATAGCAGCATCTTCATGTTTCTTCAGTTCCTCAAAAGTACGCAGCTCCAGATGAGCCTGTTCAATTTGGTCCCACAAATCATTCAATTGTTTGATGAGGCCCATTGCTCGAGACTGATAACCACCAAGCAAAATCTTCAGCTTCTTTTCCATCTTGGCAGCCCTCTTTGCTTCAGTTGTCATATGACCTCTGTTTATCTGTCAGAACGAAACAAGGAATTGTTTTAATTACCCAGAATCCAAAAGAAAAAAAAAGTAGAAATCTGCAGAACACAGTATTGAGTTGATGGAATTCTTTGATTTCTATTAACAAATCATACGCTGCACATTTTACAACAACCTAGAAGAGATTTCTGGATTAAAACCTGTACAATGTAAGTAGGTTATTGAAGGGTTGAAGTCCACTAACCATAACAGATGGTGTTTACACACTACGAGTATGGCTTTATAGACGGGAACCGTTGCAGTTGTGAGCTAAGTAGGCAGCCGCAACACACAATAGCCTGGTATGCCACCTCCCAGTCACACAGGAGATGTTCTGTGCCTTAGTAAAGGAAAACTAACTGAAGAGATCATGTTCTTCCTTTTTTAAATTATATTCTTTATCTGCAAAACCAGCCACATCTTTCAGTCCTTCTACCCCAACAGGATTAATCTAGATCATATTTTGTAAAGTAAAAAGGCAATCAGGAACCTTAATGCAGCTCCGGATCCATCTTTTTGTTGTAGAGAACCATAATGGAAATGTTAAGACTGGTCTGACTGAAAAATGAATGGCAGTGTTGGGGCATAGAAGTGCCACAAGGAACCGCAGAAGGACTGTCAGAACGGCAACTAAACTCTACTGCTTATCTGCATGTGCTTTCTTAGGACAGCCAGATCAGGAGATGAATGACTACAGAGTAAATCCTGATGACTCACAGGGGCGGGACAGGATGGAGACACCAAGCCTTGTTGGCTTCTAAAAGGTAAGAAAGGCACATTAAAATAAAACACAACACAACAACAACCATCTCAGCAACCTGAAAAGAAACCAGGTGACATGATTAGAACTCAATAGCTGGTGACCCTTCATTCCTGGTATCACCATAAGGGATCCCAGAAAGGAGACTGCTGGGATTCATGTCTTGGTAGCTGAATGCTGAATACTTGAGTACATATCTTTTGGTTTGTGTTTGTCAGCATGTAGATACGAGACTGCAAAGAAGTGAAACTGGTTGTGGCTTAAAATGAAGTAACTTCACCTATCTACAAGATCTCCCATTCAGATTTACTACAGCGCTATAATGTTGCAACATCATTCCCTCCTATGACCTACTAAAAACCTGGTAACTCCTCAGTGGCTTCTCAAGTAACACTGCTTTTACACAGGGCTTTTCCCTCATGGATCTCAAAGCAAGAACGTAAGATTATCTTCAGCTAGCAGACAAATATTGAGATAGCGCAATGAATCAGCTGCCTAAGGTCAGCGGCAAAACCCAGAAGCAAAACCCCACAATTTACAATCCAATACTGTACACAACAGATGTGACAAAGCGATGAGATTAAAATGCAGTATCAAAAACACAACGCAATTGGCATGTTAGAAGTGAAACTCTCCTTCCTGTATCATTCTGGTAAGCGCTGCCCAGTGCATCCTGGATTTAAAAGTCTTGGCTTTCCCAAAGGAGTCCAGGTCAGTCCTCTAAAGCCGTAATTCAGAGTCGGGATTTGAAACAGACAAGTGATATAAGTTATAAAATTCTGCCACCTGGGATACAATGCAAATAAACAAGCGTAATCACAGTTATATGTTATGTTTCATTTAACATTTATAAATAGAAAAGGTACCAGAACCCTTTGCATGTTTTTATACATGTATTCAGTTGGGCAAAATTAAATGGGAAAAGCATGAAATAGCCATCAGCAATTTTTAAGCCTGATAGACAGCATCAAAGAAATCCTTAACACTTAATCACAAACCGACAAGTAACACAGAAATACACCACTGAGCAAAGCTGAGGAGAGGTGTAGCACTTCACGTCTCTACACATGGACATAAGGGTTCCTGGTTGTTTTTTTTTTTAAATGCTACTTCCTTAAAAAAATTGGAAAAAAAAAAAAACAACAGTTTTCAGAAAGCCTTGTGTAAAAGATTCCAAACTCAACAAGAGGACTTTTGCTTCTCAGATTTTGATTTTTGCCACAGTAAAAGGTATATTAGCACAGGAGTTTAAGAAAAAACGCGTGAGCTTCTCAACTGTTAAAATACAAGTCTAACTCAGAACCCCAGTGGCTAAATCACCTATCCTTGCTTCATTTCCTTAGAAATCAAAGCTTTGCTGCCGAATATTCCTACACATAAATGAATTACCACTGATAAACCAGAAAGTGAAAGCTTTTCATTGCTTTGAACCCTATGTACCATACATTACCCAATATATCATCTTTTCACCTATGAAACTAAACTCCATAGGGAAAGAACTACTTTATAATCTGTCCTGTACAGGGGTACGCACACCCAGCCAGATAACCCCAGCCACTAGCACCAGTGCAGCCATTACAGGGTATCGCGAAGCGCATTTCATCAGCCTTTCAACAGTCTGACCCTACTGAAGTATACTCTACTCTACAGCTGCACGTTTCTTTAAAACGCCCAGCTCCTTAACAATTTATTCACTCATTTAAAACAGGTTTAGTACGTGGTGCAGAGATAAACAAAGTGAATGGTAAAGGGAGAAAACTGTTAATAGGGGAGTGAAAGAGAAATTTGACCTTCTGAGCTGTCTAGTTTGCTCCTGGGGAGACTGATGCAGACTGCTACACTTTTCAGATTTTGTTTGCAATGTAGTCTTACAGTATGCCCAAGGTGCTTTAAGCATACAGAAAGGCGCCTCTTTTTCAATATTTATACAAATCTAGAGAAAATTAAATAAATAGATTAGGGATTTGTGAGGATACTCTCTGATGGAAAAGTATGAAAGCTTTAAATGTCTTCACTGGTAAATAATATGCTATTACTACAACAACAAATACAGCTGTGCGGTAAATGAACTACTTTCCAATTACTGTTCCTTGGATGAAAAATGTGCACCAAGAACTCTTGATATTTAGAGATCATGGAATAGATTGATGCACAGGCAAACAGAATTTTATTTATTACAGAGGTCTAATGTAACACAGACCAATTGCCCCATGCTGTTTCACAGCATTCCAGATGATAGAGCAGGCTTGGTGTGAAATGAAACTCCAATCAGAATGTCATTATTCTAGAACAGGTTAAAAAAGACCGTTTAGATAAGTTTCCCTGTCTTCCTAAGTGAAGATCTCTCAACAACCTAATTTGCTGATAAAATGTTAAACACTGAGTGCCTGAGGACACGAAACACAGTTATAAGCACCATCTCTACTGTACAGAACAGAGACTAGAGCATGGCATTGAGGTCAGAAGCCATAAATTATCTGCCGTTATCACCAGTAGTGGCAGTACTGGGTTGGTCTCGCACTTTTACACACTTCAGTTGGGATTCACCTTGCTTGGCTCTACACATCAACATCTGAGCTTGGCACCCAAGCTCCTTCCACATTCTGGGGAGAAACTGGCAGCTCTAGGGCATGGCTCATCTGATCCAGGACGTTAGAACAAGCCTGAAGTGGTGCCACTGAAGTGCTTACTCCTGTCCACTAAGATGGGAGCACAGGCTGCTTGCTCAGACACAAATACCTAAGGTCAGGTAGGTCAATCCTACCCTAAGTGTCCAGCGTCTACATCAATGAGTTATGATAAAGCATTCTTCTTCCAAGAAAAACAAAAACCAGTTCAAATCTAATGCTTGTTAAAATACCAGACCCTGATTATTTAAGGATTCTGAAATTTTCAAACATTGAGAATCGGACTTAATATTTCCAAGCTTTTTCTGGATATAGATTCTTGCTTTTAACTACTAGAGCTCCTTAGGTTGTGCACTGCTATTCAGCCCTTGTTTTTCTGCTCAGTTCGTTGTCTATCTTGGATTATCATAGACCTCACTGCTGTGTAAAAAAGAAAAAAAAATCCTCTCAAAAACCAGAAATAACAGCCCTTTCTTCCTTCTCTACTTATAAAGAAATGTGAACACTCACCACCTTTCCTCCTCTCTCCCAACTACAAGATTTTAGGACCTACTAAGAAAAGGTCAAAAGAAGGTCTCAGCTTTTGTAACAAATACTGTTTATTAAAAATTGCTGACTGCTGCATTAATGCCAATAACTGCATATAATTTTAGTTCAAGCTTCGTAAAATTTTAAGGCTCAGATACCAAGCTAAAAATTCCGAGCAGTTATGAAGAGGTGTGTTTAAACAGTAGTCTACATTATTTGCTTAAAGCTAAGAAATGGATTTCAGTAAAATCTGACAACCACTTCCCCCATGAACCTAGCAGAAAATATAAAGACATTTCAAAAGATTTCTCCACTTAGTTATTTATTTTGTACTGCTTCTTGGCCAGCTTCGGTTCCGTTGACTTTTGTACCAGCTTTAGCAAAATGGGAATAGCATATACAGACATGGGGTAAAATGATATATGATCTTAGGGGAAGTGTAAGCCTTATCCCACCCCAAACCTCTTATGTAAGTGCCTTCATTCATGCCTAGTAAGACCTGAACTAGAGAACAGCGTCCAGTTTTTGACACTGCACTAGAGATCAAAAGAAGAGAATCCAAAAGAGCAACAGACATAATCACAGGTTTATAAAACCATCATTTAGAAAAGGGAAATTGACTGAAAAACAAGGTTTTTTTCCATCTAACAAAAATAGAGAAAATGAGGGAAGACACAACAATATGTTTTAGATATCCAGAAGATCTTTGTGAAATTACTCTGTTCTTATGTCCACTCAGAAAGGAAAAAAGGATTTAAATTTGGCAAGGAAATTTTAGATAGAAGATTAGTTGTAAGGTTTAACTAAGGACAACAAAGAACAGGGAAAGACTGCTTATGAGAACAAGCAGCCACCAGGAGAGATTTCGGAGAAAACTCTGATGAAGGAAGGGCTCAAGCACATTTCAAATATATTTTCACAATTTCTCATCTCACCAAGTCTACAGAGGACACCCCTCCTCAGTTCAAAGGACTGTTTTTCCCTGTATTGTTTTGTTTTCCCTTCTTTCCATTAAACCTGGAGCCTCTTGATATCCCTAAACAGAGGTAAGCATTCTTGCTTTCTACTTGACCTTCTTGATGATGCCTGATGGACAAAAAAAAAAAAAACTGGAAGGAAAATTGTTCTTACCAGAGCCATAGTCAAAAGTAAACCAACTTGTTCCATGACCTTGGAGAATCAACACATCACCATAAAGCTGGTTAGCTTGTTCAGAGAGAAATCTTCTGTCAGCTCCAGCTATGGTGGCTGAATAGGTTACTCTTGGAACCTATACAGGAATACTCCAGCCGTTGCTATAACTTCCTCCTCATCTCAGACCCACAAGCAGCCCTCCCTTACTCACTTCTGCTGGCAGGAGTTGGATTAACTTAATTTAAATAGCAGGGTTTGTGAACTTGCCTCATTTCGTCTCAGTGAGCCAGAGTAGCTGGAATGAGATAATGCGCAGTAAGATGACAGCCTCCTGCTCAATGCCATGCTACACTGACCAGCTTTCAACAGCGTTTCACACCACCCCAGAGCCTGTACCACAGCAAGGACTAACACCAGGGCATCCTCTACGCACGTTTAGGTGATCAGCCTTAACAAGCTCAAAGGTACACTCTACGATAGCATGTTCTTAAACAAAAATTAACTGCTCTATCTAAAAATATTTTACCACTTAATGATCATTTATCATTATGATTTACTGATATCTGCAAAAGGCCATTCTCGCTACCCACAGTCAAAACTAATAACCCAAGCGCAGTCTCCATGCGAACTATGTTTCGGAAATCACAATACCTTGTTGTCAGGCATCATAACAAGAGTTGGTAGGACCGTGGAGTAAGACGGTGCAAGGTACATAAGGAGCAAGTGGTCCCACACAAGTTCATAGCATCCAACTACCTAGATGGACACTAACTCAGAAAGTTACTGGGTAAGTTAGCAGTCATGGCTGATCTACAATGATAACATCAAAGCCCATTTTGAATATTTTTATTTGGGAATTGCTTTTAAAGACTTATCAGTCTTATCAATGATACTCATGTATCATGTTCACGGTAGAATCACAGTTAGAAGAGCACAGTTTAAGAAGAAAAACAAGTAATATATATTTACTAAGCTTTCCTGAAAACTCTCCACCTGTCCATGGAAAAAAGAAACTGCAGTAAGATCACAGCCAGTAACAACTACCTCGGGCTAACAGCTTTGATTAACTGTAAGCAAACATGGGTTACTGCTGCATCTGATAAGATAATATGGCAACGAGCATAGCATAATTAACTTCAAAACGTAATCGCTGCAAACCCTGAGTTCTCAGACTGGCCTCTTCCAGAGAAGAGGCTAACAATCTTGCGGAAGCTCACGCAATAAACCAGTTGGCAGACAGCCTGGTCCCCTCTTCATACACAGCAGAAGGCCCATGATGAGCTTGCAGAAGTCACCAGTACTCCATTCCAGCAGCTACCATTACACAAGCAGAAATGAAGCGAGTTTTTGACTTGAGCAGCAACTCACACTGGCACAACATTCACAAAGTGTGATGCTGCTTCACATTAGGACAGGCTCTAATGAGTGACAGGTCTGCAGATGAGGCCGCCTGCAGCAACAGACCATATCAATTTTCACCTCTCTCTGTCCAAAAACAATTTTCAACAGTAATGGTGTGCAAAGACCTTTTGCAGTGAAGAGCTTTCTTAATATTGAACTTTATTCCTCAGCACACAGGTTCCCGTTATGAACTACATTTTCACATGCAAAACCTGATTTCACTGAGCAACACATAGGAAGTCAACTGTTTCAGACAGAGGAAAAATTTCCCCCATACTATGAGCAACTGGCCACAAAAAAGTAACTGCTAGGCAGTTTAAGTTTATTTTTAAAGAACTTTTTTCTACTGTCCATTTCAAATGTTTTGGCACAACCTGAACTGAGGATATGAAGTAAGCAAAGGAAAAAAGGCTTTCTTCTACACAAAAGAGTTACCTAGCCCCCAAAATGTTATGACCTTAGAAGAAAGGCAACCACAACACACTGGTCCAACCTGAAGACAAATTTCAGACACGTAGGCAAGTTCACTGAAATAAGAATATGAAGAACCCTCTTACTCACAGCCATCTGCTTCCTTCCAAATGTCCCAAAGTAAGTCAATAGTAAGAAAATTGCTATTAAATCAACTATTCGTATTTCTCTCTGAAAATAACAGTTAAACAACAAAAGTATAGTTGTTTCCCAAAGCTGTTCAACTGGCAGTCTAAGCAATGTCACTGCTGTAAGCCTTCAAGTCCTAGAGAACAGCTAGATACGAGTCAAACTAGATCTGCCTTCCTCCTTCTTGCTCATGGTGATGAAGGTTCCAGAGTTGGGTAGAGTGAGCTGCTGACTGCAGGTGTAATTTGTGGGGAAAACCAAGGACTTAATTAACCTAAAGGAAAGTGAACAACGTCTTTTATTCCAGATTCGTAACATGCAAAGATGCAGAGCTCCAGCTCCACTCAGCAAGCTGTGAATTGAAATTACCTTCCAGGTATTACAAAGCACACTTAAGATTTAATGGTTTTAATTAGAGATTTTCAGTCTGTGGTGGTTTTACCCGGCTAAAGAGGCGACCTCCACCACAACCGCTCGCTCACTCCCCCTCCTCAAAGAAACAGGGGGAGAAAATATGATGGACCAGGGCTTAAGGGTTGAGATAAGGACAAGCAGGTTACTCACTAATTATCATCACGGGCAAAACAGACTCAACATAGGGAGATTAGTATAATTTATTACTATAACTAGCAAACTAGAGGAGTGAGAAACTAAAAGCAAACTAAAAACACCTTCCCCCCATCCACCCTCTTCTACCTCCTCCCCCCGAGCGGCGCAGGGGAAAGGGGAATGGGGGTTGCGGTCAGCCCATATCGCTGCGTCTCTGCCGCTCCTTCATGGTCGCTCTCTGTTCCCCTGCTCCAACGTGGGGTCCCTCCCACGGGATGCCGTCCTTCCCGAACGGGTCCTGCGTGGGCTTCCCACAGGCTGCAGCTCTTCAAGAGCTGCTCCAATATGGGTCCGTACCACGGGGTCCATCCTTCAGGAGCAAACTGCTCCAGCATGGGTCCCCCACGGGTGGCAGCTCCCACCGGATCACCTGCTCCTGCGTGGGCTCCTCTCCACGGGCTACAGGTCCGGCCCGGAGCCTGCTCCTGCGGGGGCTCTCCATGGGCTGCAGCCTCCTTCAGGCCAGATCCACCTGCTCCACCGTAGGCTCCTCCACGGGCTGCAGTGTGGAGATCTGCTCCGCCGTGGTACACCACGGGCTGCAGGGGGACAGCCTGCTGCACCATGGTCCTCACCACAGGCCGCAGGGGAACTTCTGCTCCGGCGCCTGGAGCACCTCCTCCCCCTCCTTCTTCACTGACCTTGGTGTCTGCAGGGCTGTTCCTCACTCCTCTCACTCCCAGCTGCTGTTGCGCAGCAGTTTTTTCCCCTTCTTAAATCTGCTCTCACAGAGGCGCAAACAACATCGCTCATTGGTTCAGGTCTGGCCAGCGATGCGTCCCTTTTGGAGCCGGCTGGAGCTGGCTCTTATCTGACATGGGGCAGCTTCTGGAATCTTCTCACAGAAGCCACCCCTGTGGCCCCCCTGCTACCAAACCTTTACCACGTAAACCCAATACACAGTCACAGGTCTGCAAGTGCTTTGCAAACAAAACTTCACATAGACCCATACGGCAGACATCAATCCTGTTCCAGTGACACAGGAACCAAGGGATACATTAAGACTTAGTTTTGTTTCGCTTATCTGAGGTGCTCTAGGTGCCTCTGTAATCAAAAGAGAAAAAAGGGAACCTCAAGAGGGAAATTCAGCTCAGGTAGGCCAAGCTGCTCTCAGGAGGTGCCTTGTCTCTCTACCAAAAACAAAGGGAGCCTAAGGCAACTGCAGTTTTGTTCTAGTTAGGAGGCTACAATGAGGTGTATTGAATCTGAACTCATGGGACTTGCTCAAAAATAGGCAATGAATAGCCACCTGCACTAGAAAGAAAATGCACAGTTTCTGGCTAAATCAATTTATCTTCCCTGGCAGGGTATTTTTTCTTACTGTAGATATAAGTTATCCTTGGCAACAGAAAAACTTTTATTTATTGCATCATAGGTTATGGATAGAAACGTCATTATGGATCTCACAAGCATTCCAAAATTCTGCAAGTAAAAATGTGACATGTAATAGGTTAAGCTGATCTAATAACCAGCTGCTATGGAAAGGGGTCTGCTTCTTAATCTAAAAATAAATTAATTTTCTGACAGCTCCATGAACTGAATCAGGTTAATGCAGAGTTGCAGGAGCAGGGGGCTCCTGGAGAGAACGGAGCAGCACTGTCGCTTTTTGGCATGAGCTAAAACATCAGAGCATCCTAGCTATAATACAAACTGCATTATAAACCATTCTGGTAAGTAGTTAAAAGCGTTTTCACACTGAGGTAAAGACAGTTCTTGAGGGATCTGCCATCCATCTGTGCTGCCCAGGAAAACAAGTATATAACTTACAAAACTGCTACGCTAAATAGACTTGTAACCTGATGAGCACCTGTACATTAAGCAGAGATCAGACACTGTAATAGTGGTCTTGCATAAACAGTCAACTCTATCGGATTCTGAATAGCTCGACAGTGGAGACCACTGATAAGCCTCAGATGTGTTCCTCTGTTGTCAACTACATTTCGACAGACCTTATTAAAAAAACAGACTTCACAAAGGCAACACAGTAGTACAAATGAATATACGTGACCACAAAAGCAGAGTACTCAGGGATTCTACCATAGTTTGAGTATTTGAGTCTTATGAGTAACTTCTCTATTCCTAGCCTTATAAATTCTCTTATTTTCTACAAGTGCTTTCTCAACAACAGCACATCTGAAAATCCAACAGAAACTGCAAGCTTTAGACTCGTAAACTAGAGATAAAAATACAATCTGCAGTAACCTAACAACTGACAAACCTTGCAGCACAGAACAGCACACAATCCATAAGTCTCCAGCTAAGACACTGGTCTGCAATGAAAATTAATTCAGAGGACTTGGGCTGCAATCGAAAGCGAAACCGATCACTTTGGTCTGGTACATTACCATCTTGTTCACCCAGACCCTGCACAAGTAGCAACCGGTGGAAGAGTACTAGCCAGTACATGGTGGTTACACAACCAGATCTTGCACATCTTAGTGTGGGATGGATAGTTTATTATGCTCTGTGTATACAATGTAACTAGAGTTTCCTCCTCTGCAGACTTTCAAAAGTGATAATATAGCAATCAACTGAGGACATAACTACCACAATGTTAATAAAAATATTTGAGTGTTGCAAGCCAACATTATGAACTCTCTTCATATCCAAAGTAACACTAGCAGGAAGCGCCTATGTTCTAATTACAAAGGAAGCAACTAGCTTGTTAAACAGATGCCTCTACTACCTCATATCACCTGATAAGGTTCCTAGCTTAACATATATCCCAGTTTGCTTTATAAATATGTTGCTTGGATGAGAAGCGAGTACAAGACGTTGCAGAGAACTGAAGCAGTTACTCTGCCACTGTGCATGAGAAAACTCCTGTTTCTGAAAGGACTAACCCTGCACGGTAGCTAGCCTTGAACAAATATGCTAGACTTCTAGAAGTTGCTACAAAGATCAGAAAATCCCAGCTGGACTCAAACAAATCTAAACTCTACCACAGACTCATAGTAAGGTCAAAGTGATTCACTTGCATGGACCTGAAACACTATTAACACACAAAACGTCACATACTGACCTCTTAACACTCTTAAGCTGCACAAGTATCACATTCAAAGAGTATAAAATCCTCAAAACAAAAGAGAAATGAAAAGTATTACAAATACATAGCAGTACCTTCCAATACTAAAACTATCACTGTATTGCGCATTACAGCCGATGACGCCTGGACAGGATATCCAGCCAAACAGAAGCTGTCCACGATCGCTCTGCTTTCCTGCTTGAGTCCATCAATAACAGCACAAATCTGTTTGTGATATCACCATCAATTTCATAAAGATAAATGTCATGTCAACATACACAAGATTGCCACCACTAAATCACTCAGGCAGTGAAAACAGGCCAATTAGAGAAAGACGACCGTTTGTCCACACCATCAATCCACCCGGCAATCTCTGAGCAATGAAGACAGTGCTAGAAATAGCTGTCTTTTTTTTGCAGAGGATCTGCAGAGTGTTAGCAGTCCCATATGGAAGTACTAGACAGTGACTACCCGATGTGCAGCTGTCTCCAGCAACTATCACTGAGTACTCATGTCTTTTTCCTACCAATCTTAGTGCAATAAGAAAGGGAACAGGCAGCCCCAAAAGCTGACCAGCATCAGGTTCTGCTGCTGGCAGACTATTTCACAGTTTCCATTCTTCTCTCAAAGGAAGTTAGAGTACAGGCAAATATCCTGGGGTACTAAAAGCAGAGCTAATATCCCTGCTTTTCATTAAGGTTGTCTGATACTTCCCATTAAAAGAACTATTTCACCTGATACTGCTTTTAGACAATTTTACTTGGAAAGACCTTAAAACAAAGGTGGGTTTTGCCATTTCTGAGAACAGAGTAGAAAAAAAAATGCTGTGCTTTTTTTTCCCCACTGTACACTCGTTTGTTCATTAAACTGCTATATTTTTGATTTATTATTAACTAAAACAATTTGGCTGGTGACCTGTACCTTGAAAACTGTATATCTTGCTTTTAAGAAGGCCCTTCCAAATAGGTCAGGCAACAAAGCTGCACTGAATCGCAGTTTGCACACACTTGGGGAAATTTTCAGCTCAAATTTAACTCTGCAAAAAGTCCACCTGCACTCAACAACCACCAGTGAAAGGCAATGCAGTACGTTCACTGCACCTGCAGCCAGCTCTGCTGGCCCCAGGTACCTGACTGAGTGGTGTGTAGTATTTTGAAGGCAGACACAAGCTTGCTCTCTCACTTTACCATCAGCGCACCAAGCAATTGTCTAACAGAACTCAAAGCTCCCAGCTAATCTGAAGACACCAGAGAGACAATGGAGTCTCACGATCGCAGCAACTGATCATAGCCAGAGCTAGCTGGATTTTGTTAACTGTCTCTTCTGTGGAGTCCCATGCAATGTTAGTAAGCAAATGCAAGTTTTTTCTTGACAGACCCTCCAATTTGTACTACCTAGCTGACTACAGAGCAATGAGCACTTACAGAATGAACAAATGCAACAGGAGTTTGATGAATGGATGATTTGATCTCACTCTCTTTGCTTCAATATCCTTAATGAGCATACCACTGGCAACTACTCATTCAAATATTGGGAGGAGATAAACAGAGACTAACAGCACAAAGCAGCCCACACAGAAGTAACCAATTCAGACTTCAGAAATAATCTGCAGCATAAAGGCACTGGGCCACACACTGAACAATGAAGAGAAAACAAAATATTCAATAGCTACTCATTAAGCAAGTACCATCCATCCTGTGCAGTAAATGAGTCTGTGGAAAAAACTAGGCTGTAATCACAAAATTAAAGACTGTCTCATAATGCATATGCATAGGGAAATTAAGGCTGCCAGAGTAAGGCTGCTTGTGCACTCCCTAACTCTGACTGCTTGACTTTGCTACTTGAATAATGCACTCCTAATGTAGTTTTCGGCGTAAAATATTTAAATTCCAAAAGCATTTGTACGCAAATTAGGTACAGCCCTCAGATTGCTGGCATGATGCCAGCACAGCCCCTGCTGCCATGCACGCTGGGTGCTGCTGCGCTCAGATAGTTTTTATGAAAATATAGCAGAGCGTGTGAGAGAGCATTAACCAGCGGGCGGCATTAGGCAGGGTGATGGTGCTCTCTGCTGGGTGAGCAGCAGCATGACAACTGCTTATAGCATCAATGCCACGCTGCTTGGCTACCTAGGTACGTTGAGGGAAACTGCACATGGCCCAAATGGTGAACTAACAACTGGGGAGTCTATATGTGGACAAAATTCTTGATCGACAGACTTTACAAAACACACAGTCATTATTTCACTTTTATGAATCAAGTGAACATTCAGCCTTTCTGGTTTCTCTCTCAGGTAATTTGTGTGGTAGTATCTGTTTGAGGAGGTTTACTTCTAGCAACAGTAGCTATGTTGATGTTAAATACAGAACTTAAAAAAAAGAGTCTCCGTTTGCCATGGAAAAAACTAATTTCATGCCTGCATAACTTAGAGAATCTTTTAGGCTAAAATGGTATTTTGGAAAACAGTTAACAACTCACAGCAAGTCTGAACAAACATATGTTCTGTGGGAAGAAACCTTTCAAAACTAGCTTACCTTTTATCATGAAAGCTGTGTATTTTTGCTTTTTGTGTGGAGTGTTTGGGTGAAACTCTAGAGAGGGGACAGGGCAAGGGAAATCAGTGTCAAAAGGTTTGAACTGGTCTTCTCTAAGTCGTGCACCATACCTCAGTCAATTTCTTTCCCACAAACACCCCTAACCAATCACATCAGGAAACTGCAAGCTGTGCTACATGTATAGCATATACATATATATACACACACGCACACAGTATCTGACTACTGCTGCTGAAACAAATAAAACCTCAAAACAAAAAAAATCATCCAGCCTCAGTAAAACCACTCTTAGCACAGGACTCCACAAAGCCACGTCAAAAACAGGATCAAGAAACTGCTCCAAGAAGTACAAAGTCATCTGCTAAACTCTTCTTTCTCCCACACAGAGCGGGACTCTCATGTGATTGGATGGGTAAGTGAGAACGTGTGTGTATTCCTTGCAGTTTACATTTCAAACAAGCTCTCAGAACCAGTTAACTGCGGAATTGTACTGCATTCTACCTCCAAGCAACATGTATGACAGAGGCTGGAAGAGCTCAGAACAGAGGAGCTGGTCAGAGTTGGAACGGAAAGTAAGAAACTTAGCTTGGATGATGAACACATGAAGCAGTCTATGGAGTAATTCAAACAAACAGCAGGAATCCAGGAAGTTTTTAGGACATTTCGTCAAATCTTAATGCCTTATTAAGGCCTCTGACTGCTGCATTTTGAACAAACAAGTGCAAGCAAGTTGGCACTGGAGAATGCTGCACTGTACAATTCAGAAAGCAGAAAAACAGTCTCGTTTCAGTTCTTAGTCCCCTGGTTCTGGTGCTCTCCCATAGTACTCAAACTGCACGCAGACACACTGGTGACAGAGGTCAGATGGCAATGTCTCATTTTGTACTTGCAGAAAATATTTGTTAGGCAAACACACAACACCAAACTCAAAATTTGGGTTTAAATAAACACACAAAGACAACTAGGTATTTCCTGATAAAGGGCTGTGGAAACACAAACATCCACTGTTTTCTTTTTGGGGGACCACTGCAATTGGCTGAACCTTCATGTATGTAACAATCAATGGTAAAGTACTTGGCAAAGGTATGCCATAAACTTCCATCAATCAGAAACCAAATCTTAATTTGAAAAGAGAACTTGAGAGGGGTTTTGGGACAGAGGTTGTTTTAAAGCATCTTTCTCTGAAATAGCTCATACTGCCCACTATCAGGGACAAAGTGCAAAACCAGGTATATCTGGTATCTGACCCACTAATAGCAGAGATTAAGAAAACTGCAAAGAAGCCACACTCAATTAAATGAGAGCAGAGCCTGACCCTCTCTCCAGCTGAGAATAAAGTGGATGTCATGAGCAGTCTTACAGCTAATAGCGCAAAGGGAAACTGTGCAGAATACTCTAGGAGTACTTTAAGAAAAGGATAGAAGGCGATTTGAACACCTCAAGAACATCTATGAAGTCCCTAAGAGAATTCCTTAACAAGCTTTTCAAAGGAATCCCATCATGAGACCTGAATGATTTATAAAGTAACCTATAACTCTTTTTAAAAAAAAAAAAAAAAAAGCAGGTGCAAAAGCAGAAAAAAGTGACACTGACCTCAAGCCTCTTTTCAAGTGACTCTATCCTGTCTTTTTTGCTGGCCAAGTTAGCTCTTGTGTAGCGGCTCTGTCCAGGCAGATATAACACTTGGCTGTAACATTCTTCCCACACCTGGTTATAAGCTTCACTTGAGAGCTCTCCATGACCCATTCCTTGCTTTACCACTTCCATCTCTTGTGCCAGTAGATCCTGTGCCTGTTGGAAAAGATAAGATGATCTTAAATGATAAGAAATAAATTGCAGTTACAATACACAGGATACAAGAAAATTCCCCTCATTGTTTTCAGTCCTTCAGTGTGCAATTCATGGGGGCAGTTTCTCTTTTCATACCAAAATCTCACCATCAGATTACGCTAACTATGAAATCTAACACAGATGCTGTGGATTATAAATGAAACCCAGGCTAGAAGGCTACTCACAGCACAGCTCTCCCTCATTTTATGTAATTTGGCCAAACCTGACATCACTCTGCTGTAGCTAATGAAAGCTATGGCACAACTAGATATTTCATCTTGCTGCAGAAGAACAGAGATAAAAGCAGGAACGACCGTGAGGGGAGGGAGAACTACACAGACAGAAGCAGCGTTTCTATAAAACAAAAATCACTTTTCATTTCCTTTTGCTTGCTCTTCTTCACACAGTACAGGAAGTCAACTCTAAACATTAATGGATGAGCTGCATAAGCTTTAACGCAGGAAAGACTACTCCAACAAACACACATTCTGTTTGTAGAGAAGTACCACAGAGATTGGGAGCTTTCTCCTCTTACCAGTTCAGTTTACAAAGTACATTACAAAGAATGGAAGAGATTCACATTGTTCTCGCAACTCGTAATATTGACAAAGGATCTAGCCCACAAAACTATGTAGGCACCAAGCTCCTCACGATTTTATTTGTAACTAAAAACCTAAACACATTTGCCGAACTGGACTTCATTGATTATAAGTGTATCTCCACTCTTTCAACAAGATTTACAAGTGCACCGCTAATTTCTGTATCATCAACAGATATCTCACAAGAAGCCAACCTGTATTTTATAACAGCACACAGCCCAGGAAGTACGTACTTCAAGTATCACTAGATTAGATGATTCCACAGATACCAGGGAAAGGAAAATAAATCACTTGTCCTGGATGGTCAACTCAGGTAAAAGCTACATCTGACAAAGTAAATCTTACAAAAATTCACTTTCAACTAGCTGCTATTTGTACACTGTAACTACTTAGACAATTTAGTTGTGGCAGCAAAACAATTCCACCATTCACAGCACTGTGCTTAGCTCCACTGCTAGTCCTTCCCAAAAGAAGGCTACATATCAGGAAAAGAAAGGAACATTTTATGAAGAGATACTCTAGGAAGTAGGAAGATACTCTAAAACAGATGAAGAAAAAGCAAACCAAACAAGCCCCAGATGACAGCTCAGAGACAGGGAAACTACTTGGTTTGAATTTGATTTTAGGCAAAGAGGGAGGTATTACTCTAAACGTTAGAAAGTAGGAACAGTGATGCAAAAAACTGCCTAACAAACTGCCCATCAGTTAGGAGAGCAAAATTTCTAGAGACTCTGAAGAAAGTTTCCAGAAAAAAACTACTGGACTGTGTAATAGCCTCTAAGAAAAGTGACAGAAAACTATTCTTGTTGCACTTCAAAACAAACCAGAAAAAGCACTGACAGACTGTTCCTAAGGGAACAATCTGACACTGGCACGGCAGTGAAATTCATGATCTGACTGCATTTTCCACCTTTAATTTCCCCTGCTAAGAAATTTTCAAGCATAATTTTTCATTTGAAAGCAAATTGGAAGTACATGCTGTCCAGTGATTCTCATTTTAGGCTCCTGATTCATTGGTCAGATATAGTCAAGGAGACAGATTTAAAATCTGCTTATTTATCCGCAGAGTCACTTTAAAGTAATGCGGGATTTAGGTGCTGAGATACCACAGCTATTGTCAGAATGCAAGTTTCAGATAGCAGGAGTCTGCATAAAACAGATGATTTGGTGGCATGTGATTTTGTCCTTCTTATCATTTTTATTCCTGCAAGAATTTGGTAAAAGGTTACTGGCACAACTTCACAGATGAAGCTCTTTGAAAGAGCTAACCACAGCACTGTGTCTCTTAAACTGTCTGTCACTCAGCAGCAAATGCAACATCTGTAGATGCTTAAATAAATGAACAACCCAAACTGGAGCCCTCGGTACAGGGCTGTTTAGCCTGGGATTACAAAGCAGAAGAGGACAGAACACCTAGACAGCCTGCTCATTTCATCTAGTGACTTCTGCCTATTCAGCACTTCAACCAGGTATGTTTTAAGATCAGTTGCCACAGCCCAGCAGGCTCTGCACTAGGCACAGCTGTGTTGGATCAAGCTTGAAAAGTATCATCAAATAACCCTATTTGCTGCTCAAAGTTATAAACTGGCTACCACTGTCATGCCTAGTCTGCCTTGCTATGAAGAAAAAAAATGCTTAATAAACCTGGATTAACAATCTACACAGGCAGCATAGGATGAATATCACAAGTAATTAAAGTCTTCGTAATTTAACATCACTTTATGGGAAAAGTAAAGTAGAATTTGATAACTGTTGGGGGATTATAGCTCCTACTCTTACTTAAAATGATAAGCAATCACAACACATTCAAAATTGTATCTAGAAGACAGTATCCCTGGACAAAGACAACATCATCATCATCCTATTAAGTGTCGAGATGAACAGTAGCTCAGAGGAAACAGAATGTGCACTTAAGTTATCCTTACAGCTCTTCATACAGCACTCTGGAGATCTCCCAGCTCTGTACAGGCTTGAATCCACCTTTTTTTGCAAGATGACAGGACTGTGACATAAGACGACCTTAGGTCAGTGGTAATTAGACTGTACAATTCTCACCTTCTTGAGATCCTCTTTGGAGAACTTCTCATAAGGATTTTGCTCCAAGTAAGCCATATGTTCTGCATTGTTGGTTCCGAACCCTGGGCCTTTCCCCTTCTTACCACTAGGCTGTTCTCCAAACGGGTGGTGTAAAAGATCAAAATGAAGCATAGTAATCATCTCTTTCTTTATCAGCTCTTCGCTTTTCTGCAAATCTGTTAGAGGTGGCTCCACATTCAAGGGCCTCAATATTGTTTCATTAACCTACCCAAGATTTAAAAAAAAAAGTTCATAAACACCATATATTACCAAAGACCACGTTAAATTCATATACTTCTATTTGAACATGAATTTTTTTTTATCAGTTAAACCACACAGAACATGTGCCACAAACCCCTGCTGCATGAAACACATACAGCAACCCGAACCCCGCTGTATTTTCAGCTGTGTGTATGAAATACCTCATGACATTTTCACTGTGAAAAGCTCAAATCAGCATACTCAAATAAGGATTTCATTCTTTCATGATCTACCTAGACTGTATTTTCTCCTACAATGGTTAAAACCTTTAATTTTTTTCTTAAAAGTGAATTTTGTTTCCACTTACTTCTGAGGGCCGTGGTAGATTTTTCTGAACAGCTTTGTGCATTCTCTTTAGTTCCTTTGCACGCTCTGCATCTCGGAGAGCCTAGACAAAGAAGCTAAATGTTACTGCAGCTACCGCTATACAATCAGATGCTTCTTACAAATATATGTGATATAAAAACGAACTGGTTACTGCAGGAAAGGTTCCTTAAAGCATAGAGACATCATGTTATAAACCCAGAGCCAAGTAACAGGTCACACTTTACATGATGCCATCATAATTTACTATCACTAAAGTTAATGAGAAGAGTACAGCAGACTAACTGTAACAGGACAGAGATCCTAAAAAGCCATTTCAAGCCATCACGTTTTCCTTCATCCTGAGCAGACTTAATTTTTTTTTTTTTTCATAAACTTCTCCACATTAAGTTTTACTTCTGCTCTAACTCTCCAAACATGAAACCTGCCAGTAAGAGAGGCTCTTAAATCTATTTGTCCTCTTTTATGACATACTTCAGTGAAACAATACTTGTGAAAGTGTGAAAAAACATGACATTTCTCCTTCACATTCCACTTTCAGGCTACATACAAAATAAAAAGGTAATGTTGCCTAAAACTTCAGAAACAATGACCAAGATCTCCCACGTTCTAATCCTAGCCACATCACACCTTCATTTGAAAGGCAGGATGCTATTATTTTATTTGATACTACAATTAAAATTATTTTCTCTGTTCCACACACTTATTGACATTTACGCAGACTTTTGTTATTTTATTATACACACACACACGACAGATGTACACTTACGTGTACAATTTGTCCCTCCCCAAACGGGAGGCTTTAGGAAATATCAACAGATATCAGAACATATCTTGTGTTTTTGATTCTTTTGTTCACTTGTTAAAGCACGGTTACTTGGGGGGGGCGGAAGACAAACTTTGAACTCCAAAACACATTTATTTGAAGGTATGTACCAACACAGATTTGCATCAAACAAATTAGGATAAGTAATAAACAGAAAAGAAACAGTTCTTACAACAGAAAAAAATTAAGTGCCTCTTAATTACTGGTTAGCACAGCTATTTAACGAGCAGAACACAGAATTAAAGCTAACACTTTCTCCAGGCTTCTCTAATTCTGAAACAACAACAGGGACCCATTCACAACTTGACTATCTGGGTAATCCTGTGGTAGCCCTCTACAAATGGGGATCCATTCACTCCAAACTACATCTGTATGTTTTATCAGCCTGCCTGAATATGGATCTCTCTTATATTTCATAAACAGTAACTTGTAACCTTGAGAGTGTAAGCTGAAATGGAAAAATGCTCATGTACTTAAAATTAAGCACGTGTGTCTGTTGAAAAATGCTTTTAATTATATTTTTCTCTTTTGAGGGAACAAAAGGAGAGAGGACATACACATGCTTAAAGACTATCATAAAAAATGAGGTGTGCAACGTAACATTAAGAAGTTAAGAAAATGATTCAGAGAGAAAAATGATTTTTCTGTGTGCATTTACTCTGATGGCAGCAAAGAAAACAAGTACATTTTAGTCTGTCATTCTGTAGAAGCTGTACCACTTCCACTTAACTTGCATGACACTATGAGAACCATACAAGGAACATATTTTATTTTAAAGAAAAGGCATTATCTACATCACATACACCTACCTGCTTGCGGGCTTCCACATCAGCAGTATCTTCTACAAAGGCTTCATCTACTTCATGTTCCTCAAGTTCTTTTTCTGCATTTTCAGGTAAAACAATCTCAAAGTCATTCTTTGGAGCAGGAAGGGCCATGAGCCCAAGGCGCAGGTGTTCACGAGACTCTCTCTCCTGTTGAAACAATAGTAAGATAATGTTTCTGAATTCATGCATTGATGCACAGTATGACAGAATTCCACTCATCTGCATCAACAGACATGAACAATACACAAAGCCAATAAAAACAGAATTTTTGAGCAGTGTCAGTACAACAGTGGAGATTCACATAAGTGCCTTTCAAGAAACTGAAAATATGTGAAAATGTGTCCACGCTGATGATGGACAGCCGGCTATTTGTAAGCCTAAGTGGAACTTTTTTTCATAGCACTTGCTCACAGAACCATGGATTGTTGCACAGTATGAAAACAAAACAAACACCTCCAGATCTGGAAGTCAGTGGAGTCCATCAAGAAACTGAAGTTCCAGTTCAAAAAAAAAAAAAAAAAAAAAGTGCTAAAAAAAAAACAAAACCACACGAAAAAAAATAAAAAAAAC
>VXAL01008554.1:253014-278804 GCA_013399475.1 Chauna torquata | reverse complement strand
CCCTACATTTACTTTGAATTACATAGTGAGTGAGCATCAAGCGTAAGGTTTCTGCTGATGCAGTTGTAGGTGGCCAACTGAATTCTAATTTATCATGTGTAATGTTGTCTATATAATTTGTATTTTCAATTTGCATTAAAATAACAGAAACTGTATGTATAGTTTTACTGCAAGACGTATGACAGATGGAGCTTTTCTCCCCCTGCANTGTTCCTTCGTGTTTCTCTTCATGAATTCATTGTGTTGTGTTTCTGTTCACATAACTTTCAATGGCTTTATAGTACTTAAACAAACCCAATATTGGAATACAGTTCTAATTCCAATTTTTGTAGATTTACTTGCATGTTTGGAGTCTCCTAATTGATTGATCCTTGACATATTCAGATAAGTGATCAAAACGTTTACTCGGGGTAACTATTTCTCTGAGGTTAAAAAGTTATTTTATTTCTTTCAAGGTATATTGCTTTAAGTGCTACATCAACTTCCATGTATATTTTCATATTTTACTATATTTTACTATTGTAGTATTTTCCTTTTGAAGTTGAGAAAATATTGTCACTGGGAACTTAGATGCTTTCATAAAAATAATACAGATCATCTAAACATCAGTATCTGAGTTTTCTGTCTGTATGATATAATTTTGTGAAGTTCCAGTATGATATTGGTTAGAATTTAAGTAAAGAACAAGGAGTGAAAATACATGTTTTGACAGAAAGTCCCTGCCAGTATGCTCTAATACTGACTCAGAGTCCTCAAAGCCCTTTCTGGAGACTTTTCTTTGAAAGCCATTATAGCCTTGGTATTTTTCACCATGTTGGATCTCTGTGCGGTATGTGGAAGATCAAGAACTGATCTGAAATGAATTACTAGTCGCTATCTGTCTAATGACACCGTAGCAGTGACCTTATTTTACTGCCAGACCAGATCAGTGATTTATAGGTAAAGGCCAGTTGAACTATTCTGGATCATCCAGTTTTTAATAATGTGTATGTTTTCCATAGCTTGGGAGAATCATGCTAATTCTTAAGGTATTTTAGTAAAAACAATCAGAAAACACTTTTACAGAAAGGACTGAAATTTTAGTTTCAGTGAAATTCTTTGAGAGATTGGTTAGTACAGCTGTGAGTGTAATCTAAGGTCAAAAAGCTGAAAATTGCTGGTTTTAGTGATGAGTAAGTGGCTTTCTTTTCTTTCTCTATTAGATAGAAAATGGTCGGCTGTGGAGCTCTATTGTGAAGACCTCAGAAGAAATATCAATTTTTCCAGTCAGCTTTTCATAATGTAGTTTGAGCTTCCCCCAATGGGCAGCTAAACCATGAACAAGCAGAAAAAAACATTTTGGACTGTATTTCTGAACCAGGCTTCACCTTCCATCTCGGGAACTTATTAAAGGATTACAGCTGAAAAAGACAAGAGAAAGAAAACTTTGAACAGGAACCTTATCCTACAATGAGAATTACAAGTACATCTTGTATCTGCCCAGTCCTAGTTTGTCTCTGTTTTGTGCAGAGGTGTTATGGAGCTGCTCACCATGGCTCCATCAAGGTGACTAGAAATCAAACCAAACACATAGAAGGTGAAACAGAAGTGCATCATCGTCCCAAGCGTGGATGGGTATGGAATCAGTTCTTTGTTTTAGAAGAACACATGGGACCAGATCCTCAGTATGTAGGAAAGGTAAGGTCATTGTCTTTTGTTTTTATTTTTCCATCCCTTGAAACGTGGCACTGATAGAGGGAAACCAAGTATCTCCTTGGATGGCACCTCCTTTTTAAAGGCGAACACCTCTCAGATTGCTATATACATGCACAGAGAGCTTGCCAGTTCCCTATGTATACTTTCTGTGTTTATTATAAGCAGAAATATTAATAAAAGTAAATAGGATGAAGATATTAAAGTATGATAACAGCATTTCTTCTGAGCTCAGCTAAACATGGAGTGAGTGCAGCTGATACTCTTACATCAGATTTTGTAGAACCCCAAATGCCTAAAGCTTTAATACGTCAGTGCTAAAGGCTTTTCCAGACTGTTTCAGAATAAAACTCAGTTCTACTTCAGGGAATATAATAAATACAGTTTAAGTTTAATAAGGTATTCATTCCAATCTAAGGGCAGGGCGTAAAAGGGCTCCTCCAAAAGGAAATCTCTCTGTGGCATTCTTATAACTAGAGGCAGGAGGTTACGACTCATCAGGAGTCTGTAGGACCAACAGGCCCTACATTTACTTTGAATTACATAGTGAGTGAGCATCAAGCGTAAGGTTTCTGCTGATGCAGTTGTAGGTGGCCAACTGAATTCTAATTTATCATGTGTAATGTTGTCTATATAATTTGTATTTTCAATTTGCATTAAAATAACAGAAACTGTATGTATAGTTTTACTGCAAGACGTATGACAGATGGAGCTTTTCTCCCCCTGCATGCTGTCTTTCAGTATTATGACAGAATTTCTTATTACGTAATCCAGGAGAATCTTTATTTCCTTAATGAAATTGGAGAAAGAGGTTGAATAAAAGGGGTGAAGAAACATGACTAATGGGGATAAGGCATGGAAAAGGAACTACTTCATTTTGCCTTCAGGATGTAAATCTTGAAAATCATATCTTAGAATATGCAAAATATCCAAGGAAACCAGTAGCTCCTGAAACCACATATGTCTGGTAGCAAGGGCTTTCAGATTTGAACAGTATCATCTGAACTAAAAATAGCAACTGGAGCACTTGCATTTAAGATACTGTTAACAACAACAAAAANAAATACCAAGTACTTGGCATAATGAAAATTGTTAGGATTTGTGCAGGAAATGTAGGCTAGGGAAGGACCTTTCTACATGGAGATAATGGATTGCATTGAAAGAGAAGCTTTTAAAGTAGGTGAGGTGATGAGGGCATATTCCTCTAGACCATCGTAGACTGATTAACATTTTCATGTATGATTTTGGAATAGAAGAAATATTCTGTAAACTTGCTGATGATGCAGAGCTATGCAGGAGAATCAAAACATTATCTGGAAAGAGCTAGATACCACGAAGAAGATTGGTACATGGAGATACAGAGTAAACCTCAGGACCACAGTGTAAGGGTCATACAGAAGAATATCATGAATTTCTGTTATACACTGTTTATTTGTCAGGTGTAAGCAACAGAGGAAGAGAAAGATACGGTCATCAGATCAATTATAACCTCTGCTGCGATACCTTAAAGAAGGCAAATATGATTCTAAGCTGCAAAAGATGAGATAGTTAAAAACAGAGATAAATTAGTATTAAAGCTGTACAACATAATGTTAACATGTTTACTACTCTGCTTAATTTTGGCCAAGAAAAATGAATTTATACGTGAAGCTACACAGAGAAAATCTAATTTTATGGTTGGGGACGGTGGTGGAAAATAAAATATAAAATATAGTTATATAATTACCACCAAAAATAATAGCAGACAGCATGTATATATTCTATAAATACACTTCAGAAGAAACCACAAGGGAAAGAGAAGAGCTGTTTAAATTGATTCAGCTTGTAGTTGGAAAAAATGAGGTTTTGCTGACCATGAGTTAATTTAGGATGGAAATAAGAAAATAAGTATGATTCTGGAAGAGTCTGTTAATAAGAAAAGTGGATACAAAAACCTGAAGGGATGTTAAAGGAAAGCATGCTTGTCTTTATGAAAGCATTTACAGACATGATTGCATGCGAGAGTAGAGACCTGGATTCAGTGAGCCGAAGGATGGTCCCTTTCGATTTTATGTTCTTATGATAATGTTACATATTTTCTTTCATCCTCTGACCTCTATATTTAATGCTACATTTACGGAGATCAATGAATAAGATTACTTTTAATCCTTTGTGGTCAGAATGTGACTACATGCCTTGTCAGAGGACATTTCTTCCTCTGTACTTACCAATATTTTCCCCCCTTTTTCTGAAATAATTCCTTATGGTGTTCATCATTTTCTACTCTGAATACTTCACAACATTTGTAAGCTCATCTTTACAGAAGCTTTGTAGGACTTAGAAGCATCTATACTCCGTTTTATATTTGGTAAATGATGTTATGATGGTTCTGATGACCTAGTTTACTGCAAAGATCAATCATGCATTTATTTTTAATTGAGAAAAAAGGAGCGACTGGGTGAGACTGACATAATATTAGTAATTAACAAAATTTCAGTAGTGATCATTGTGCGTGAATTGCTTTTCATTTTGAAAAATAGATGTTTTATTGATGTTGCATTCAATTATACACACCTCACAAGGCCTCATTTGACCTGACTAATTTGACAAGAGGTTTTCATGCAAAGCTGCTCAGGTTATGAACGAAAGGGATGTGAGTGTTGCCCTTTAATTCCAGGGCTTCTGTTAAGTGGTAGCACCCTATCAACTCTGTCAATTATTAATTTTGTAGACTTCTCTGCTTCACTGGCAAGAGTTTTGCCATTTGATATCTGTCCTTTCACATTTTTCACACACAATTTGGGAGTAACATCACAGAAAGCGGAGTCATTATTACAATGCTGTTATAATGATTACAGTCATTGTCATGGAAATGCACACTGAGGACAAGAATAAGGTAGGCCTGCAATGAAAATAGAAAGGTTTCTCATTCTTATCATGCAATGACTGTCAAGAGGATGGATTAATTTACTGCCATCATCTGTTATATAGCAAGAGTTAGGACAACAAGTCATTTTTTTTTTAATATCAAACATATCTCCATTCTTCAGTCATTACCTCTTTTCTGTTAAAAATTGTCATTTGGAGACTGGAAATCTGTGTAAAATTAATCTGTATTAGTAATGCTCATGAGGTTTTTATAGGAAGAAGGAATGTGGCAAAACACAAGTCTTGGAAAAATGAGGTTGTGGTAACAACGAGAAATGAAACTTTTGTAGATGTTAAATATTTTCTGTGGTTCAGGGATTATTGAACTTGTTCTCTCTTGATGCACTTGAGGTCAGTCTTCAGTGTTTCATGGTATGTTTCCCTGAAAAGACAACTCCGAAACTAGGTTGGTATTAAAAAGGGTATCTTTAAAGAACTTTAAATCATAGTGACTTCTTTTTCTAAAATTACGAATTATCTGGGGAGGCTTTCTTGAAAACTTCCTGCGCATCAATAGTGTCTGACAGTATTCAGACAAACTGCTCATCTCTGTGTGTATGTGCTTGTGTGCAATGGAGAAACTGAGGAAAGTTGGTTAAGCAAGAACAAATACCCTGGTGTCAAGCAAGCAGTTGAATCCACAGAACTGAGCTTTCAGCTACAAGAGAAAATGTGAGACTGCTTGTCTTTCGCATCTCCCAGATGAAAACTGTGCTAATGAAAACATAAGTACTGAAAGAGGCAGGGCTAGTAAGTGCACTGTGAGCTGAAGGGCAGTCGGGTACCGCCCTTCTGTTCACTGCACCAGCTTAGGGGAATGAAGACTCTCCTGAGGAAACCTAGAGTAACTTGCACTGTAGTACTGCGAGCTTTAACATTTCTCAGTTGCCATGGCTGGTACAGGTTGTATTTCCCTTGCATTTCCTACATGTTTCCAGGTTAGATAATTCATATGTCAGGATTTGGAAGGCGAAAAAAAAAAAAAAAAAGAAAGAATTTTAGGAGAGGGAAGAGAGAGTACATGTTTCAGTCCATAACATTCCTTTTCATTTTGAATCTCTTTGTCTCCAGAATAGGTAAGTCTAGTCCCTGTGATACTTCTTAAAAGTGAGTTGCGCTGGAAGCAGGTCATAACTGCACATTCACTGTGTTTTTTACTTTGGGGAGAGAAGTAAATGTGCAGAGGAAAAGGGAAGATCAATATTGGTTTGAGTCTGAGTGAGTCATGCTATTAGAGGGAATAGCAGAGGAATATAATGAACAAGATTGACACTTGATTTCTCTGTGGATCCGTTTGATCTCTGAAATACCAAATATATACCTCTTAATCCTCTTCGAATGTCCCCTACAGGGCAAGTAAGAATGGCTTTTCAGGTATTCAGTTGTGTATAGTTTTTCAACAGTTGTTCTTCCCAAATTTGGCAGGTAGAGGGAGTGACACTTTACTCAGTTCGTAGATTTTTACCTGTAATACAAAAACACTTTCAGGTTTATGTTGATGGGGGATATAAGGAAGTGTGGAACAGGTGGAAATGAGGAAAGGGAAGAGGAATGTAACAGCTGTTAAAAAGTCCTGAAATCATTGTACAGAAAGTTAAAGAAAGAAATCCCAGGTGTTATACTGCATTTTCACGTTAATGGCTCTATTAATTTGTTATTTTACTCATGAAAACAGAAATTCAGCAAAAGAAACTTGTCATTCAAAATTCCAAGACAATATGATGACGTGTCATTGTAGGAAATAAAGTCTAATACAGGAGAGTGAATCTAATCTTCTCTGATCACATCAAGATGATTTTACATCTCAATTTTAATGACAGGAAGGGAAAAATGTATACATCAGAATAAATACTTAAGAAGAAACATGAGTTGAATTTTACAATTAAAATGCCTTTATTCAATGTTAGAGGTTTACATAAAATAAATCATATGAGATGTTTCAGCATTTTAAACATTATCAAACCATTCCAAAATTTATTCTAATTTAAAAAAGTGTTTTTCTTTTAAGTTAAAGAAAATGAAAAGGAAAGTGTAGATGCTATGAAGATTTCGCACATGGTTGGCTAGCCATCTTCATGCCTCTGTAAAATGAGTGGCATAAGCATCATCTAGAATAATGTGCTTCTCATTTTCTACCATTTAAGTTGCTAGTTTCATAAATAAATTTAGGTGAAATAATTTTCCTTTAGCTAGCGAAAACATGGTAGCAATAACAACAAATACGCAAGTGCAGATTTTTCTCTTCTTTTATGGACTTTGGTTGCTTCTTAAAATTTTCGCACTAGAATTTACATATGTAGAAAAGAAAGTATTATGAAAAGGAGTGGAGTTTCGGCTCAGCAAGTTTTGAAATCACAAATTTCATGTGTTTGGTGTGAAAGAGATTTTTATTCATGTTATTTTTTAATTTTTCTAGGGGTCTTAGAAATGGGGAAGACCAGCATTGAATTAATACAGTTAATATTTGAGCAAAATTTTAACTATTTTTAATTCAGTTTAAGACTGAGAGATGTCTCCAGCTACTTCCAAAGGACCTCTCAATCAGTCTGTGAAAGACTGAGATTATACATGTTTGCACTGGAAAAGTAGCTATGTATTTTTGATAGATCCTTTCTTAATTGATATATATATGTATATTCCCTGTTACAGTTTCTCTGTTGTGTGTGGGTCACTAACCTCAGATTTTACGGTGTTTTGTACCCATTTTTATTTTTATGGCTTTCTGCTCTCTGATTACTCAGGTCCTCATTCTTGTCACTGTTACTATTGCTAAACAACATCGTGGTTCAGTGCCACTTAAGTTGATGGGAAGCAGATACTGGTCATATAGGACAGTGTCTATTTCTTTATTCTCATCTCTGTCTCCCACTGTTGCTCAGGGAGCAGGCTTACCAAGAAACAGAGGAAATGTCCCCTCTCCATCTTACTGCTATCATCTAATCTGAGGTCAGTATTATGCAACATTATACAGTCCTAGATCATGTTAGCCACCTCATTTTCTACTTTATTTTTACAAAAAGCTACCTCAAGACTTGCCACCCCAAAGCTTTTCATAATAAAAATGCACATGTGCACTTGCTTTTTCTTGAGTTCTGATGACAGACAACCCCCTGTGTTGCCTCCATGCTGTAGTAACCCTATCTTAACTCCCCAAATACTATTTGGTTTGTTTTTGAGAGGATGAGGGCACATTACTCACATTCTACCAGTCATAGAATGCTGTGGACCTTTACTTTTTTATTTTTAAATTGGAATCTCTAAACGTTCAAAGGTTATCTGGGGGAAAATCAAGCTCAGGAGAAGAGAGTGCTTTCATCAGCCTGATCAATCTGATTTTCTTCCAGTGAGTTCAGCCATATCTGAGGTTTCCTGAAGCATAGTACTTGCATTGCAGTCCTGTGATAGAAAATGGCTATATGCAGCCTGACAAGGGCATCTTGACTTGACAGACCAAACAAACAAATAGAAAAGCATGAACGCATTGAAGTTCATTCTCAGGCCACGGACGTGGGATAAAGTGTTTACCTGGTTTAACTTCATTTAAGTTGATGTGGAACTACACCTAGAAGATACTTGATCTTTTATGTCAAAACAGCAACATTGAATCTAATATGTCCAAGTAATACTGGTTTTGTGAGGAAGCTTTATACAGTCTGTCAGTTTTGTATTGCAAAACATTAGTTTGCTGTGTGGAGACTTTTACCTCAATTAATGGTTCGAAGTCCTTTTGTCAAGGTGATCTAATATTCCCTGAGATGCTTGATGGACTCAAAAAGTCTGTACACAGCTTGACCCCTATTTTTTATTCTTTGCTTCCTACCCTTTCACGAGTTTGGCACATGCATACATTTATATCAGCAGCTGAGGTTTTAAAACATTCTTTACACTGAACAACTGTACTGATGAAACCAACATCTTTTTGGTGGAACTGCCATTTCCGCCTTAAACAGACACAGTCAAGTTAAGAAGAATAAGTATTTTATACCATACTGGATTCTTCCTGAGAGAAAAAAATGTTTATTTTCTGAAAACTGAGCATGTCTAGTAATGTCAGAATTGACTTGCTGTGGCTAGTTATGACTAATTCCATACTTTACCAGTATACATAAAGAACATCACCTCCTGGACCACTCTTTAGATGACTTAGGTTGTAACATCCTGCATTCATTTTCTTTTTTTAAGTACTTTTTTGAATAAGGTGTTCTGTCATCTTAATTTCTCCATTTCTATTTGACTAAAACAGATAGTTATTTGATTTGTAGAGCCAATCTATTTTTCTTCATAACTGTAGAGACCAATGATTGCTGCAGTCTAAGAAAAGTTAAGTTCTTAGTACAAATTAATTCAATATATAATGTTTTTCTAAGCTTTGTTTTCTATACATTTAGATTTTTTTGCCAAATTTTTGCTGAGCTTTCAACTAGCATTTCAATACAATGATAATATTTTCTGAGTTGTAGATTGACACAATGGTATGTCAGTTAAGTTTTTAGATGAACTGAAATTCCATTCTGAAATTGGAAATGTGGTTAGCTCTGTCCATAGACAGAGGTGTGACATTAATTTCCTTCTGAAAGTTATAAATTAATTAGCATTCACATTACCCCCAAGTAAGCCTTCTGAGATCTTTTTCTTCATTATTTATTTATTTTTTTCTTCATGAAAAGAGGATGTTTTCTGGAAAGCAAATGCGAAAACTTGGGAAATAATCAAAGGTGTTCTATGCCAGGACAACTCTCCTTGGAGTACGAGTTAAGAGTGCTATAGGTTTCTCATCCCTTTGTAAAGGGGCAGATGTGTTATTAGAGGTTGCCCAGGTTGGAGAGGAAAAGAGCAAGGGATGTGTCAGGGCAGAGCAGGATATGGGGTTAGTAGTAAAAACTGTTCAATAAGTTTCAAATTAGCAAAATTTACAGTATTTATTGTTTTGTGGGATGA
Organism: Chauna torquata; assembly: GCA_013399475.1. Lineage (NCBI taxonomy): Eukaryota > Metazoa > Chordata > Aves > Anseriformes > Anhimidae > Chauna > Chauna torquata. Next base: position 269,267 of record VXAL01008554.1, on the reverse strand, counting down.
TTTAAGTTATTTAACTTGTGAGTAGAAAATAGGCAGGTGGTTATGTGTTCTTGGATAAATTAATCATAAAACTTAGCAGTAGTTTCATGCAGGGAAAACCAGCCTTGTTCCTGCTTAAGCTATTCAAATTTTTCATTCATTTAATGGTATTGCCTTTAAAACTAGGGCAGAAGCTGGACATTCCTGAGGTTGTCTGTTGTTTTTAGGGTGGGTGCTTCTTTATATGTTAGAAGGTTTCTTTGTTGAACAACTGCATGCTACATTTTTGTGTAATAAACAGTTTTTCTTTTACTAAAAGGTCAGTGAAGAAAATAAAAGCCGTGTCACTGGCAAAATTAAAATCACCTCTCTTAGTGGTAGCGAGGAGTATGTTTATATTTTAAATGTCTTCGCTTTTCAGTTAATTAAATCACTGGAAAGGTTCAAGATGAGAACTGAGAGAATTTTAAAGGTTGGAATAGACATGTCTTTTACATAGACATGAAAATCAGTATCTCCAATAATACTGGTTCTTGATACAAAGCCTCAATGATGCTACAATGATGCTAATTACTTTATTGACGTTCTGTAACATTTCAAGCATTTCTAGAGCTTGCCATGTATTTTCTTCAAATTAGATATTTGAAGTGTCACAAAATTAGGAAATACCCGCAGTCTGGACAGTCTTAATATTGTGGCACACATAGACTTTGTGCATATAAAAAAATCATAAAAGTATATAGCTTGGGAATAGTGTGAGTTTAATCTCACCTTATAAAGAAATTAGTCCATTGCAGCTGCTGTATATATGAGAGATTTTTATCAAAACCATTCTGGTTTTAAAATGGGGTAATAGTATTGCATACAGTCAAAGGAAGATGAGTTCCTTTGGGTTGGAAGATGAAGTGACTGAGTTTTTATCTGGAGTGAATACTAGATAGATGTTTTAAATTGTGCTTCAGTACAATATGTAGGTTAATTTGCACTGTATACTGTGCAAAGTATCTAGTACTTGTTTGTATTAAAAAATAAATGAAAAATGCCTGAAAGCAGAGAGTACCATGAGTACATAAAATCATAGGTATGCGTAGTGTGAACTTAAGTGAAATCTTTCGCTGTTATTGTTTGGAAATTTCCTTTGGAAATTTTCCAGTGTTCAGTGATGGGCTGAGTTTCCCTTGCTCAGACCATTTACAGTGAGGGCAGGTTGTAATAGTTTTCTCTCCTTTAGCCATTTTTTTCACATTGCTTATGGGTAATTATGATCCCTTGTGACCAATAACCTTGTGTCATATTTGGCAGGTATCATCCGGTGTTCCAAAAGCCACGGGCACTGGGGGCACAAACACCCATGTGTATGCACAGGCACATCTATACTGATGCACATGCGGAGGCTTGAATGCCCAGACATTGCTTCTAAAACAGTTCATATTTCTTTAGAGAAATGTATTTTGTTGTGGAACTCAGAAGTTATTTACTGATCACCCAATAGCGTGACTGCCATGCAGATTTCTGGAAGGCAGGTATTTTATTGGTTTAGTACTGCTTTTCCTGGCTGTCGTAGTGACCTTTACAAAACATACCAAGTTGTGGCCCTTTTATGGAGCTCTTTTGGAGTGAAGGCAACTTGTCTCATCATGGGTTCCTTCCTGTTCATGGAAAATAAATGACAAAGGACTTGCTCTCTGTGTTGTTATAAATGGAATTTTAGTATTACAATGTGTCGTCATCACCCTACTACAAACCAGGTTGTGTATGGCAGTAAGACAATTGCATGGGGTGGTGGTGCCCGGCGGTGCCCCACGGCGCCGCAGGGCTGCTGCGTGAGGCGAGGCCGGGGCTGCCCCGTGCCGGACACAGCCGGTTCCAGCCGGCTCCAACGGCCCCACCGCAGGGCACGGCCGGGCCCCGCAGCCACGGGTGGGCGCCTCGGGGGCCGCCTGGGGAAGAGAGGGCACGGCGCTGCCCGGCAGCCAGAGCTTTTCCATCTTATTTTCTCTCCACATCCTATTAAAGAGGGAGAGTGGGAAAGTGAGAGAGTGGGTAGGTGGGTGGGCATCTGGCAGCCAGCCAAGGTCAACCCACCACAATAAAGATGCACAAAGTTGGTGGGGTACAACTTCCCTTCTCTGTTTATGCATCTTTACCTTATACCATACTCTATATGCTTAGTTTATGTTAATCATTGTATCAAAATTATGTAAGATCTCAAAAATACATAGTTTCTATATTAAAAAAAAAAAAGATGTACGAATTACATCCATGAGATATGGCAATGAGGAAATAAAGAAAATTCTACATTCTTTATATTCCTCTTGAATTTGGTAATGTCATTTTTAAGGCTGTTTACCAGCTTATCTTAAATCAGTAGGTGATGTAGCTGATAATATACTGCCAAAGTCAAATGTGCATTAACATCTCAATTACTTTTCAAGTTCCTTTTCAACCATAGTTTAGAGAGGTGTTCATTCATGTTCTGTTTCTTGTGTAACTTTTCTCACACATGCCTTGTCTTTTTAAAGATGCTGCTGCATCATTTGTTTAGTTTATCAACTCATTCAAATGTATTTATAAAAGGAAGTGTTACCTGGACTTTTACCTAGCTTGTTTGTACAGTGACAGAAATGCTTCTGTTGCATGATTGAAACTCTAGATTAAATAATCCAATTAATTTTATATCAAGCTACAAAGAATAAAAAAAATGCAGGAAGGCAATCATTGTAATTAGACAAATAGAAAGTACATCACCAAAGTTAGGTATTTTCTCCTTTTTTATTTAAAAGAAGGTGACAAATGAAGCCATGGAGAACATCATTTAGCAGGAAGATATCCTCTTTTGTTCTAAGCTGAAGATGATTGTAAATGAATAGGGATTTCAGATCCAGCAATTTATTGATAATTCCTCTCAAAAAGGCTGGAAAAAAAGTGTGTGTGAGCTTGCAGTGTTCTTGGACTCATAGTGGAGTTTGCAAAGGGTTGTTTGTGTAGTGTATTGTGTATAGCACTAAAGGTAATGGTTGATTTGGAATGTATTCCCTTCTCAGTAATTACTTCTTCGCCTTATTAGATACTTTGCATATCTTCTTTCAGTTGATCCATCAGAATTATGTAAGATGCTCGAATCATATTTTTTTGTGGTCTAGACCACATGCATATTTTTTAAGGAAAAGGAAAATTTGTCAGATGATAAGAAGTAAAGCAGGAGATCTAAGATTTAAACTTCTTTTTTGTTTCTAATCATATAACATTTACAGTTTGTGAAACTGAAATCACAGTCATGAATTTCCAGGTGAATCGCCTAATCACCTCCGTTAACATTTCATTCCTAAAATACATAGGGTATTTTATAATTATAGTGGTAATTGCCAGTCTGTAAACAAGAAAGTACTTTTTTTTTCTTTTTTTTTTTTTGCTTCTCAAGATTAGCTCCGGTTGGTTCTTGACAAGCAATTAGTTTTCATTTAAATAGTTCTTCCCACAAGCTTATCAGCTGCAACTTGAACATTTTTTAAATAACAATGAAAAGAACACAAACACCTTTGTCTGGAAGGAAAGTGATTAGGTGACACTCAAATTTTACTCAGCTACTTACAGCCAGAAACCTGAGCAGAGGTAAATCTGTATATTTGGAGCTAGAACAGAATGCCTTTAAAGTTGTCGTTGTATTCCTGTGATCTAGGATCCATTTGCCAAAGAGTCTATTCCCTCCAGAATTTAGATGAGATTTTTTAAGTCAGGCTGCCTGTACGAAGCTGTTCAAGATGGGAGATAGAACAGACACTTGCAAAGATGTCTTTCTGCTGAAAGGTATTATTAAAGGACTTGGAGAATAAGCTGGCTAGACGAGCTTGTTCTAAGACTGTCACTTAAGGGTAGTAGTGTGCTGTCCAATATGGTGTACATTTGTATCAAGTCTTCCCTTTTCATCTTACAACAGTTTGAAATTTTCCATTAGGTTACAAGCAAACAGAAGTCCCAGTCATCAGGGATGATAATTTGGATTCATAAATTTACACCTGTGATTTACTTGGTTTTAATGTATAATTGATGTATGGCATGGGGCATCGGTATGCCTTTTTCTGTTCTGTTTTCAGATATGTGTAAGCCTTATCTGTTGCCAAAGTGTATTTGTTTGTTTTGTTTTATTATATTCCAGTGAATTAGCATATTTGATACTTAAGGTATCACTATAAATAATACAGTTTTTCAAAGTCTCGTATAGGAAACATACCAGTAATTATAGTTCTACTGAAGAGATCTTTTCATAGTAGTCCAAAGACCTTGTTGGGACATGTCTGGTAATGTGTTGATAATCAAAAAGGTATTATCCACAAACAGAGCTCTTGGTTTATATTAGGAAAGCTTGTTTAAAAAAAGATTTCTGCATATGCTTACAAAACAAATAGAAATGCTTAGAATTAATATGTATGTAGCCTGTTGTGACGTATGGACTACTGATGTTTGTTTTTTTAATTTTATAAGTTTTTAAATGTGTTTATACAGCTACTTTTATTTTACCATTTAATATTAAAAGGCATTGCTGTTTATCAGTAATAACTAATTTAATCATAAAATTCAATAGTATCCTGAAGGGGTATAATTTTAGGCCTGGTAAAGTGACAGAAGCAATGTTTGCACACCCTTGTTGTATGAATACTTGCTATCTGAAAGCTTTGACTCAAATCACAACAGCCTAACCAGGTCAACAAATGAAAGACAATTCATGGACAATTCAGATGTAATGTTAAAACTCCAAGATCTTTCTTATTACCCTGCTGACAAGAATATCGAAGTGCTAATGATGTGTTGAGGCTTCTAAAGGCAGGAGAAATGCAGTGGTAATGGGGGACTTCACTTACTCCCTTGAAAGCAAGATAAATTTTATATTGAGGTTTAACCCCAGTATCGAAAGGCTTTGGCATAAGAAATGACTGCTTCATAAATGAACTAGTCATGAAATCTCCAAAAGAGATTGATTAGACTAGGTCTTAAGTAATGCTTAAAACAAATGCACAGCACCTGCCAGAAAGATGTAAAGGGCTAAAGGAAGTTGGAATGACTAAATGGCACAGCAGGAATGGCAAATAAAAGTCTTCTAAAAAGTGTGGTTGTTTCCAAATGAGAGAAACAGAAAGGACTGAAAAAGCTTCTGCATTAATTGTAAATCACAGAAACACATGTCAAAGAAAGTCTGAGGAAAAGCTTGCACTAAACAAACAGACAAACAAACATCCTTCTTTAGAAACATCAGGATGAGGAAGCCTGCCAGAGACTGTTGTGCCAAAATACAGCTGGGGTATAAAAGATGTAAAGAGAGCAAAGTAAGGCTGTTGCAAAAAAGCTAAGAGACTTCTTAAAAAATCTCTGTACCGTAGTAAAGCTTGGGGAGCACCGCACAGTCAGTTTATGAAGAATGCATCAAAGGAAGAGGATCAAACTGAGGCACCAGTGCAAAAGGCTATAGAACAAATCAACAAATGAACAGTAATTAATTACATGTGCATTCCTGATGCAGTGATGTGAGAAGAAATACCTAAACCAATAACTTTAGTATATAAATTCACATCTAAAACTATTTTGATATTTGAGGAACAACAGGTGCAGTGATCTTAATATTAAAAAAAAAAAAACAAAAAAAACCCCAAAGACCTGTATGTAGGGAAAACCAATGCCATTTAACATTAAAAACTACTTGGGGAAAAAAGGGTGATTAGTGAGGTGAAAAAATTCATTAATTATACAAAGCTATTGAGAAGAGAAAATTGGAAAGACCAGCCATAGAGAAATGTAGCAGAAGGATCTTCTAAGACTGACTGAAATTCAATACAGATAAATTTAGAATGGGACACATAAGCAGCAACAATTTTAACTGAGTTGACAGTTACTACTAAGTAACAAAATTGTAGGGTTATACTAGTTCCAAGAAAAGCCTCCTTCAGCTCAGAGCTTAGAAACAATCCAATGAGCAAAATGAAAATTAGGAATTATTAGGAAGGCAAAAAATAACAACACCAAATATCTTATAAATCTGCAGTATACCTGCATCTCAAACACGGAGTGTACTTCTCCTTTTTCTTCTCTTTTTCTCCAGTCTTACAAAAAACATTTCTGAGATGGGCTACAAGATTAATCAAGTGTATAGAGCAGTTTCTATATGAGGAGTACTAAGTAAACTATCGAACTGTCAAACTGTTACCTTAATTCCAGAAACTTCACATTTTCAATTAACAACTTCATCCATATTCTGGGATTATTTGCAGCTGTTCTCTTTCTGAATACAGGATTTTTTTTTTTAATTGTTTTTATGGAAAGAAGAGATTGCTTTGCTTTCTTGGAAGCAGGATAAGGAACAGCTGAGTAGCAGAGAACTCTTCTGACTGAAAAGAGATGAAACAAAGTGGGTCTGATAGTGGTCTAGACAGACATGAGTAGTGTGAGGACTGTGAATCAGGAATGATTTTTCGGTATCCTTTGCTTCCCTCTTACAGGCAGTAGAGTCATCCAAAAACAAAGAAAAAAACAGAACAAAACACATGACAGACTACAAATAAAGAAAACAATGCAGTTCTTTATGTGTGAAATTGGTGAAACTGCTTAGTATAGGATTCTTTGATGCTTAATGCTACATCTTATGAGTGAAATCGTGAAATTGTTAGTGTTCCTAATTAGTCTCTCAATAACGAATTGAGGTAATTCAGCAGGTAAAAAGCACATTGAGATTAAGAGCAAGCCACAGTTTGACAGCAAATCCATTCAAGAAGTCAGAGCTGCATGTCTGTAAATGTAGCTAGCTGAGCTTTAGATCAAATAAATGTTGACAAAAATCACTTTTGCCCATCACAAGCATTTGTTGTCATATTAAATATTACTCTAAGCTTGATTGTGTCAGAGGCTATTACTGATGAACTTGGCATTTCTAGTCCATCCTTCCTTCTTAGATAACTATTCCTCTACATATCTGTAATAGCATGAGCACATCCTGTTTTCCAGTTTATATGGGGGAAGTAGTTTCTCCATTTTTTCTCTGTATTGTGTGTTTCTTTCCAAGCACAAGGCATGCATTCATTATAGATAGTTTTCATCCTTAAAGGAAACTGGCAATTTACAGTGACTCATTCAAGGTTTGTTTTTATTTAAAACAGTAATCATAAGGATTACATAAAATTGGGATGTAGATTCCAGGTAAAAACTGAAACGTGTTTATATACACACACTAGTATTGCTTATAATATCAACTGTGGTTTGTGTGAAAAAAAAAAAACAAAGAAAGTATACTTTGTGTCTTGCAGGGGACTAGTGTATACGCAATGGTTCCAATTTATTGCACTGCTTAGGAATTTAATTTTTTTTTTTTTTTTGATTTGTTCCTTTTCAGTTTTGACCTCAGAAGGTAGATGTTTGGTACTTCTGGAAAATCGGATCCAACTGAGAAACCTCTGTAGGAACCATAATTCAGAGAGACCCAGAATTCTCTTCCTCTTCCATACCTTCATTTAAAAAAGCATTGTCATATGTGAAAATTCTGTAACTGTTCTCAATTGTGGCCAGTTTCTTACTAATCTAGCTATAAACCTTCACCTTGAACTATGCTGTCCTTCATCTATTATGTTTCATTTTCCCGTTGGTGTATCCTGCAGAGAGCAACAGTTTTTGTCAGAAAGAGCCTTCTGTGACCCTCAAAGTATAGTGACTTCTCTGACTTCACCATGGATGTTGATACTTACTGCAGTAGTTCATAGTAGCAGAAAGAATGCATATCATCTAGCTGGGCAGCACATATAGGTATACTTGACTGCAAATCAAAAAGTTAAGAGTAATGTTCCTGGTTCTTTCATGCAGAGATATATTACTAAGTACCAATACACAATATTGGTAGTAATACACAGTAATCTTTCTATCGCTACCTTTTCATATAATCTCTACTTTGGTATAGCTAAGAAGAGACCTGATCCTGCTACATATTTGTATACCTTGTCAGAGAAAGTGGGATCCATGAGTTCCTACAGTAATATAAATAATAATCCTTATTTCTGAAGCTGCTGTTTCAGCAGAACTTAAGTAGTTCACAGGACTTGTACTGACCACTTATACAGTAAACAGTCTTCCAGATGTCTCAGAAGTGCTCTAGCCTGTATGATATTAGCATTTATTGGTTTCGATTTTATTTTCTATGGGAGAACAACGTTTTTCTCTGACAGCCTTTTGTAGCAAACAATAACGAAAAAAAATCCTAGGTGGAAGTGTGATACAAGAGTGTCAAAACTCACAGCTACCCTAGGGAGAATGTAGAAGTTTTCTGTCTGTCCCAATTGACACTTTTGTAACTTAAGGTTTCTTCAGAATTGCCAGAACTATTTCCAATCTCTGAAATCAATATTCTTTAAAAAAAAACAAACAAACAAAAAACCACCCTCACTGCTATTCAGTAACTGTTTTCATCAATGTAATGCCCTAAGTACATCTGTAGGTGCAACAATGGTTTATTAAACTGAAAACATTCTAAATGACAATGCTTTTCCCCCAAGAAAAATGATCTGCAGTGTTTAAATCTATGGAAAATCAAGTAAATGCAGAAGAAGGGTCTTCTCAGCCTGTCAGTTTACAGAAGGGAGAGCAACAGTGCTCCAGTTTGTCAGCCATTTTGTTTTACCTTGAACAGTCTTCATCTGAAGTGCTCCTTCTTTCTCGTGGTATTCCCTTCTGCTGAGTTGCTGTTTCCTGTCAGTTTACTGTGTTTTCCAACACCTGCATCCCTGCCCCATCAGTAGTGCTGTTAAGGAAGTGGAGACAAACTGTGTCTGTTGAGATTCTGCAGAAGTGCTTTCTCCTCACTCTTAATTATTCATCTGGATTCCCTTCACTTGTTGAAATTTCACTGTAGGATTGCAGTTCCTAGTTCCAGGAATCCGTGATTGTTTTTGGTACTTTTAATCTTGTTTGTGTTATAGTGCCTGTGATTCTGAAAGATCACCTTGCTCTAGATCGTTTGGAAGTTAAAAGACAATCTAGTCTTCATATTATCCCAGTTCCATGTGGCAGCTGACATATATGACAAGATCATATTAATGTGTGCACAGAATAATGTATGTACGTAGGCACTAAAAGCTGAACAAAAGCTGTTCGATGCACTTTTCTTCAAACTTTCCTCATTCTGAAAGAGGGTAGTAAACGGGAGAGAGAGTAGACAGGAAGATCTTGTGTGTTTCAAGACTACAGGTTACATGAACATGTTACAGCTACATGAACTGCTTATGGGAAGCAGGATTGAAAAAATCTGAATGATTTTGGTTCATCTTGCCTACAGTCAAGGATCCTAAGACTCAAGATATATTAGTTAATTCACTTTTACAGCATGCTTCTGAAACTTAGTTTTATGAAGACCGCAAATGAGACATTAGGAAGTAAACTGAATTCCCAAAGATGATGTAACAAGAAGCCTGTTCTTCCCATCCCACCATTTATTAAGGGGAAAAAAAAAGAAATCAAAGTTTACTCCTTAATTTTGATTCAGAGGAATTACACCTTTCCAGACCACTTGGTCTGTGGAAAACACAACTCCCTGAGTACACATGCAGTGGCAGGCAGTCTTCCTGGCTCTTGGCTCCACAAAGCCCAAATGCTTTTGAAGTCAGACAGATGCATACTTGTTACCAGTATCTACTCGAAAATGGCTGAAGGCATAATCCAAGACCACAAAACAAAGGAATTAACAAGCAGTGTTGTACTCTGAAATGTTCATCACTCCGCTGACGCCTGTAATTAACGGGTAGTCATGCTGTGTAAAAGAGGGCTCTGCCCCTCCCATTTCCTTGTCTTCTTCTATGTGGAGATACTGTGCAGAGAGAAATATGTATCTTGCTTCAGTAGAACATAAACACTGAGGTACTGGGGATCTGCAGCCTACTAGACAATAGGAATAGCATCTCATACGGTAATTAATACCATCTAATAACATAGTTACATATTAATGAGTTTTATGTGGTTACACTAAATTTCTGAACAACTCCAGCAAACCATGCTAACAAGATGATAATCTAAATTTCACAGACTGGCTTCTCAGCTAATGTAAGTAGCAAATCATTGGATTTGTTCTCTAAATTGTATTTGGAGATCTTGCCACATCTGTAGAGAATCAAGGAGAATTGTATACAGCATAGTTGTATCTTGTAATCTGTGTCCTAGTTGCTGTTTATTTGATGCACCTTCTGAAGAGTTTCTAACAGAAACTGTTATAAGCTTGGTCTGTGAAGCTGTCCCATAGGGAAGGGAGATCATGAATCAGCTTTGTCTAGTAAGACGTTTTAGGAAGCGTGTGTGGTTATGAGATGACACATGAAGAACTTGCTTTCTCTTTTGTTAGTCATTGGAAAAACATCATGTGTGGAGCAGAAAGTGCAAGTGTTGAAAGAACTTACTCAAGTGTCTACTATTCAGCTGGCGTCTGTACAGATTACAGAGGAACCAGGCATAACATTACAGTGAACTTTTTTGGTTGTCCTTCAGGATATTTCATTATTTGTTGAAAGCCGTGTTGAAAGCTGATTTGGGTCAGCTTTTTTAGTTCTATCCCTCTTGCAATATATAGAGATATATAGGTATATAGGTAAATATTCTTGGGCTTTTACATTAGTTATATGAGATGTCTGAATTTTGAAACAACATAAAGTGCTCGCCTGTGAGAGTAAAATGGATGATTTGTATTTGATGGCTATGCAGAACACCTTTCGCAATTCCTATGAAGTTTGTATATCTGCAGATCACTAAGATTTGTCTAGATTATTTTTGTTGTTGCTGCCTTTCAAGTTAAAGCAAAACAGTTGCAAATCTGAAGTGTTAGATGTGATTTTGAAAAATGAAATGAAACTGCAAAAGCTTTGGCTTCATCGTAATCAGTATATCTCCTTTCAGGGAATTTTGCAGCCCAAAACTGACCTCAGAAAGGTTCCTAAGCATTGCAGCAACGTTTTATGGTTTTTATTAACGTTCAGCTGACAAGCAGACGCTAAATTTATACTTGTCTTTTGTTTGAAAGTTTTTTGTTGTGTGGAGGTAGCAGGATCTGGATAAAATAATGGGTAAAAGAATCTGGATCATCTATCCGCTTGGAGTTTCAAAGAGTTTAAAGAGACAGTTCTCCAGAGCTTGATGCCTATCAAAGGACACACAGAGAAACTATGTGGCTGGATTATTCATGTGTATGAGATGTACAAGAAATACAACTTGAATAATTAATTGATTGATTAATTAATTAACCATGATGTTTGTTGATTAGTTGAGTTGCAAGTGTTTTGATTTATGGCCTCTAATAGTGAATTTAGTTTGCTGACAAGAAAGGAAACTGAGCGCCAAAGACATCTGTTTGTACATATGTATGAGCCTGCAGATGAGGGAGAAGAAATGATTCCTAGTTCAACTGAAAATTTAACTATAGGATTGGAAAATAAAATGTGCACAACAGAAAAGCGTTTCTTCTCCTGTTTAATTAATTAGAAATATACATCAAGAAGACCAATGCCATAACTTCTGTATACTTCACTCTTCCATTTTATTTTCTGTTTGGTCGAAGATGCCAATAATATTTTTACAGACCAGATGATTTTTTACATTATTTGTTACGTTGGCTCTGAATATTGTCTTCTGTAGAGCTACTTTATTTTGTGTACTAGTATCTTCAAATTATGGCTGCTCCCTTATAATTGCTTTTGTGTGTGTGTGTGTGTGTGTGTGTTTTGCTTTCACAAATGCTTATCATGGTAAAATAAGTTAAACTGGCTACTATTTTTTTCTTGAGGGCCCTCCACATTAAGCAATTGGATAGTATTCTGAAGGCAGGGTGGAAGGTGGGGAGAGACAGCATCCAGAGTCAAGTGATGGAACAGCAGAGAGCACTGCCGGTGTGCAGGGTGCTCCCTTCGCTGATGACGGTCATTTTTTTGCTTGCTCCAGGATACAGTTAGGTCTCAGTCTCCTGTGAGGAACAGTGCAAGCCGTGTAGTCTCTCATAGCTCAGGACAGCAAGAAGGAGTATGGATAGAGCAGTGGTGAGTCAAGTTAGCCAAAACATGGAGAAAGGACGAGGCATGAGTATGCACAAGGGGACTTGATGCGATGGGACTGACAACCAGATCTGGAAGCACGAGGACTGTGAGAGGAGGGTAAAGTGAGAGAAGATGGGACCCCTCTACAAGGGAGGATCTCCAAGTGTTTGGGGAGGTCTCACCACTCCATTGGAATAGTGGATGAGAGATAAGAGGGCATGTGTAACACATACGTATGCACCCTTATAAGTTCAAAACATGTTCTTTTATTTCAGTGTTCCTCTATTTTTAGACATCACTTCAACAAAAACCTCTGTTATTTTCAAAAGTGAAGAAATTCTTTTGATGAGCTTGTATTGTGCACAAAATTTGTGCAGAAAACAGCAGAATATTGCCCTGTTACGTTTATATGTTATTAAGAAAGAAGAATAATTAACACATGATAAATACTCTGAAAACTAACAAAGCATTTCTTGTATGATCACACATTATTTTTGTATATAAGTATATTCTTATGGGGGTTAATAAATGTAAATAGCTGTTTTAAGAAACACGAGAAAATGGATAAACCTGTTCATTTGTCAAACCTTATGCCTCTTAAGAAATCTGAGCAAGAGCAACCTTTCTTACAAGATGGTTTTTTTTTTTTTCCGGATTTTGTTTGGCTCAAGAAAAATGTATTTTGGTAGGATTTCAGCACTCCTGCCTATAAGATAAATTAGGTGTTGCTGATGTACAATGAAATAATGATTCCCTGAAAAAAATGAAACCTTTTCCCAACCATTAAAAAATGCTTAGCTTGAATGTTAGTCTGATTTATTCATAGAATTGAACTAGTTTACCTATCCTTAATCAAAGCAAGATCATAGATTAGGAGGAGATGATTTTATACATGAAATAGCTAAAATGCTTTTTTAAATGACCACAGTTTCATAGGTCAGGAAAAAACCTCAAGAGATCATTTGTTCCATACCCATAGCCGATGATGGGACCAGCTGTGACTAAACCTTTCCTGACAGATTTTTATCTACTCTGTCTTTTTTAATCTGTACTCTTTTGCATCATCTCATTCATTCATTCGTTTTCTCTCCCTCTCTCATTTTTTCCTTTTTTTTAATTTTGCCTAAGACGCTTGCCTACATATCAGGGTTATTTTTATATTAAATACCAAAACTGTGTGCACATGTTGGGGATGTTGTAGGGAAAGAACTAAAATCATCATGAACTAAAATGAAGTCATATCCAGAACTAATTAGCTATAAATATTCATCTAGTTACTGTGATTATTAAATGTACAGTTACTAAGTGTGTAAGACATGAGATGTCCTCAGAGTCCCAGTGTGGTCCAGTCCATGCTGAATGTTCCAGGGCGCAGTTGATTGTTTCTGGAGCCCCTGAGCTGGTGCAGTGTTTGCAGTTACCTCTCATGCAGATGCTCTTTGTACAGCACATCCATAAACCATTAGAAAAAAAAAGGTATTTTGAATCTTGAGTTAGTAAGTAGGCAGTATTTTGAGTGTGACAATGTAGCTATGGCAAAGTGTGTGGTATAACTGGCTAGCGCTTCCTTTAACAATCAAGTCCAGTTACCTCACCAGCTAAGGTTTTGAAATATCACCTCTCTCTTTCTCTTTTGCATTAGGCAAGGGAGCACAGCTATGAAAATAATGTGCTCCTCTACCATGAAGAATAAATTTTTTACTGTCTAAAAAAGTGAATAAGTAAACGGAGCACTTCAAGTTATGTAGGAGGAGGAAGGTGTTGTATAAGATACCTTTACAGAGTATTACAGTAAAAGGTTTATTTTTGTTTAACAGTTAAACGGGTGAAGTTAAACAGCCATTTCTGGCTGTTGGCAGTTGGATAATATTAACAAAAATGTTAGTATAATTATTATTATTGGAGGTGGTTGTACAGATTAGATGTGAGAAGAACACTTTTGTGACCAGACGACTTTGGCAAAAATCTTCCATTGGTTACTGGATGTATACTAGAACTGAAATTGAAAGCTAGCTGAAAATGTTTTTTTGGGGGCGGGGTGGGGGGTGGGGGCGGTATTCATATACTATAAGCCATGCTTGGTACTGGTCAGAGATAGGTATGGAAAATCCATATTTGCTAGAAAGAATATTTGCAATTTTGTTGTCAAGTAGTGTTTTGTTTCTATCACACAGGCTTTCCTTTTTCCCAAGGACATCTTTTAAGACCAAATGAAACTTGAAAAATAATTATTTTAAATGAGGAGAAAAAAAACCTCACAAAACATAGCAGGAGGTGAATGTGCAATGTAAACAGTAAAATTACATGGGCATAACATTACTATTGTAAGACAAATTCATAATACTACTACTGTAAGATGAATAGAACTAGTCTGCAACTAGATATGCTAATCACAGTGTACTTTGGGCTATGAAACTGTTTTCTGGATTTTTCTTATAAATTGAATCCTACTTTCACAAGGCTTCACTTGTCCTTGAGCATTTTGAGAATTTCACGAGCAAGTGTTCCCTTCAAACACTAATTTCATGAATAGCAACATGATACTGAAAGCACCACTTCAGGGAGGAAATAAATAGTATGCAAACTTATATTTACTGAATGTCCATGTCCTTGGTGTCTTTCTGCAAAGCTGTTATCACAGCCGTATCATGTGCTTTAAGCTGACTGCCAGAAGCTTTCTTCTTTATATTAGGAATATATGTAGAATTGTGAAAATTGCCTTAATTGACTGTTCAAAAGAAAAGGTAAAATGGGAGTTTGGTTTTCTAAAATATTTGTGTTTCTAAGCTGTTTTTCTCAACTTGATCAAGATTGCATGTGTGCCATATATGTAAATAGGTGTGCATCTGCCTTCAAGGAAATAAATATGAATATTGTGGTGGGGGTGGGGTTGTTTAAACTGGAAATGCATTTGTTTCCTGCCTGTGGAGCCTTTGGATATTTTTAGGAAAGGCTGAAACATACATGGTCCTGAGGCAGAGACCTCCTTAAGTTTGATTTAGTTTAATGAGACTTTCATGCTGACTACCTTAATTAAAAAAAAAAAAAAAAAATTTGTTATTTCTCTGAGAAAATTTTCAAAGGTATTTAATGATACAGGAGTGATAAGTGCATAAATTGTTATATATATTTATATATGAATATCTATATTGCTGCAAGTATACACTTTATTTGCCGTATACCTTTCTATAACCTTTCTATATTCATTGCACAGTTCTGCACCCAGTCATACTCCCCAGGTTCTTCATCTCATTCAGCAAAAATTTAAAACACCAGAGGCTAATGTTTAAATTTTCGTGTGTCCTTGGCATCACAGTATATCAGCGCATTCAATGTGAATGCAGCTGGAGGTGGGCTTTTAGGGACGGTAGCATATGTGGAACGTAGAAACAGATGGTTGTTACAGGCTAGGACAGGATAAAGGAAGGAAAAACAAAACGCAAGAGGCATGATGGCGGTATTTGAAACACATACGGGTGGAAGATAGTCTGAACGACTTGAGGGTAGAGGTTGATCAGATGAGGATGTGATATAAGGAGCTGAGGAGTGGGACTTTTGTCTCCTTGGAGTGAAGGGTCAATGCAACAATCCACCTGCTGTTTCTGGGGGAAAAAGAGAAAAAAGTAGTTCCACTTCTGAAAACTGTCTCTGAAAACTACTCTTCACTTCAGAAAACTCCCTTTGATCTCCTGCACCACCAGATACTGCGCAGCTCGGAGCGCAGCTTGGCTGACAGGTCACTGCTCCCTCCCTGACCTCGCTTATGCAGACAGCTGGGCCTGAACAAGCAATTGGTGAGGGAACAGGGATCTCATATTTTGAGAACCACCTTATCCTGCTGTTCATGACCTAGTGTGAGTTAACACTGTGGAGACTTCTGCTTAGTGCCTAAGTAGTATTTCAGCTATGTGATGTCTGCAGATGTTGCTGACAGCTCAGTGATTATCACTTGTTAGCTCGATAGGCCTTCATCCTTAGACACATTATCTACTTCTGTTCCTTTTTCATTTGGTTTGAATTTAGTCCTATGTCTGAAGAGAGAGCAACTCTTGTTTTATAATATCTGTATCCAGATGGCTTGCTATTACCTTAACAGTATCTGAGTAGTGCTATTTTGACATGGCAAGGTGTTGTATACCCATGTCAACACAAATGCCAAATACTTCAGAGGCAGTAAAACTATCATATTCTTGAAAATATAATCAGAGAATTATATAATATAATATATTAAAAATC
>VXAL01008554.1:234240-252956 GCA_013399475.1 Chauna torquata | reverse complement strand
AAAATATAATCAGAAAATATAAGCAGAGAATGAAAGAATTTAGTGATTATTCTACTAAATTAGTGAATTTAGTAGATTATTCCCCCTTCTTTTTTTTTTTTTCCCCTCTCTACAGTCTTGAAAATCTGAGGTCTCCTGAAATTACAATTTTCTCCCTTTATGATGTTATCTAGTATTTACATCTTGTCATGCATTATATATAAAGCATACATTGTAAGTATCATAAATCAAAGCAAACATCTTTAATATTTGTTATTGAAACAATAACGGTTAGTTTTATCTGTGAGCGTTAATGGCCTGATCCAAAGTCTGCTGGCATCAATGGGAGTTCCTTCATGTTCTGCATTTCATAATTTGAAAGAAGAATGTCAATGAAAGCGATTCTGAAACCACTGCAAAGAAATAAATAGTTCAGCTTTATGCAGAACATAAAGACCTGTGGAATTCAGTCTACAGGATACTTGTAAGGATAAGTACTTAGTATGATTTAAAAAAAAAAAAAAAAAAATTGATGATAAAAATAAACACAGTTAAAATACACTCATTTGTTTCCCTTTTCTGACTTCTGCATCTCTAGGAAAAGTCAGGTATCAAATAAGTTAGAAATTTAGTTTTTAAACTTATTTCGCACACAAAGTGACATGAAACATCTGCAGCCGTTTTAATTTGACTTCTTTTGGAAGTAGTCGTGAGCGAAATAAAATGTCACTAAAATAAAACAAAACTCTTTTAGTGCTATTGTTACCAGAATCTAATAGATCAGTGCCTGTTTTTCAGAATGTAGATTTTTTTCCTTGAAGTTAGGTCAGCTCATAAATGTGACTCTCCAACAACAGGTCAAATGTGTATCAGTGACATTTAAGGAGAAACAGCTTTTTAACAATCTTATAATCTCTTAAAAAGACAATCTTTTTAACTTCTCTCGATTTCCAAGTATCTGTTGTGATGCTGAATGCTTATTTTGTCAGTTTGGTTCTCATACCCACAAAGGAAATTCTGCACAGCGTGCATTTGTTCACAAACAAAGATTTTTTTTATGTTAACAGAAAGGAAGGTGAGGGCCATTTCAGTTGTCCTGCAGAGTTTTCTTGAGCACTCCATTAGAGAATGTGAAATTTACATTTCCAGCATTTGTCTCAGCCTTTGTTAGTTACGATGGTACAAAATTGTTAAGGTTGGAAGGAAGATAATTCCAGCTGATTGAATAATGTTGTAAATTATCACTTGAGAGGGAAAAAAAATTTGTTCAGCTTTTAGCAAAATGAAATTTGCATTCCTGCTGCCTAACCAGCAGTCTGCTTTGTTACCATGATCTCTGGTGTTAGGGCTATACTGTACTAGTGAACGTAACAATCTACAAGATTCTCCCATATATAGGATAAATCTGGTTTTAGTAATACGAGTAGCATTTATTCAAATTATGATGACCGAGTGAAAGCTTGTACCCAGTAGGTGTTTGAAATACCAAGCTATTTTTTTTTCCCTGAAAAGGAATTAATATTTTTAAACTTCCAGAAACATCTTCCTGGTATTGGTTAAACTAGGCTAGAAAAAAAGACACTGGAAGATCAGAATCAGATCCCCAGTTTTCTGCTAGGCTATATGGGCACTTTCTTCTGGGCTCCTTTAATGTAAAGGAGACTGTCTATTACGAAAATGTGTTAATGAAGTGACTGTATGTCAAAAAGAGACTACAGGTGCTCTGTTTTGGCACCTCCTTGTACTACTAGCAATAATATCTAGAAATAGATATATTAATTGTCATTTTAATTACCTTCTGAAATGGACTATTTTTATATTAATTTCCCTATCGTTTTACACATACTGTTTTAAAACATTATTTGCACCTACCATTTTCTTGGCAGCCAGTATCACTAGAGATTGTGATCCTATTCTGCCTGAGAATTTTTTGAGAGGGGAGAATGTGTCAGAGAGTCTCTGAGAAGAAAAATCACTGAAATGTTCATGATAAATGGCATCTGTATTGATATGTCAGCATAGACATAACAAACACCAAGGAGAGGAAGATATTGCCTTAAAGGTTGAACACTCTGTTTGTGGCATTTCATGTACTTGGAGTATTGGTGCTGGAGAAAGGTCAGATTTTAACAGACAAATTAATAAGTGATAGTTGTGAATGGAACAACACATCTGGGATCCCTTACACGTACAGAAGGAGAACTGTAGTGTTCCTTATTGGAATTAGATATCATGGATATAGGACAGTGCATCATGAGAAACACAAATCTCCTCTCAAGTGTAACATGCAGAATGTATTTTTACTAGTTTAGTAAATTGATGAGGCTCTGACTAGATTTGTTGAAATACTTGCTGTTAAATGCTATCAAAGGGTAACTGTGGAAGAAAGCAGTTCTTAATTCCCTTTTTCTAGTGCTAAATTCAAGATGCTTACGTGATCGGGATACATCTGTCCTGCAGACAAATGAAAACAAGTTCAAATATCAAATATGTGTGACTTTACATTGGACAGCAAAGAACATATATTTTCAGTGAGAAGTGTAGAACTTAGAGGAGCTTTTATTTAATGTTTAAAGATCCATATATCTAAAGCTGCATAAGAAATTCTTCAGTACACCTTCCATGTTTTTGAACGCATGGGGGAGTTTTAATTTAAAAAAATATTGCTCTGAAATATTAGAATATCAACTGTTGGACATAAATATTTTAAATCATAATTTCATCTATGGATACCTGATTCATGTATGTAGATTATTCTTGTATGTCCCTATATACACAAATAGACCACATCTGATTTTAGAAACAGGCATTTCATGGATTCAACACAGGAACAATTAAGCATATTTGGAATCTAGATATGGGTTTCTGGAAATCTGGAAGGCTTTGTCTTTCTGGTTGTTATTGCAAAAGTCTAGCATCATTTCTTTTCCTCATTATTAGAATCTGCATTGTCAGTCACAATGAAGAATGGTTGTTGTCCATGAAAGGAAGGAAATGCTCTGTACTGTACTGAAAAGATAGCATGCAGGACTTGTAATGACATTGTCAGGTGTAAAAAGCAGCCAATGATTACAGGTTACACTATGTCTGTATACAAAAGCTGTTAAGCCAACATACCAGTCAGTCATAAGCTGGGATATCAAATTAGCTTGTAAATATTTTCAGAACTTGTTTCATTTGTCCAGAAGTTGTACTGAACCAGGTGTAAATAATGAGGGTTTTATTCTGTGTTACAATGGAAGCCTTGCTGTGGTGGCAGTACAGATGGTTATGGGAAGATGGGGGTCGGGATGTCTCCAGGAAGAATACAGAACCAGAACCAGTAGCACATTACCCCTTTGAAAAAAACCTGTGCTTGTTGGTAAGCATTACCTTATTAAAAAACCTTTTTACCTGATTAAAAAACCTTGAGCTCAGAAACTTCACTTCTCCTTGGTAATGCTTGTATGAAGTATGAAAATACGGAAAAAAGATTCTTGAAATCCCGCAATTTACATCAGTTTGAGATCCAGAAAACTTTTACCACACTTCACAGAAATCATGGCTGAGGGCAGTTGGTTATATTCCTAGACACTGGGATTGATATGTTCCCAGTTTTCTACTTGTAAAAGTGTAGTCATCACTGTCACAGTCGTGACCACTTTGTCACCTTTGTTGCATTCATTACATGACTTTCATCTGTGGAGAGGGCTAATGTTAAACTTCTGTTGTGAATACTGATATTCCTTTGAATTATCCAACAAAGATGTCAAAAGTAGCGTAGTTGGCGTTCTCCATTATCAACAGATTTTGTGGCGCTAGTGACCTTTTAAAGAAATTCGTGGTAACATTTCCTCATCATGCTGATATGGAGATCTTTTCCTGTGTCATGAGGTTTGCTTCCAGCAAAAAGCAAGAGTACTGCATTACAGAAAAAAGAAAAGTGACAGGAAAAAAATGTGTGATAGGAAAAAGATTGTATTCATTTCTACGGGAGATGTAAAAGAAGAGCTTTCACTTGTGAAACTTGTGATGGAAACTATACAGAAACAATCTGTATTGGTGAATTGAAATAAGAATACAAGCTGTAGGCTACATAAAAGAGATGAAATGGCATTCCAGATTCAGAACCAAAACATGCCTTCAAGTGTTAAATACTGCAGAAGCATTGAATCAATACTCCAATAAATCAATGTTCTGATTGTATTGTCAAAATTTAAAAAGTGTATAACAAAGAACTCTTAGCAAATAAAATGACAAAATAAAACAATAATAAAAATATGCTTTTATTTTACCTGGAAAAGTGCTTTAACATGAGTTGATAAGGAGCTCAAAGAAATAAGGAAATAAAATCCTTTTGAAACAATGATCTCTGCAGTTCTTGATAACATGCGGTAGTGCATTCCTTTCCATTTCTTGAGAATGAAACAACTTTTTTCACCTGAAATAGAAGCCATTGGACAGTAGCTAACCTGTTTTCTTTCCACAATCTTACAAATTTCTCAGCAAATTAGCTTCAAAGAGATCAAAACCAAAAATGTGTGAAAAATATTTGGAAGGATGAGATAAAAGGAAGCTGGTAAATTAATTATCTCTCCTTGAACTTTTCCACGTAATATTTTTTTTCCTAATCAAACTCTGTAATTGAGTAAGTAATCGAGTCGCTGGCATAAAATCTTCTCTAGTTAAGTTCACACAGCTCACAAATACTACATCAGAAAATCACACATTTATTTTTATCTTCACAATATTATTTAGGAACAGCAAAGGAGTAACAAGTAATTTAGAATATCACGTAGGTACACTGCAGTTGTTTTTCCAGAGCTCAAAAGTGAATATGCTGTCTTAAGATCATTCTTAAGAGTGAACAGTATTTGCTGTAGCACTGTTAGACAAACGAGCAAACAAACAAATCAATCATACTTTCCGTAAGAGTTTTAGTACTATTACACTCGCAGCTTCCTGCTCCAGTGAGCTATTTCATTCTCTCCCATTAATATCAGGAGGAGCTGTATACAGCAAGATGGCACATAATATGGAATTAATTGATCAGGGTTTTGGAGAATTAATAGTTCTTTCTCATCTGGAAAAAGCTGTAATAATGCTTAGGTTTGCATTCCTGTTCAATGAGGGCATATATGTATTTTGTTTTTGGAAGACCTTTTTACAATAAATGTATTCCCTTTTTTCCTTCTGTACTGCAGATGGAAAGAAAAGGCAGAGTTTGATTCTCTCTTTGTGCATGTAAAAAGAAAAAAAATCTACTGCAATGAGAGTAACCTGACTGAGAAAGCACCAGAAATGAAGGTCAAGGGCATCTGTAGAAAGTCTGCAGGGACAGCGTGTGGAAACAGAAACTGCTTTTTTACGCCATGGTTGTTTCAAATGTGCAGTTTTTCAGTAAAGAGTAGCTCTTCATTGCTTCAGTGAAGTTCCAAACCCTAAACTCTAGCATCTTGTGGTGTTTTCAAAGAGTATATGCACTTAACTTTTTTCTAACCTTGACCTTTTCAATGTACTATGCAAACAATCTGTTGAGTGCAAGTGGGCTTAATTCTCCAGATATTGCCATTTGTGGTATTGGCACCTATTCTAAGACTGCTGTTTGCACTGTTGAAGTTTAATGCATCTGTGACTGTGTAGCTGAACAGTAAGGCATTTACAGACATAGCACCGCTTCAATGTTGTAAGTAAATTAGAAGTTTCCAAGACCTGTGCAAGGGAGTAGTAGCATGAAATGAAGCACTTCTATCATGTACTTGTGCCCACATATAGGAAAGGCAAGAGTTTTAGAAGTGCTTTATGTTGGCATAATACCTCCTTGTGGTAATTTGGGAACAACATACATAAACTGAAACAAAACATTCTTCTCCCAGTAGTGATGTAATATGGCCAGGGCTTCTTTTGGTAACAGTGTATCATCAAGGCCTTTGGATTCATTCTAATCTAGTCAAATGTCCTATATGGATCTGGGAATCTAAGTTATTACCACAATTACTCATTTATTGATTGTAAAATAAGTTCTTGGTGACAGTGACCAACTGAAGATGAGTTGATTTTATGAATTTGTCTAGAGTGCGTGAAATAGTTTTCTGCACTGCTTTGTGACATATGACATCCAAGGGAACAAAAAAGTCACATATTGCCAGAACAGAATGCTATGAGGTAATATAGCATTGACCCAGGCATTAATTACTTGTTCATACCCATTGAAGCCAGACTTTTGGCTACCATACAAACAAACCCAGCAGAAATGTGGCCTAGATCTTGAGAATTACTTGATTGAATGTAACAATGAAGCCGTCATTTAAAGTCTAACTTTCATCTCTCATAGGTTAATTGATTTTTCTTTTCTATTGATGGTGCTTTTTTGATGGTGTGGAAAAGAAAAAATTCTAAATGTTCTGAAATTATATAGTCCATAGCTTTGTGAACTCATCCCTCCTGCTTTCTCTGAGAATTGTAGAGTTCAGCATTGCCGATAATATCACAACAGGATAAACAGGAGTTTGGTTTTGGGGCATTTTATATCTGATATGTTTTTGTTTCTGGGTAAATATGGTAGTTCAAGTAGGAGAACATCGGATTACTCATCTCTGAAACAGCGATAATGATACTTGCCCTTCAATGAGACTTCGAGATCTAAAAATTAAAAGCTCTGCAACTAAGAGGCTATTACTTAGTCAGAAGTAAAGGCAATATGCTATGACAGAGACAACTACTTATCTTGCACTAATATTGAGTGGCCCTTGTGCCTGTGCACTGCTGCCAACGCACGTTCCGTGGGATCAATTCAGTATGTCTCCTCTCTGAAACGATTCTCCTGGCTATAGAGCAGTACTGGGGAATGAAGAGTCTTGTTTTGATATCTGCTAAAAAAAAATAATGTTTTTTTTTTGGTTGGTTGGTTGGCTGTTTTTTTTTTCTTTTTGGTTGGTTGTTTTTTCAAATAGGACCCAAACAAAAAGACCAGCTTAATTTCAGACATGTTTTAGAGCAGTAGTTCAATGACCTGTAGTCATTTAGCCCTGGGACCTGCAAACAAGTATATTTGCATAATTGTAACATACTTTTAGAAGACTTTGTTTAGTATGTTCTGCAAACGGGATGCCTGTCTAGCTCTTTAAAACCTATAAAACAAATACACTGTGTAAATCCTACTTTCTTGGAAAAAATATAATATCTATGTCCATCATATCATTCACCCAAGTAAAAGACGTCTGAAATGAAAGCTTACTGCTGTGAAGAGAGTTCAGGTGAAAATTTCAGCAGAGTTGAATTATTTTTGTTATATATTGATTTAGACGCTTAGTACACTGGAAGTACAATTTCAGATTCTATTTTTCCTCAAATATATAGTGTTCTTTGAAAACAAAACTATAGTTTTATACATAAATGCTTATTGTGTTTGAGGATTCAATTTTTTGATTCAATTTTTTTTTTTTTTGTCATTCACTTGAATTCTCCTTTGGTACAAAGAGAAAATAGAAGCTAATGTTGACCACTTGTGTCAGCTTTAGTACACCTGTTGGTATTTCAGATGTGAGTGCTTATGCACCTGCATACTTCTGCCATTACCTAGCCCCCACCCCCACTCCCCCAAAAAATAAGCAGCAGAAAAGGAGCAGAGTTCAGATAAGCACATCTTGCAAGAACAGATGTTATGTGCTGTAGTGTTGTACTGTGAAGTTAATACTGTTTCAGTTGTGTTTTTCCTGGATGATTGCAATCCAATTATTTTTTTCTATCTCAGAAAACCTATTCAGCAGATGGGGGCAATTGCAATTCTTTGTTTTCTTCCTCTGTTTGACAAGGGTGTGGAATAGCTTCTTCTCAATTCGTGGACACTGCTATGGATAATATAGTTATCTTCTGGGCTAATGATTCCCTCTGAGAATTCCATCAAAAGGTGTGACATTGCCCAGAGCTGTATATTTCATTAAAACATATTTTATAGCTCAGACCAAAGGATGCAAGTCTGTGGCAAATCTGAGGATGCTTTTGCTTCAGAGGCTCAATGAAAATTTCAGAAGCATCAGCTAGACTCAGGTTTTGCAGTATGCACCAATCAGAATATTTTTATATGCAGATTTTATTACTGCTATGTTATTGTATCATTTCTTTTAAATTATATGTTGTGTCTACATAAACATCAAAGGAAGTCAACATGATTACTCTTCTTATTAGAAGATTAAAATATTTTGTATTCAGTGTTTTAGTGTTGTAACATGAATTCTTTATACATCTCTGCATTTTGATGTTTTTAGTGAAAAACACTTTAGTGAAGTAGTTTTGCATAACAGAAATAAAGTAACATTCATACTTTTTTTTTTTAGTGTATTCTCCTGTCCTTTGTTAAAAGCTCATAGCTTGTGTTTTTTTGTGAATAATTTTGTCATTCCTCTGGGTTGGGCATGCATTGGTGGACTTTTCTCTGGTAAAGTTGTGCTGGGGTCCTCTTGTAATCTGTTTAAACTGATTGGCAATGACAACAGAATTGAGATGGGGAAGTTCTAGCGCTCTCCTTGAAAGAACGTGCTGTTCACAAAACAGAAAACAATTTATTCAAAATTCATAATAGTTGAAATAGGGAAAAAAAAGCAATCATTTAGTGGGTTGAATTAACTGACTCATACAGTATTATGTCTACTGGTACTGTTCTTGTTTTGATACAAGTGCTGTAATTGGTTTGGAATATTTTGAGGTTTTCTTTCTGGTCATCTGATGTTAGTTCGAGTTCACTTTCTAGTCTCCACTACAAATTTCTATTTCATAGGATTCATTTCCAGTACTTTCTATAGGCATGGAAACATGCAAGTATGTGGGACTTAATTAATACAGATGCATTTCAGTGTTGCAAAACCAATTAGACTTAAGTAATATTAACCTGTTTACATTAATATCTAAACCTTTAGGAATCTAAGAGCAGTGCCGCTCCTTGTGCTTTACTGGGCCACTTTGTTCCAAATGAATACTGAGAAAATTAGAAATTAGCCTCAATACAATACTAGCAAAGTTGGTGTTACAAAATGTTTTTTTTTCTAATATGATTATTAATTTATTCAAAGTAGGGACAGTGTTATCATTTTAAATGTTATTTCATGCTAAATTGAATATATACCTGGTTTGTTGAGTAAGGTATATTTGAGGCGTATGATAATCCACTAATACATTTTTTAATGAGGGTGAGAATTGCGTGTAATTAAACAGATAAGTAAATGAGTAAACTGTCCTGTGTACTTGTAAGGAAAGGGGACACTTTGTATGCAAAAAAAGAAAAAAGGTGGCGGGGGAGGGGGGGGAATCCCTGAAATCAGATTGTCCTCTGAAAAGACAAAAACAGGAGGGGGGTGGCGGCAAAGCTCTTGTTTGGCAATAAATAAGAGGCAAAGGGTTTGGATCATCAAGGTGGAATGTATGTAGGGAAAAAGTCAAAAAGGGAGAGCAGATTCTGGCCAAGAGCCCTGTCTGATGGTGGCAGCTAGGAATTAAGAAGATACTTGTCTCTTGATAATAAAAAATCTTGATATTTGTTCCTCTGGAAATAAAACCAATGTATTTTCACTATTGTGAAATGCCACAGAATAGTTAAATTCATCTTCTGCCTTTTTCTTTGATTCAAAATAGCAACTCCAGCTCTAAGCTGTTTTCAGCCAGCTGAAGTCCTTTCCCTCCACTGCACCCATGCTCATATGTGCAGGTACTTTGATGTCCATCTTTGCTTCCCCAGTAAACTGAAGCCGTAAAAGCTTAGACAGAATGGTAGGGGTTTTCTACAAAACTGTTTCTCTTTACACAGCAGAGCAGGGAAGGAAAAAAAATCTGCATCTGTCTAGATACTGACTCATTGAAAGCATCTGCACTCCCTTACTAAAGAAGGTACCTGTAAAGAAAAAGTGTGTTACTAGCAAAATTAACTGCCAGGGTGGCCATTCCTTTTCTTGTTATTCTACTTTTTTTTTTTCCATACTTTTATAAAGCTGTTTGAGGTGGGAAGAGAGTGTTAGGGAGAACACCTATTGTTTTTTTCTCCTGTTTTCAATTAAAATTATTCAATAATTTTGAGAAGTGCAGAATGAACGCGGCCAGGATATTTAGTTGAAGGAGTTTCCTGATTTAAAAGTAAAACTCATGAGAGACAGGCAAGGGAGAGAGACTGTGACTGACTCCTGGTGCAAAAGAGAGAACTGGCAACTTGAGGAGAAGGAATTGGGCTTATCATCTTCTCCCTCCATGGGTTCAGTTATTTGTAATCCACAGCTGAGCTGCAATGTGGCCTGGCTATGTAACCTTCTCCTTCTGAGTGATGCCTGCTGCTTTGTATGTTTTATTGGGGTGGAGAGTACTAATACCTTGCTGTTGTGGTTTAACCCGGCAGGCAGCTCAGCACCACACAGCCGGTTGCTCACTCTCCCCCCGCTGCCCCCCAGTGGGATGGGGGAGAGAATCGTAAAAAAAGTAAAAGCTCCTGGGTTGAGATAAAGACAGTTTAATAGGACAGAAAGGAAAGGCAAAATAATAATGATAATAGTAGTAATAATAAAAGAATATACAAAGCAAGTGATGCACAATGCAATTGCTCACCACCCACTGACCGATGCCCAGCCCATCCTCGAGCAGTGGTACCCCCTTCACCCCCCACCCCAGCCAACCCACCCAGTTTTATTGTCCCGTGTGATGCCACATGGTGTGGGACATCCCTTTGGCCAATTTGGGTCACCTGCCCTGGCTGTGTCCCCTCTCAGCTCCTTGTGCACCCCCAGCCTCCTCGCTGGCAGGGCAGCATGAGGAGCTGAAAAGTCCTTGGCTCTGTGTGAGCACTGCTCTGCAACAACTAAAACATCGGTGTGTTGTCAGCATTATTCTCATCCTATATCCAAAACAGGGCACATACCAGCCACTATGAAGAAAATCAGCTCTATCCCAGCTGAAACCAGGATGCTAGCCTAGTAATTTGTTAAATCCTACATATCTTTTGGATGTTAGCCACTGAATAACTGCTTTATACTGTTAAGTTGTATGTACTAGCCTTGCAGAGTTTCGTTGGAAAAGGCCTAAGGTGCCCAAACAAAGTTAACCCAGAGAGGAAGGGTTACATACTGTTTGAGCAAAGAAATAAAAAATTGAAAACTAGTTTAGATAGCGGTAAAGGAAGCCAAGAATCAGAGATGAAGTGATGGAAATGGACTAGGAAGCATACAAGAAAAGAAAACATTGGCAGTCAATGACAGCATAAGAGAAATGCAAATTGTTATGCAGAAATCCAGGACTGTCCAGATAGAAAACTTGAAAACAGACTGTTAGAAGAACAGTTTAAATGTGGATGGCAGAGGGGTAGAGTTGCACATAGAGTTATGTGCAACCTGAAGAGTCAGACTGGAAGATTTAAGAAAGAGTATGTGCCTGGGTTGAGTAGGAGTGGTTGGAAACTGAGCGACGAAGAGGAGACAGAGGAACCTGTAATCAGTAAAGCATGCTCTCCTCTGGAGTATAACTCAGTGTTCCCAAGTTTCATTGTTAGATTCCTCTCTGCAAACATCTGCCATATCTGGCAAAGTGACGTAGTCTCTTCTAGTTAAGGTACCATATGACCAGTCAGTGTCATTACCAGAACTCAGGTTTTGATTTTGAAATTATGTGTATATTATTTTTGTTTACTATTTGTCAGTGTTAAGTTTTAAGCTAATTCTATGCAGTTACTTCAAAATAATCTAAGTTTATATGTTCATAGCTGCTTTTACCCTGATTAAATTCTTTAGATTAGTGCAACAGTTCTTGATTTTTCAAATCAGCTTCAGATTTAAATTTAGCATGCATTTGGGAATTTCTTAATAATATTTAATTTTAACAGAACAGCACGCATCTTATATTCAGTTCCAAGAATTTATTGGTAGTCCAGTTTGGCAAAGTTTGTTACAAGTCCACTTACAGTGTCACCCACACAAGATACCGCGAGTCCAAATTGTTCAATTAAAGCAAGAGGAGGGAAGCAGTCCTACCATTAAATCACCAACGAATAGGCTCTTCTACTTTACTTCACTGCACCTCTCAGCCAGGCTTCTTCCTTGTTCTTCTGGTCATGCCTATTTTCTGGTTGCTACTAGTCTTCCTCAGGCAAGCAGAGGGGAGCATGATGATGGCTGGGAGTTTTTAGCATACTACATCCCACCAGAAGCAGGATGTTGGTTTCCTCCTCAGTTTTTGGATTGGTTTGGGGTTATTTTTATAGTGCTCACCTGTGTGTTTCTTTCGCATTGGTCCCCACTTCTGTACTGCCCACTAGTTCCTGCTTATTTGTGGTCATTTGTTTGACTTTTGACAAATACTTAGGGCTAAATGTTTGAATGTGTAATGTGGTGAAGAACTAGATAAAACTATTTAGTATAAGATGTATGAGGGTTAAGGGTAGTGAACAAGGCCTGTAGTTAAGCAATAGCCACCTAACCATTTGGGTTTGCTGTTAGGCTTTATCCACCTGATTACTTTGTAGTTACTAGCAGTGGCAATATTGTATTAACCAGGCAATAAACCTACAGTCTGTGCATTCATTGTAAAGCTGTTAATATGCTGATGTAGCAAATTACAAGTATATAAAGAGTAGTAGTATTAAAATTAACATAAAAATATAATGAAAACTCATTAACTGAAAAGTTTGTTGTACCTCTCCAAATGATGTCTTTGGAAAATGTAGCCCTTCTGCAGTCTGTGCAGGAATACTAAAAGAAAGTTAAGCATTTAATTGGATTGATGGATGAAAAATGTTTAAGTCTTAGGAAAAAAAGGACACCTTGCTTGCTGTTCTGCTAAATCAGTCACGCTGCTGATATAGGCTAGTTAAAGATTGAGGAATGTCATAAATCATTCGGAAGCCAACCTGTTATTAAATATGTCAAGAAATGGAGCTCACTGGGTTGATAAAGGTGACATTCCAGATATGCTCTTCAGCTAGTATTTTCAGTTTCTTCTTTCCGTAAATAGGTAAAAATTCAGAGAAATAAAGACGGGAATAAGGCCCAACAGAAGGTGAAAATTAAATACTTTCTGGCTTCTCCTGGTTGTGGGCAGGTTCAGAATATTTAATAGGTATGTTCTCATTAGGAGTATAACATAATAATTAGCAATAAGTAATGTTTTCAGAAGCCAGTACATCACTTAGGATAGAAATTGCATTTCCACAAGAAATTCAGGAGCCAGCACAGACTGGAAGCTTGGGGATTGGAGATGGTGCTGTCAGAGCAGCAGAGTGAGGTGGCTCCCTGGGGTGGGTGCGGGGCGTCCCCGGGTGGGCCCGGCAGGCAGGGCCCGTCCCAGCACCGCGCCAGGAGCAGGGCACCGGGGGCACCGGGGCAGCCCCAGCCCCGGGCACCGGGCACCTCCCTGGGGATGGGGCCGGGCCGTGGGCCCACGGGTGGGCCCGGCTGGGCGGGGGCCGTGGCCGGGCAGGGCAGGGCTGTGGGGAGCTGGAGCCCGGCCCTGCTGCGGCCTCGCTGGGGCAGAGGCTGGCGGCCCCGGGGTGCTGCAGGGCATGGGCATGGGCCTGGGCAGGGACCGGTGGGGCTGGCGGTGAGTCCAAGCTGTATTAGACTGTAGTGGTTAACTAGACAAATTACTGGTCTGCAAGATCATTTTAAAATAGGGTTTGGTGTCTAACATGAGATTGCTTTGGGAAGCAAGTTGAAACAACTTCAGAATGAA
Source organism: Chauna torquata (assembly GCA_013399475.1). Lineage (NCBI taxonomy): Eukaryota > Metazoa > Chordata > Aves > Anseriformes > Anhimidae > Chauna > Chauna torquata. Next base: position 239,303 of record VXAL01008554.1, on the reverse strand, counting down.
AAAAAATACCTTCTTTCAGTAGCAGTTAAAAACTTGGTATCACAGGTCAATATATAATCATCATAGAGCTGTGTTGGAATTGTTTGGCATATCTCTCTTGTAGTTCTTTCCAATGATGTTCATTACTCCTCTCAACATTATGAGTAATCATGTTTAAGTTTGAGATGTGTTTGTATTTCTTTATAAGTTAAGAGACTCCTGCGATGTTGCAGCTTTCTGGCTCTGACTGGCACAGCAGGGGAAAACCACCACCACATTTTGTGTTTATCTACGCTATTTATTTGCATTACTACAGCACATTAGTGTCTTATCCTCTAGTGGGTACAAACTCCTGCAGTAGTCGTTGGCAGAGGTGGTGGCATCTCATGGAAGTGAAATGCCCATGGACTTTCTAGGGATCTGGGTTCAGATGACTTCCCCAAGGTCACACAAATCATGTCTGAACTGACGAACAGAATATGGTACAGGTACAGTGATGGGTTGGCTTGAGTCTGCATTGCTGAGCAGCATCACCCTCTCTGTCAAATTAGTCTGAAAGAGATCTAGTTAAGTCCCAAATAAAAAGAGTCCATAGTCGTCCAGCTAGGAGTTTGCTCCCTTGCCGTCTTTTATAAATCAGTATAGACACGGCTGTAGAGGTGCAGCCTCCCAAACCATGTAAGTGTACTCTAATCAGTGAATTGTATATACTACAATTAGAAATGCTTTTGTGGAATAAATCACCTATTGTGGAGATGATTTCAGAGTACACAGAGAGGAGAAAGAAGTGTGCCACGTACAGGGACATGAATCCCTCATTAATCTGGTAGGCATTGTCTTAACCGGGGACTCCCAGGGGCTCTCTTCAGCACAACACATATTGCAAATAAGAATTTGAGAGAAGCCTTGTATTTTTCTGCCTGGGCCAATTTGTACTGAGACACAAGTGTTAAAGAATACAAACACTTATTTAGTCTTTACAGAAAAACTGAAATATAAGCCAACTGACAAAGATAAGGCCCTTTTGTTATGCAGAAGTACTGTGTACAATCCTATTTGAGTTTTAAATTCAGCATTAGAAATTAAAAGGCATAAATCAAAGTGTTATATTTCAAATAATATAGGAAATATCAGGAAGTAGGGAAGCAGACTTCTCTTAAGTTTCTCTTGTTTTCAGTTGTTGCCTTACAACTGCAGCGTGAAAGACCTAGTTGCAAATTAAAGCTTTCAGATTTTATTAATATACATATAATTTTCTTCTAATGGCATTCCTGTCTGCATTTTTTCAACTGATGTTTGCTGGGTAACATGATATTTAGCAGGAACAGTGTGTAATTTGGACACACAATCAGCTGGGCATCTTTAGTGTTTCTTACCTTTGTTAAATATAAAAGCCCTTGGACTCAAAATGTAGCTGCATTTTCTTCACTGACTGCAAGTGAAATATTTGTTTCTGCACAACAAAAAATATCTAATGTTGCTAATTTTCCAAATCTTCTATGCATTTCATGCTACCACAGTGAATATCTGAATGTGCCTTTCTGCTGTGTGGTATTGGAATGGTATGTCTAGGTTGATACTTCAGATTTTTGAAGAAAACTTACTTATTAAATTCTACAGCAGTTTCTTATGCTGTCCATTTCTTAGCTATTTATTTAACCATTTTCTTATTTGATTCATAACTTCATAATTCCAGTTACGAATACGGTGATGTGTTTGGGGACTGCTACATGGTACACTGAATATGCTTGTGCATGTATGCTTGTGCATATATGCTTGCAGAGTAAAAAGTAGAGAATGAGGATGGAGATTCTTCTGGTCTTTTTCAGTTTGCAATAGTTTTAACGTAAGTTCATTACTGCTTCATAAACTCAGCAAAGTTGTCATTTTCTCTTTGTTTCTACATAAATTAGACAACCTTTCTAAGGCAAATGTTAAATTTTTCTAACATTAACACTTAGGAATCCTTTTATCAAAAAGGAACCCGCAACAAGAGAAAAACTGTTCTGATTACCTGAAAAATTAGAATAACAGCAAACCAGCATTTGAATGCCAGAATACCTACTATTCTCGTTTCTAGGAATAAATCTCTTCAGAGAACATTTTGGTTTCTAGGAGTTTTGGATCACTGGCATTTTACATTGAGTGCATTATTCCTTTGTTAACAGAATGTGATAGTACATTGAAGGTAGTAAGAAATGTAACCAGAATTTTGCCCGTCACTACTCCAAAGGAAATGTGTAAGACTTCTGCTGTCCTCTAAAGGCAAAGCCAAGCAAACAGACCTTTCCTCTGCTTCTTTTGTACTTTCTTTTGTTTTTCAGAAATAAAAAACAGGTCCACAGTGGTGGCACAGTTTTGCTTTGGTTATTTAGTCAGATCTTCTTGTGGCTCAGATAAATATAAGGTGCATTGAATGAAGTTAGGCTGAAGTTTTTATCAGCTGATGATCTTATTTTTATTAGACTTCCCCCTCAGCCTCACTCTGCCCAACTCCCTACAGGACAAACTATATATAAATTGTGTGTCACCGTGAGTCCATAGATTTAATACAGACAAGATGAAAAACATCATCAAGACCCATATGCTTATTCCTTTTACAAATAGCAAGTTTGTTCATTTTAAATTCAAGACAAAGATCTGCCAAAAAAGGTACAAGGAAAGAGTGAGAAAATAGCAGCACCTCTGTATTTTATGATTTAAGTCAGAAAAAAAAAAAAAAAAGAGTTTGAACCTCTAGAAGTCTCACTTTTTCTCTATTCGACCCTAGATGGTTTATGAACTCAGTAAGGAAAGCAATCTGGAAACGGACACCTTGTGTTCCATTAATTAAAAATAATAATTGGCACTCTGTTTGTGCTTTACTTGGATTCCACATAGAAACTTAGTAATGCCAATAATTGCAGATAGTAAGAGATAGGACAATCAGATAAGAATAAGATTGAGTACTTAAAATTAAAAAGTTTCCCTTCTGATTTAGCATCACTATATAACTAACTGCACAATATCACTTTGTTCTTATTGTGCACCTCAATAAATACATTCTGTTCTTGAAGCAGTTTTAAATTAAAAAAAAAGAAACAAACACAATGCCTCTCAGTCTAGCAAAAAATCATCCTTCCCTCCCAGAGAACACATATTCATTTTAAATCTAAATATGCGGTTCATTAGAGTCAAGTTAGAAGCACTAAGACTGGATGGATGGCTGTTTTGTATTATCTGTTAATACACCAGGGTGCTTAGTGACTTTTCTATAATTTTTTCAATAAATTATCAACTTCGTTCTAGTCAAGGAGTGGTTGTTGTGTATATTATGTAGCACAAAGTATGTATTAGGGACAACGAAGGAAGTATCAGTCAAAGTTTGCTATTTCATTATAAATCATATAAATTGCAAGAAAATTAGATGGTTTTCTGATTTAAAAAACAAAACAAAGCAGAGCAAATGCTGTGTTTTGTGGAGAGGTAGAGAAATCCTGGACAGACACTTGCCTGTGCCACACTACACAGTTTCCATTTGTAGTAAGTGATGCTGTCCTTGGCGCCACAGGAGATAACGTAGGTGATGGGACTGAGTTACAATCACTGAAGCAAACTTAATCCTCAGTGTGACTGCTTCAGGCTTAGTGCACAAGGCCAAGTTTGTAGCAATGAGTGCTGTAAGATAACTACTCGAAGAACTAAAACCAAACCAAAATAAAATAAAAATCACCACATTTGCTAGAATGTTATTGATTCAGGGAAGTTTTCTAGAATGCACATAGAACCCCAGAAATTTCTAATAAAAAATGAGCTGTGCTGGGTTGGAAATGACCCTGAGCAAAATCTTGTCTTGCCAGTAATAGTACATGAGGAATTACAGCAAGAGTTGAGAAAGTTAAAAACTAGGCAGAACAGTGTTAATAGTAATATTATAATTTTTATATCTTTTGTGCAATAACCTTTTATGAAACTTAATAAGTCATTTTATATGATTTTATGTGTATATATTCTACAGCTGCACTCCAATTCCGACAAAGGTGATGGATCAGTCAAATACATTCTTACTGGAGAAGGGGCAGGAACTATATTTATTATTGATGACACGACGGGAGACATCCATTCAACCAAAAGCCTAGATCGAGAGCAGAAGACACACTATGTGCTTCATGCCCAAGCTATTGATAGACGGACAAACAAGCCACTCGAGCCTGAATCTGAATTTATTATCAAAGTGCAGGATATCAACGACAATGCACCAAAATTTACAGATGGACCGTACATTGTTACTGTGCCAGAGATGTCTGAAATGGGTAAGGAAAACAAATTGTTCTATTCAGCAATCTTTTAACAAGAGAAAATACCACATGCTGTTTGACAAAGTTATGCCACTTTATTGTATCATTGTTTGTACGTAAAAGATACTACTGTTGAGAAGAGATGATAAGAAGACATCAAATGCAACCTTGTATGTTATTGGGGACTTTCATATTAAGAAAAAGTACACACATACATGCTGGCTGTAGAGGGGAGTCACTCTTATTCTTGAACGGTTTAAGAGACATGTTCCATTGCACTCCTAGGCAAATTGTAATTTGCATTCTGGAAACAAGATATATTTGTATATCCTCATTCAACTACACTGTTTATTTCATTCTCTTATGTCTGCATAAGCAGTCTATGCAATCCACAGAATTAAACGAATATAAATGAACAGTAGTTTTCTAGATTATTTTAGACCATGGTCTCATATGTTTGTTTGCCTTTATTAAGTTTCTATAAAGTGAACTGAAATACAAAATAAATACTGATCGTTGTTTTTTCCCTTTTAGAAATGTAGTTCAGATATTCTTATTCTTTGGGGTGCTTCATTATACAATCAGTTTTCTTTATTTATTGCTTCTCTGCTGTTGAAATTAGTTTATAACTTTACTATCTCAATATCAAACATATATAACTAGTTTAGGATAGACCGATGCGAATACGACTTTTGTGCTACATACTTTTAAAGAAAGCTTGAATGTCACGAATGGTCTTTGTGAAATAAGTCTACTGTATTTATTACTGAATGGACAGTACAGATAGTTACCTCATGAACACACACA
>VXAL01008554.1:209526-227462 GCA_013399475.1 Chauna torquata | reverse complement strand
GCCTCCACTTTGGGGAAAAAAGTCTTTTATATTGCCTAAGTGGAGTGTCAAAATGCTTTCATAGCAAAATTTTGAGTTTTCCTTGACAGGCACTTTCACAGTAGGTTAGTGAAGAAAGTACGGAAGGTATGCCTCTGGGTCCAATGTTCTTATCTCTTCTGAGGTCTCCAGGGAAATTAGATACTTATTTTTTGTATTACATTATTTTCTTCAGAATGTTTAACATTAAAAATAGCATAGCAGCTATACTGTATACTTTTCCATCTAAATCTTTCATTACATGTAGCTTCTATGTAGAGCTCAATAGCAAAAACTGATGCTGCATCTGAATGGTGCAAATACATTTGGAATCACGATTTGTCATTTTGATGAGCTGAATGATGCTGACTTTGAAGGAGTAAATGAAAGGAAAAGGTACACTTTTAACCTTTTTTTCTAGCAAGGCATTCTAACCCACAGTTTTCACAAACTGTGTTTCCTCTGTGCTCAGCAAATCGGACGAGTTAGGCAAAAGGCCAGTATGGGTATATCCTATAAGATGTGGAGCATGCTTGCACGATAGTGAAATGCTTGCATAATACAGTGAAAATGTTAAACACCTGATGTGCTACATTGCACTGAATAAGGGCTTGAGAGGTGGGGTGGGGTGAGTTAAAACCTGTGATTCTAAGTGTTCTTTCAGAAGGAAGGAGAACACTTTTCCACTATTCAATGCCAAATTACTGTTATTAGGTGTTTCCTAGGAGGGACATACAGACATATTAGAAAATCACTGTGGTGGATTTTAGGGTATAATAGCACTCTATTCGTGCTAAAATGACCTGTCAGCTGCTTATGTGAGATATCTCCTTTCTTTAGTCCTGTTTCTTTGTCCCACACCAATGAACAACACAAGCACTCAGATTCGATCTCATATCTTTTAAAATAAGGAGAGAAGAAAGTCTCTGAAGAATGATAGTACCATGAAATCTTAGTGTTTCATGTATTTTCTGAAATAGCTGAGATCTATTAAGCTATTCCAAAGCCTACGTTGAGTTTCTAGAATTCTGGCAAAAAGAGCAAATGGGAACCCAACTTGCAGGAAGAGTAGGCACCTGCAGTAATTGTTGTTTCTGGAAGCCGGAAAATCTCTATATGAAAAGGAACAAAAGTTGCCCGGCACTCTGGTAACAAAGACTGATAGGTGACTGTAGTTGTTGGATAGGTATTTTTTTTTTTTGGTATATGCAGTTATAAAGAATATAATCAATGTGTATCAGTAACCTGTTAGTCTTTAAAGAATCCACAAGTAAGATTCCAACATAAAATAATAAAGCCATAATAGTGCTAGAAAACCAAATTAGTGTGGACAGACCTTCACGACTAAATACAACAACTGAGCTACAGAAATACATCCTCACGGTATTTAGATAAGCTGTAGAACAGGGTAAAAAACACTCATTTTCTCTTATTTGAAGTGACGTGTTGTTTGCAGGAAGTCGTGCTAAGTTGAGATAGCAAATCAATATGGCTGAGTAGATTCCTAGAATATTGTAAGAAAATTGCACTAACTTTAATTTGTTTTTGTTTCTCTCAGTTTTATAATTAACTCCTGAATAACTGTAAATAGCATACTAGCTCCAGCTTGATTTTTTTAGAATATTCAAGTTTTCAAATTCATCAAGGTATCTTTGTATATGCTGTATGAATATATATAGCTATGAGACTATGCATTTGGGCTATTTCAGAGACCACAAGACGCTATATTTAAGTATGCAGACACATATGCTGTACCATTTACTAAATCTCCAACAGAGATACAAAAAGGATCTTTCTGTGTCCAGGTTAGTATGGCACAAATGAATGAATGTTTTCTGAAACAGTGAAAAATCCGTATCTACAAAGATTTGCGTGCTTGGTTTGCTGTACTCAGAGTGAGACCCAATGATTTTAAATATTAAGTATTATACTTAAGTATGAGTGATTAAGTATATCCCAGTGTACACTGGGAATTAACATAGAAATTATTTTACGTTACACTAACAAATAGTTCTGTGCAATGGAAACCGACCTATGAAGTTAAACAGTTGGGACCATTTAACTTGGATCCAATGTCCTTACCATATGTTTTTGGGGAGTCTTGTTTCAGACTAGCTCTGGTCTGGACTCTGAGACCAAATGCCTCTTAGCAGTCAGAGTAAATCGGATGTGCTGCTAGAGCACATCTTCTGGTTTAGTTTCATCCAAAGGAATCTGGCTGGCACGCTCCGAAACTGTGCCATGAGGCACAGAAAGTGGGGGAGATCAAGGGATTCAAGTCAAAAGCATGCTTCTTCTCAGAACTAAAATGTGAAATTGAACACCCCAAAGTGGAAGTGATGCCTCAGTGGCTAATGTAACTGAGAAGCCGCTTTCAGACCTGTGCTGTTATTATTATTCCTTTATTTTAACACTGGGCCAAAGGAGTCTGTTGAAAGCAGTGTCTGTAGAAGAATTTACTGGTTTCTTATGTGAAGCATTGGGCAAAGACAGCAAAAAAGATTCATTATAAAATATCTCGAAAAATACAGTAAATTTAAAATCACTTATCTTCATTCTGTCTCTGCAATACTTCTGCATTTTATGTTCTACAATGTATAACTGATGTTATCCCACTTAATGATGTGCTAGAAATTGTGATTTTATTTTTCTAATAGTATCTATTAGCAGCATACAAATATTTGTTTTTTGAAATGTTTATCTATTTTTTTTTTTAAATATTGGATTCATCATTGGAATTACATCAACTCTCATGTAGTTATTTGATTTCCAGATCTTTGATGCCTTCTGATAGCTATATTTTTTGATTCCTTTTGTATCTTTTATTGATTTGGAGGCATTTATGGAAATTATTTTAAATATGCACTCTAACAGTAATTTGTACTGTGGATGATGATAATCCTGAAATTTATAAATATGAGTTGTTCAGAAGTCTATCCAGATTTGGGGTCTGTATGTGTGAACATCCACAAATACATGTGCTGTATAGTTACTATATATGTTCATATATATGTAATTAAGTTAGTTTTACGTATATAGAGAGAAAGAGAGGAAGATTTTTTTTCAAATGAGGTAAATACTTTTCCTTAAAAATATGATAGGATAATAATAGAGAACATATTGATCTCTTTATTTTAGAACATGAGGACTACAGAGGTTTCAGAAGTGCAACTAAAAATATTTTTATTTGTCATAAAATTGTATATATTATCAATGAACTTATCTTTTCCTATATATACAGGTACGTCTGTTCTACAGGTGACAGCCACAGATGCAGATGACCCTACATATGGAAACAGCGCCAGAGTAGTATATAGTATTCTTCAGGGACAGCCATATTTCTCTGTTGACCCTAAAACAGGTAGGTATTTTATATTCCTATCAGTGTGATTTGGTTAATATGTTGCAGTTAACTAAGCCTGGTATATTATATTGTACTTTTGTCTTTAACACTATGAAATTTTGGAGTTGCGGTGTTTTACTGAATATTAAAATGAGCCAACTGTGTACCAAATTAATTCTGCATCATGTCACGATGTGAGCCATTCAGCCAAAGTGGAATAGCACTTTTTCATCTTTTCAAGCCTCTGTTTAGGAAGTGACTCAAGTATGCCTAATACATTATGATTTTAAATGCTTTGTTTTGCCTGAAGGATAGGCTTAGGAGGATTATTGAATGTGTGCTTCAACACATATCCCGTAATAAATTACTATAATTCTTGTATTTATAAAACTGCCGTTTTGCCATTACGCTGAAATTGTATTCTGTGGTTCAAGAAGTAGAATGAGCTAGAATATTTATGCTTAAACTCTATGCATCACCCTCTTCTTTTTTCCGAGAAGTGTAACTTATGTATAGGGAATCCAAACTGGTTTCGTTAAAGAGAGAAGAAATCTGTTTTGGGGTTGGGGCTTAACATTTTTGGATGTTCTGAAGATCATTATCTTAAATATTAATATGATGGCACTTTTTAAATATGTATTTATAGTCTTTAATATTGAGGAAATAAAACTTAACAAAGGTCTGTTTTTTTATCTGAATTTTTAAACTATTTTTCCCTTTCCATATCAGACCTTTAATACTGAGAGGAAAGAATGAAATTCTTTCTACTTATCTATCTATTGTGATCCCTACACTTACCATACAGAAGAAAGTTATTTTTAAATTGTGCTGAAGTGTAGTTTAAATAGTTTTTATTGTAATGTTTTTACATTTAAGTGTCTTTGCTTATGTATGTTAATCTCTGCTGACCTTGGAGGCATGCGCTTGCTTCAGTACAAGAGAAATGTATCTTTACCACATGAGCTGGCTTTGAGGTTGCACATCCTGTGAGTAGGAGGCTGGACTAGATAACCCCCAGATGTCTCTTTCAACCTAAACTATCTATAAATTTGTGAACTTCTGTTAGCAAGGCCTAAGAGTGCAAAGCCTGACAGGATAGTGTTGAAGGACTGTATAAAGTGCTTGGAGGCAAACCTGATGCAGTCCTATTCATACCATGTACCGGGAATGACCGCTGGCATACACCTTACCCAGCTATGTGTGGGTACAGCCTGGCAGACTACTAGCTGACACAGGTTAAAAAGCATTGTGGGGAGCATGTTGACAATTAAGAGAGAGAGCAAATCAGTGGTACAGTGCTCAAGCTCTCTCTGCCCTCGTTTTATTTAGAAATACAACCCTGGCCTACATTTCTACTCCTGTTTTGTCACTCTGAGGCAGTGGCCTATATTTTTTCTTTGATAATAGTATGGAACTTGTAGTCTGGAGCTGTTATTTAGTCAGTGAAGAAACATAATGGGTGTTTTCAGTACCGGGTCTATATCACAAAAGAAAATAATACTGTTATATCACTATTTGTATCTGTTATAAAGAAAACAGATGGAAGTATATTTTCACTCCCAAAGCCTTAGGCTTTGACAGGGATTTAATAACGTCTGTGAACTTAAATTGTTTTTAATATGTGTACAGAATATGAAAATGTTTTTGATTCCTTCTTCTATTAGAATGCTTATGTGGGGAAAGAATAAATACCTTATGAGGTAAGTAGACAGTGAAAAAAATGGAGAAGGCTTTTTAATTTGATGTCTTTTTGTAATTCCAGAATAGCAGTTAATTTAATTTGGCATGATATAATGGGAAGAAGTAGAATATTGGAAATGATGGGAAAGTCTTGAAGAATAGAGTGTTTCGCTATGAAATTTCACGTTGAATTTCTGGGTTTTAAAACACTTATGTTCTAAAAACATCACTTCTGAATCTGGAGGCATTTCTGTGACCTATTTTTCCTGAAGGCTTGAATTGTTCAATTCCATTTTAATTAAATTTTCTCTGGAAGTTTTCTGAATTTACAGTGACATGGACAAGCTTCCTTTACAAGAAAGAAGTAGGAGGGCCATAGCAAGGAAAAAGAGAGAAGGGGAAAGGTCTCAACATTCATGATTGAATGTAACTTTTGTGAAGCGTAAGGATCTCTTATGGCTATCAGTAAAGCTTCTTGGAGTATCAGATACAGACATCAACCTGTTCGTAGCTGTAGTGTGAATGGTAGTCTTAAGAAGTCTTCTGCTTCTAACTCAATGCTGTCTGAATTTGGTTCTGAACAACTTACTATCCAAAGACTTCAAAATTATGGATTTTTAGTAGCTTAGTTTAAAATAGGTTAAATAGGATGGATATTTGAGAATTCACGCATCTAAAATACAATGCTTGGCCAGCTCCAAATTGCAAACTTTAAAGTAAAAAAGCTGTGTTGTTGGCAGAAGAACATCTTAGTTAGCTTATTGGATAAAAGGCTGATTACCACACACTCAAAGGAGTGCAGAGATGCAGCACTGGGGGAGCAACCCCCATGTAATTCCCCAACTGGGGAATCGAGACTGGGCTTCTCCGGTGCTGAACCTTAGCCCTGTGGTCCAGGGGTGAAACCCATCATGAGGAGTCAATAGGAGAGGCTGTCTCAATCACCCTTCAGGCTGAGGGAGCTACTACCTACAGGGTATGGGATATGTTAAGAGATGCAGGGAAGACCATTATGGTATTGCGCTAGGCTTATCCTGAGATGTTTAGAGGAAGGACCATAGGCAGAGAAAGGGAGGGGTTGAAACAGATTCGTGAGGAAAAAGCAAGGGAAAATAATGGTGAAAGGGGATAAAGGGGACATTGTCTGGTTGTGCCCTGTGCTTGATCAGTGCAGTCTGCCCTGTATCTTACCATGCTCCCTTTCTATCTATTTTCCTGGGTGAAGGGACTTTCTACCTCTGTGCATGTGTGTGTGTGGAGGTTTAAATGTCAGCAACTGGAGTTGGACCATGAATCAGAGGGGCCTGTGTGTCTGTGGTGCCAGCAAGTGGAGAGCGTGTGCATATTGCATAGGTATGTATGTCAGTGCGCTATCACTGCTGAGCATTGGGCTAGATGGACCAGCAAGTAGGGTAAATACATTTGGCCAGGCATCCATGTGGTCAAAAGTCTGGCCAGATAGATGCTAGAGAGACCAGAGGGTTCAAGAGTTGGCTGCTGGAGGGGCTGAGAGGTCCAGATCAGCTACCAGAGCAACTGTAAGGTTTGTGTGTTGACTGAGGGGCCTGTTTGCCTGGGTATGTCCTGGTGCCAGCAGGTGGCGGGGCTGGGATCCAGATGCCACTTACTGGGTAGATAGGGTGCCTGAGGCTGGATACGGGAGGGATCTGTTGTTGAGTATGTGTGTGTATTTCCAGCTAAACAGGCCTTCATCCTGAGCAGCCGCAGGAGGAAACGGAATGAGGCTGTCTGTGCCACTTGCATTTCAGTGCTGAGTGTTTCTGTCCGTGTGCTGCCCACGGTGTGTACGTGTTGCGTGTGTGCGTGTGCCTGTTGGGAGCTCGCGCTCAGCCTCACTACTGCTTCTTAATCACAGATTAAAGACAGGGAGTTGCAGCAGCCTCACCTCCATCATGCTACCAGATTTGGCAACTCCTAACGATCTTTAGGTTTTCAGATAATTGGCTCCAGGGCTTGGAGTTTTTGTTTATTTTGTTTGTTTTTTTGTTTGTTTGTTTGTTTTCCCCCCAGAAAGGAATAATTTTAAACTTCTATGCATAGAAACTTGCTGCAGCTATGTTGTTACGATTATGAATGCCACAACTACTGTCCATGTATAACATGAAGTTTAAGATTTGAAAAATCCTTTGAATTTGAATGGTTTTCTAGGAGATGTTTTGCATTTGTGTTTATTAATTTTAGTAATTAGCTATGGGATGTAATAATAATTAGCTATGTAATTAGTAATTATCTAGGATAGCCTGTGCTGGTTTCCATTTGCTTTCCTTTCCAATTGCCACAAAATATTCTGCTGAATTTTTATAAATATGTATTAATAAAGCTGATGAAAGAGAGAAGTTAATGTCTAGATCCTAGGTGTTTTTGCAGAGATTATGTATATAGGATTCTGTGATTTGATAATCAAAATATTCAGTGAACCCCAGAAAATGTAAATCACTTTTTCTTTAGACTACCATTAACCTCACTGTAAAAAAAATACATTGTTATTAATGAAGGGTAGGAAAAATCATTTATTAATATACTTAGTATTTTTAATATAGTACTCTTCTTCCTTTATCCTCTAGAACCCTGAAAATCTTTTGAAATGCCCAAATATGCAAGAAAAGTTTTCCTGGGAGTTTGAGTTACAAATTTAATATAGCACCTTTCCCAAAACATGAGGTCCTTTGATCCATGAGCTTGTAGGATCTGTCCCAGCTTGTTCTTTGTTTATGTCAGGTGTGGCCCATCAAACAGCAGCGGTCAACATTTGACTGGTAGCACAACCCCAGAAGCTCTTTTTTACCTGGGGAAAGCTCAAATTAAGACTGTGCTTTTTCCAGCAGCTGTAGCAGCACACTTTCAATTGCCACATGCTTCAGGAATGAAAGTGAAACCCCTAGTCCAGTTCTACTGGTTACATAGTAAGCTGATACCTAAACACTGCTGTGGCCAGATGCATCAGTCTTTCTGAAGAGAACATACACAGTGAATCCATATGTGGGGCTTTTGTTCCTTCAAATCAGAGCTTCATTTGTAACCATGATGAAATAAGAGTTAAAAGCTCTGTTCATTGCGGTTTTGAGTTGAAATGTAGGCATTGGTGTGGTGGGAGAGAAACACATTTACCCTTGAATTGCACAACTATGAAAAAAGGTATTTGCATTCATTTGTTTTTATAATGATCTGTTGTTTTAGCAGTAGTATTACAAAGTTCTTAATTACAGATTAGCTTTTTTTTTTTACTTTAAGATATTAAATAATTAAGAAATATGTATGTCTATTTATGAAAGAATGTCACTGCAGATTAATACAGACCAATTATGAAGTGTGAGAAGAGTGTAAACCTCCCTCTGCTTTCTGTCTTCGCAATAATATGAATAATGGCTTCAAACATGCCTGTAAGAAATGACCCATACTTCTGTAGTCTGGTTCGTGACTGAGAGAACAATACAGGTAATAAACATAGTCAGTGGATGGATAGATACCTCCAAGTGTAGAGATGTGCCTGCCTCATGAGCACCAAATGAACAAACCTTGAAGTTTTAGACTTTTGTCCTCAAATGTAACTATTCTTCTTATCCGTTTTAAAAGTTCTGGCAGATTTCATGTGGGACTGGCATATTTTGTGACATTACAATCTGTAGAGTGTCATTTTAAGTGTGCAAGTGTACACAAATTCCTTTTGGGAAACAAGAAAAAAGTATTGATAAAGTTATTCACAGTTTTAATACTGATAAATACAAATACTTACAACACAACATTGTTAATTAATAAAATATGTTACAATGAAGTTCTTTTAATACTGAGGTAATAATTATGGATTTAATGGATTAAGATCTACCTCACTTCTTCATTTAAAGATAATAACTTAAATTGGAGGAATTGCATAGACTTTCCAGTGCAGTAAGGGAGACTGCTCTTTATATGCTTTACTAGAATAATCTGTTGTGGTATCCCATTTAAGAATTTGCTGTGCTAACTGGAGTAATACTAAGGCATTTTATGACCCAATGTCTGTGCTGTACAGAGGAAATCAGGTAGTAAAATAATTTCAGAAATCAAATTGTGCAGCCTACTTGAACAAGCATCCCTATTTCTGACATAAAAAATTCTTACTTTTTTTAGTTGAAATATCTATCTTGCTGACATCTGTTTAAAATAAACGTGCTTATTGGGGTTAATGATCCCCTGCTGATATGCAAGTTGGTACATATTAGTGTGCTAACTGAAACTGGAGAGTCCTGTGTTTAGCTATCTCTTTGCTTCATGCTGAGAATCTCCAATATCATTTTAATGGCCTTATGAGGCTATACAAGTGTTTTACATAAACTGAATGCTTCTGCTCTAAAGGAGTATTTCGTGACGTTTCCCTAACTCCACAGACTCCTGAGACACCAGTTAATGCCCAGGTTCCTGTAGTGATCTGAAAGTAAACTTAACCTCTTCTATCAGAGTTTTTACACATGGGCTCTTTAATTGTCATTGCTCAGTAATTACGTTTTATAAAAACAGTAAGGGCAATTGCATTAATCATAAAATTTTGCTAGTACACATTCTGTTAAGTTAGGCTAGTAGATATCTATAGAGAAACTTCAAAATCTCACTCGCACTTGCATTGCAAGCCACTTGTTTATAGCTGTTAGTAAAGACTCCAACTTAATTAAATGTGATTGATTTCTACTTAGTATCAAGATGAGGTCACAGTGGAGAATCACTCTGAAATGTGAGTTATTTTTATTAGTGATATATCTTGTTAACAGTGTGTGTAATTAACTTTAAAATTAATTTATTTTGTGCATGGGTACTGTACTTTTTATCTTGAAGTTGTAAGAACTGTATTTCATATTCAAGTTTTCATATTTTTATTATTCTTCAAGGAATTTCTGAAATATTGTAATAGAAATTGTATCTCTAGCGAATATCATTGCAAAAGCCTACAATTTGTTGTCAAGAGAAGTCCAAGATCAGAATATGAAAGTCTTACTTCTTTCTTCTAATTCTGTCAGGTACTGTACAATGCACTTCTCCATTCCTGGAGGGACAGAAATAAGTGCTCTGTCTAAAAATATTGTCATGAACACCCGCTTGAGAGTGTCATATGCCAGCTCACAGCTGAGGGTAATGTAAATATTGTAATGTCCTTTGATTTGGATTTTAAGTAAATATTGGATTTGCTACAGCTACAGGTTTCACACTTTTATGATAAACTCTCAATGGACTCAATTCTTGCAATTTTCTTGTGTGTTCAAAATATTTATATATTATTACTTTGTTCCCTAGAGTTATTGAAAGGATAACTCAGGCCACCAGAGAGACAGGCAGAGCAATATAAGGAGGTGAACAATCAGCTGTTCCTCTTAGTTTTCTAAGGGCTCCGTTTTGGTACAGTTGAAGATTTTATGAGGCCATTGGTGAAACCTCCTTGTTATCTACTAGCATACAAACGGCACAGTAGGGTCCCTGCTAATCAAAAGCGTACAGAAAGAGATCTGCCCTCTGGAGATTTTGTAGTCTGCCTGCTGGAGCAGGGGTTTGAGGAACAGAAGAGGGGCCAATCACTCTTCAGCTTATAACAGCAGTACCAGTGTTCTACCACTGCACTTTCTTTGCTGGTTACCTACCACCACTACCGTCCACCACCATTTCCAGCATCAATCGTATGGTTAAAAGGAGACATAAGAGCCCGAAAAGCAAGGGCAAAAAGATTGCCTGATGTTGTAACCTTGTTTTCCCTCTCCTCGGAGACGGACCATGTATTGGAGATTTCTTTCAGAAACAGGGAAGAAACTCGCCCTTAGTTGTTCTGCTATTGTTTCTGTGTTAGTGATTTTTGTCATTTGCTGTTCTGAACAACTACTGTGTGCCTGTGTTGTTCAGCCACTAGTTATTCTCCTCCTCCCTCCTCCCTCCCCCAAAAAAGAAAAGAAAAAAGGAATCAACACATGCTTCCATAACTCTGCAACCACTAATCGTCAGTGTGGCAAATGTGTTCCTTTTGTTGGTAGACATCCTTTTTTTTAATTTCTTTATTTTTTTTTTATAACCCTTCATCTGTAAATACACAGATATATCTTTACACTTCTAACATAATGCCTGGTGAAGCACTATGTTTATTTGTTCGACCAGGTTTAAAGTCCTGATGTGAAAGCAGTGAAACACATGATCTCACATGATCCAGACAACAATCTGGAGTCTGTTGCCTTATCCTTTACAGTCTTTCTGATAAGGTGTAGGGTGTAAATTGCTATCTGCTCACCATTGCCAGGTTTTGCTTTTACATTTTATGAGCCATTGTAAAAGGTTCCCTAATGTTTATGTTTATTAAGCTTGCTTTTCTGTACTTCTGGACATTCACATCTTTTCAGATATACTGAGGATAATAGCCTGCTGTTTTCTTTTTTTCTGATGGTCTGAATTACTATGCTGTATCTATTACAAAAGGTAATGATATTGGAGAAAAGAGTTCCATTGTAAGTATCTGTAAAATGTCCATGATTAATTCTATGAACAGGTGTTTCTCTCCATGTCTTCGAACTTTTCACGAGAGATAATATGAACCATCACTTCTCTGTTTATAAACAAGGAAAGCTAATATCCCATCCAAACAAAGTGTGCAAATCGTGTGTGTGATAGACTGTGTTGAACTTGAGAGAACAGGAATGAGTAAGATTTCACCCTAAAACCACAAATACATTACTGTAATTTTTAGCTCAGCTGGGTTGAGAGCCAGGACACTGACTCAGAAGATTAATGCACTACACTCTCTCTTTAAAGACTGTGCCCAAGGACCAGTCCACACGCTAGCAATACTTTACAGATCAGTCTGTAATGGTGTGGAACTAAGCAATGACTTTATTGCCTTTAATTGTGCTAAAGGCGTCCTTTTTCTAGACAATAGCATCTTAGTGATACCTCTGTTTCTACAAGAAAGAATTACTGGGACATTGAGCCCTCCTCCCCCTTTCCCCCCTCCCCAAATTTTTGGCTGGCGGACTGAAATAAAGATTTAGAACAAAGCATTAAGGTGAGATGCCTTATTCATACAGAGCTCTGCTTCATGATCCACACTCCCTTTTCCAATTCAGTTTTCCCTTTCACAAGTTGTTGTGGGTATTGGTATTATTGAGTATGATAATTTCAGAAATGCAGTTAAAGAGTGGCAATGAAATTCTGCAGTGGCAATGAAAACAAGAGGGAGCAATATCGAGGTACTATTCCAGAAGCTGCTAGTTTGGTAATGCTAAGATGTCTGGGGTTGGAGATACTGGTTATATATTTATGAAATGGCTGAACTTCTCTATTTTATGATTTTTTTTTTTACAAATATATTGTGTTAATAATGCTGCTGCTTTGACAATTAGTTTGAGAAGGTTCACATTTTTGCCTTTCTTATTTTGAGAAATTACATTTAATTCAAACTGGAGGCAAGGAAAAGACCAGTGGTGGTAGACTTGTGAAAAAGAAATTAGGCATATAGGATTGATTAAGGATACTGTTGCCTTCAGTAGTTGCATATAAACTCAAATTTTAACAACACACACAAACCCTGTGATTTAAAAGCACAGTTAATCTCAGAATATAGTTTATGCATGATCTACATTAGATCAATAAATATACATGCATCAATCTTCATATTTCAGAATAATGCATACATTTTCAGTTACAATCTGAATAAAAGTAACTGATAACGTCTTGCAATAGACAATACAGAACAGCAGATCTAGTATGGAGGCAATGCTTTTCCAAAGATTATGTGTAAAGATGGTGCTTTTCAAGAAATATTTTCCAGCAAAATTGATTAAACTGCAATTGAGATACTTCCAAAAAAAAAGTGAACAGAAACCTTAAAAATAACTCAAACTCTGTTATCAATTGACCATCTACTTAAAATAAATAAATAAATAAAACAACCACTAGATATTTATGAACCAATTTTACCCCAGTTTTAAAATGTGGTAACAATGAAGATGACATTTAGGGGACCCCTATAATTCAGTTCTTACCTGAACAGGAAGAGAAAGAGAAACCACTTTTACAAACCATCAGCAGAAGTGTGATGTCTGGGAAGTTTGACCTTTACCAGTTGTATGTCAGCATTTCTCCTCCTGTCAGTATTCTCGCTGGCAGCATTCACAAGGTCGGTGCCTGTGTGAAGGGGGAACATAAAGCCTGACAACAGGATTTCCTGGTTTCCCCTACACTTCTTTCTGGGCTTTTCTGGTGCTTTCTGGGCTTGCCCCAGAGTGCATTTCCAACCCCTGCAGCGCTCTGTCCCTTGCAGTCTTTGTCCAGCCCAGCAGCAGCAGCAGAAGCAGCACAGTAAGCCTGAGATTACAGACAGGCTCTGAACATAACAACCAGCAAGTTTTCTTCATGTTTTGTAACTGTTTTTATAATTTGCCAGCATATTTGTAAATTTAAAAATTAGGAGAGGCAATGACTACATTTCCTGAGATTCTGTAACTTCGCTTCCAGGACAGGATACTGTTTATTACTGGTTTCTTTTTTTCACATCTTTACTTTATTCATATTTACTTTGTACATATATTCTTTGACTTAATTGCTAAATGATAATAGAAGTTAGAGCTTTTTTTTCTGAGGGTGAGTTTAATTAGCATTTGTCCAGCACCGTATCTGGAACTGGACTTTCTACATGACAAAAGCACACAGTTATGTTATCAAATCAAAAGCTCTGTCTTTATTTGCTATTTCCAAATTTCCATATANGGCTGCCCCGGTGCCCCCGGTGCCCTGCCCCTGGCGGGGCGCTGGGACGGGCCCTGCCTGCTGGGCCCACCTGGGGACGCCCCGCACCCCGCACCCGGCCGCAGGGAGCCGCCAGCCCCTGAGGTGCCATGACGATGTTGTCAACAAAGGTCTGTTTTACATCACATTTTGGAACCCATGAACATCCCTCAGGCAAACAAGGGGTTTCACATTTGCAGCCAGTACGTACTTCATGAGAAATTTTAAACAATAAAGGCTCTATCATTGAAAGTTGTCACACCAGAGGAGGGAGTAGCAGAGCTCTGTTCACTGCCCAATGCAGCGGGGTACAGGAATACATTAGACAGGAGTATATCTTTAGTTTTACCTCAGAAATATTCCATTTATGTCCTCAAGGAAGATTTTTGTTTTCTTTCAATACAGTTTTATCTTGTTTTTCTCTTGGTATGCATTTCAGGATTAAAACATGAGTTTTTGAATAATATTTGTGGTTAGGATTATAGTATTAAAATATTCTGAGGATGCTGTTCCTCTTCCTTTTTCCTTAGCTGGTCCATAAAACTCTCGGTGTTTTGGTTACATAGAATTGTGAGATCAAGCTTATGATGTTTGCAAGGAAGAAGTCAATTCCATCTGTAACATTAAGGAAGCTGTAACAGTTGAAGCCTTCCTGGAATTTAGTAAACTGCTTGCAGTCTCAGAAGCAGATATAGCCATCATGAGAGCAGTCCTAAGGGAAAAAGGTAGATTAAATGAGGTTTTGCTCTCTCCCAAACTGTTCTTTCAAGAAATACATTTTAGATCAGTAGGTTGCATCTGAAAGTGTTTGGGCAGAAGATGCTGCAATTCTGTGTATATCTATCCATGATGTGAGTTAGGCTTCACTTGAATGGAAGATGAAAATAAAATGAGTCACTTATCAGCTAAGCTATTTCTTCTTGAAGGATATCTCTTTATGATGAGATTTTCTCCAGGTTCTTGCCTTCAATATGAAATGACAAGGACTGGTAACAATGCAGGTCCTTTCCCTTAAATGCATTTCCCAAGTCTTGGCTTTAATCCATTTGTAATCAGTTCTGATAAAAAAGTTCATATGGCAGTGAAATGGATTGTTCACCTGAGACATAATGGACTGTAAAAGTAACCGGATCACTGAAAGAGCGTATTAGTGTTTATTTCACTAATATTTTGCATTTAAGCTTGGATACAGTATTCTTCTGTGCCATACAGTGGAAGCCTCCTTTTTGCAAATGTAGGCCTTTATACTAAATATCTAGCTTGTTTGTACTTTGGGAGAAAAACAACAACAAAACTTTAAAATAGGAAAAGCAGAAGAACTTCAGCCTGTTGTTTTTTTACAGAACTTTGTACTCAAATATAATGGCTATTCTGGATATTTTGTCTAAGCCTCTGTTTTATTAAATAGATTAAATTTGGTTCAGATGTGATACCATCTATAAGGGATTCTCAGTGGTGTAGACAATATATGTCAACAATTGCATCTTCTGATTCTGAAACAGTTGTCATAAACGGCAATATCATCTTTTTCAGAATGACTCCAAAAATTTTGCTTATCGTCTCAAATTTCTGTAGTGCAGCATGTTCTGCAAGAGTTTCAGAATGCTCTGGCAAAGCAACAGTTGCAAGGTATACTGAAGTAATAAAAATAATATTGTGCATTAAGGTGTATTAACAAATTATTTTATGTGATCACTGCCATGGTGAATTATTAATTATATATATATTTATAATATTAAAATATATCACCTCTAAGCTATCACATAAGAGGAAATGAGGTAAAAAAAAAAAAGAAAAATACACTTTTCTAAACTAATGAAGAGTGGTATGCTGTGAAAGTATACTTAGTAATAATTTTGTTTAACAAAATTATGCTTTAAATTACATAAAACATTAATTTCTTGATCAGTAGGTAGATGTGTTTATTTTGATACACACCATCTCCTTGTTCAACTAACAACATCGGAAGTCAGAAAAATACAGGCGAGTGCAATGTAATATGAAGTATGTGTGTAATATAGTTGAATTTGGCGTTGTTTTTAAAATGCTGTTTCATGTCATAATGTTGATATTCATCATGCTTGCAAAATTCTCTGTCCACTACTCCTCACAAAATGTTTTTTTTTCCAAGTAGTATTT
This sequence comes from Chauna torquata, assembly GCA_013399475.1. NCBI lineage: Eukaryota > Metazoa > Chordata > Aves > Anseriformes > Anhimidae > Chauna > Chauna torquata. The sequence continues at coordinate 211,534 of VXAL01008554.1, read as the reverse complement.
CCATGATAAAGGTCTTCCAAGTAGATTTTTTTTGACCTGTACTGCTGAAATAATTTGGTTGTACAAAAAGTCAACATCTGATAATTTTAAAAAAGTTTGAAACATGCATTTCTGGAGTTGCTCGTTTTCAGAGAAAAGCCTATGGAAAATTAAATCTTACATAATTGTGAATTTAAACATAAATGATTGGACTGTGACTTTTTGGTGTAGCTGTAAAGAGAGGGGTGATACCTATTTGCCATTCACGTGCTTCTCTCAGGATGTATAGTTCTTAAAAGGTATGAGGGGCAATTAATTTCTTGTTTCTCATAGGAGTGACATCTAGGGACAGTAATTTTTCACTGTCCTGTATGTCGGATACCCATTATCATATATCTTCTGTTGAAATAAACAGTAAATAAATGGAATAGGGCATTGACTGTATTTGTCTTGATCAATTAACCATGCAAGAGGTGAAGGACTCACTCATTTCTTTTGAATATGGTTCCTTTCAATTCTCAACTTTGCAGGAATTTTGTCCTCCTTTTAACAGAAACTCGTTGCAAGAGTTCTGGAGTGCCCTAGCCTCCCCAGGGTTCATTGTGCGTTTTCCATTGCATCCGCCAAGCGTTGTTAGGCCCCTTGTCAAAATCCGATGATTTTTTTTTTTTTAATTCCTGATACATTTTGGATTAATAATACAACTAACAGCTGTTGCCAGATGACAGCTACAATGTTGCTGTGTTTTTAATATTTTCTTCTTTTGACTCTGAAGTTACTTTCTTTCTGACAAGAGTCCTCAGGGTGAATTTCAAGGCCCTGAAGTTAAAAATGATTCATGTAGCTGCTGACACATATTCCTAGGCAGAAGCAGAATAACAAATCAAAAATAAATGTCCTTTACATTTTCTCTCAAGTCACACATTTTACGTAAAAGAACTTAGTGAAAATTTCATTTTTACTAGGGCTGTACCATGCAGCAAGACTATAAGAAGTTATAGGTAAACAAAGAGCAATGCTTATGAACTCATGTTAAATGTCAGAATTTTTTAATCCTCCTCAGCTTTTCACTGCATTACCATTTTTATAGGTAAGAATCTAGCACTGTTTGTTGTATGACAGATAGCTCCTCCTTGTACAACATATTAATTGTTGTATACATTGGCCTAAACACAGAGAAGAAAAATGTTTCTTTTTTTTTTCAGAATTTAGGGCTCAGAAGAATATCCAGCCAGATGTTTTTTTTTCAGTGCATACAGCTTTAGTGGTACTTTCAAAGGCCAGCACATGATGCTGGGTGTGCTGCAAGCTGCCCGTTGCTCAAGAGGAAGTTAGAGCACCTGCCTCTGCAGTGCTGTTGTGTTAAAGGGTAAAGAAGTTTGGCAGAAAATGACCCCCCTTGTGTTCCAGCTTGTCCTCAGATACCAGAGGGGCTGGGGGCGGCTGGGCTCAGATTCTGAGTGATGCCCAGTTCAGCACTGTAAGTCCGGTTGCACTCAATATATTGAACTACCACAATTAGGGATGCACAGGTAGCGCGATACACCTTCAGTCTAGTAGATTAATGACTGGTGCAGTTTATTGAAGCAACAGGGGTACAGGTTTTTTTGGATTGCCAGTGATAAGCATACTGTCTGCAAAGCATGTGCAAATACCAAGAACAAGGCTAATCCAGCCAACTGCAAGTGAGTTAACTTATGAAACCACTCAATGGAGACTTCTGAGTTTCCTGGGGAAGCACTCGGTGCAACCGAGGGTTCGAATCTCACCCAATAGGTGTCCCTAGCGGGGGGAAGAGAGGTTCAGCCCATCGACTGATCCCAGAAGTCAGCCATGTCCTCCCGACTTGTCCGCGATGGTATCTTCCCTAGCGTTCTTCCCCTCTTGAGCCATTTTTATACTATTTTCTTACTTTCAAGTGGAGCTTGAGTGACTCTAGTCATACATACCTTTGTTACGGTTGGTGTAAAATCTTCCCACTTGCCTTTAAAAGTATGGGCTTAGAGAAATTCAGAGCACACGCTCAGTG
>VXAL01008554.1:167000-199142 GCA_013399475.1 Chauna torquata | reverse complement strand
CTCATGTATTCAAATATTCTGTGTGCTGTGGCTGTGCTGTTAGGTAGATCATGTTCCAAAAAAAAAAAAGAAAAAACCCAAAAAACCAACAGATGCGAATACATCCAGAGAGAATAGGTTGAGTGCTTTCCCTGGGAAGAGAAAATTCTTGTTAATGGTAATGCCCAGGTGCTCAGCTGATGTGAATCAGGGTAGTTGCACCGATGTCTGAATAATCAACAGGCTCCCAGTCTGATAAGGCTTGCTGTGAGAACCATTGAGGTGAAAGAAAGAAAGGAGACCTGCAGTTCTGTAGTAAAACAGCCATTCTGTAACATGTTTAAGAAGTATTGACAATATTTTAAAAGCCTAATAAAGGCTGCTATCTTCTACCCAGATGAAGAACTACAGCACTTGAAATAGTCATAAACTAGTGTTTATTTTTTGTAATACAGTCATAAACTGACAGAATCAATTTGCAGTATTTCTTAACTTCTGTCATTAGCCCATTTTCTGAACTGCAGAATGAGAGAAATCCTCAGATTTTGCCGCACGAGAAGATGGGGTGCTGCTTCAAGTTATGCTTCTAGTTTTTCGTAGAATCAAAGCAAAATGTCTTTAGGAAAATAAAATTTTGAAAATCCAGTCCTGAAAAATAGGATTTTAATGCACTAATTAATATAAACAACAACAGCAACAACAACAACAACAGAATAGAAAGAGGGAGTACAACATATTTATTTTTCTCAAATTTGATACTGTTTCATACCCTAACTTCCAACTCTAGCCAAATTTCTTTCTGACCAAACTGGTTGCTATCTTTTGAGTTGATTATTGACAGAGTAAAGACTTAAATGCAAGTGTACAAATTAAGCGAATCCATTTAACAGAATCCATACTTCTTTGCTGTGTTTAAGTCCTGTATAATAACCTTGGTGTGCTCATTTTAATTTTGTGCTGCGCTTTTATTCTCAACTACTCCTGCACCAGCTGCTGCTGTTCTGGAAAGCAATTTTGCTGGCGTGTCATTTCACCAGTTGTGGCTGCCCAAGGGAAACTGTTAGATCAAATCAGTTCTACAGATACTGTCCTCTGTTTCTAGAATTCTGTCCTTTGTTTCCACATGCGTGACATACAGATCTTCAGTTCTTGTCTTTGTGTGTGTGTGTGTGTGCATTTCTTAATCGTGTAAGCTCTTATTATTATTTACAGTACTGAAAAGCATCATAGTATTTTGGACTCCTGAGTGAATGCAATTCAAAATCTATACAATTCTTGCCTTTAGTGTAAGTTGACATCTTCTCTTAGAACTGAATGTTCAAACCTAGGCCTGTATTTTATTAGAAATATTTTTATTTGATTTTATTTGAACAAAGAAATGAATAAGTCAATCTTATATAGATTCTGACAAACATGGACAATCATAGTAAACTCATTGAAATAATTCTTCAATATTTTATTAAAATTTCCCAATGTTTTATGAAAAGTACATTCAGAAAGCAAATCTATGTAGTAATCTAGTCAGTAAGAACAAGAATAATTAAATTACTAAGAGATAACATCTTTACATGGGAATTAGTAGACTATTTAAATAATTTTACTAGGTATTCTACTATTCATAAGGCATGATCAAAGAAGTAAGACATGGAACTGCTAATTAAATATTGATAATGCGAAAGATATTCACAAAAAATGGAACATTCACCTGAACAGAACCATGTTTGCAAATGGTAGGAAAATGGTACAGAAGGCGAGGAAAACTGTGGGCTACGGAGCTGAGGATAGCAAAATGGATCTTTACTAGATACACTAGCAAAAACTGGAGTCCTAATCCTGAGAATGTTTTTTTACTAATGTTTTTCATAACATTTAAGAATATCCTGTATTAATATTTTGTGTAAGTTTAAAAATAAAGGATAATGAGGAACTAGCATACCAGCAGAAGCTGAAATGGGCACTAAACAGAAGTTACTGTGGTAATTTCTAAAACATGTATCAAGATAACCTCCCTGACGATGAGTTAATGCTGTTTTTTAAATAAGTTTGCAGAAAATGGAAAGGTTTCAGAAGACCAGAAGACAGTCATTGTACCAGTATTTTAAAGACCTGTCATCCTAACATTGATCCTGTTCAAAATAATAGAGCTGCTTATAAAGGAGTCAGTTAAGAATCAGCAATGTAATTAGAAGAAGTTGGCATGGGTTTATGGACAAATATGTTATCTTAAATCAATTTGATACACCTTTGATAAGATTACCACTAAGTGATAAAGATGGTAATGTTGGTGTTTTATAAATTAACCTAGTTTAAAATTTGGTTTCTGGCTTCTGTAATGTATTTCATGTTTATTGAGAACCTGGAAAATGCAGAATCCTTATGACTTTTAATAAACAGTATTAAACAAAGAAGTCTTAAATCAGGACATAGCAAATGCCTGCTGGGTCAACGTAGTGGTCCGTCGAGGCCAGTATTCTGCCTCTGACAGTGTCAGTGGGGAGATGCTGTTTAGGGAGAGCACATTTGCCCATACACTTTCTATGGTCTGCTCCCCTAATACTTTCCCAGCATCTACAACTGGTGCATTAGGGATGTAGGGGAATGGTGCCTTTCCTTATTTCTACACTATCCATTTATGAATCTGTTGTTCATGAGTTTATCTAGTCCTTTTCTGAACCTGCTGATACTATTGTGGTAACAAGTTCCAAAAGTTTGCTACCTGCTTTTTAAAGAAATACTTTCTATCTGTTTTAAATCAGCCTCTCTTACAAGTTTTATCAACTGTCCTCAATTCTAGTATTGTTGAATTTGGTGAATAATAGCTCTGCACTTATCTTATATTTCACTTTATTACCCAGAAGAGCTTCCTGTCAGATACTGACTTCGAGATTTCACCATGCTCCTTTGTCTTGGAGAGGAATACTGAATAGTTGTACAAATAAAACTATGAAAATAGCTACACGTAGCATTCCAACTTTACATGCAGCAAAATCCATTGCCTTGCTGATTCTGTAGACCCTGATCATGTCTTCCTGCAGTTCTTAGTCAATAGATCAAAGAACGTCCACCTTTCTAGACCCTCCTCATAAGGCAACTGCACCAAACCCTCAGTTTACTTGTTCTCTGTACCTCACATAACTCTGCCTGGACCCTAAGATGTGTTCGTACAATCTAAGACCAGAATGTCTCAGTACTTAAGATGTGGGCACACTAAGTTCTAAAGCGTGGCAGAATGTCATCCTCCATCCTGTTCTTAGTAGCTTTTCCAGTGTGTCTGATATTTTGTTGAGTTTTGTAGTGGCTGTTATGCCAGTGATCTAGAACTGCTGACAGTGACTGCAAACTCTGTTTTCCTTAGTCGTAACTGCCAGTATGTATAGGTATGGTTTATGTAGTTTTTCCCTAATGCATTACTTTACATTTCTATACACTAAAACTCATAGTTCACATTTCTGGACTGTTTTGTGAGCTTTTTTTAGAGCTTCTTACTGGTGATGGTGTTGTAGGTGTTTTGAGTTGCCTTTCTGATATTTGCTGTTACTGTGCTGTTTATTTCCCTCTTGGCCTTTTCAGAGGCACAATAAATGATAGCTGTTTCTCCCCTGTGACTTACATCAGACTGAACAGGGCACTTTTCTGTCTCTGTCAGCTTTCTTCCCACTCCTAGCTTAAGTGCTTTTCAGTGACCTTTTTAGTTTTCAGTGCCAACAGCCTGGCTCCATCATGATTAAAGTGTAGCCTGACAATTCTGTTCAGTCTTCTCTTGTCTCAAAAGGTTCCTCGGTTCCTGTTCTACCAAAATTCCTCCTCCCTAAACCATACTCTCATCTACCTAGTGAGACTGTAAATCTCTGCCTGCATTGCAGGCTTTATGTATGAACCTGTCAGTTTTCCATGGAGATCTGGGACCCTAGTCCCCTGCCTCTGAAGGCAACACCCAGAATATCACTCCTGCACTTTTCTACATCACTGATAGCAACTTGAACTATGCCAAGTGACCCCTCCCCGCACCTCCCAGCCCTCTGGACATTTTAGGAGACCTATTACCTTTATACCTAGCAGACAAGTTAATCTGTGCCCTCTCAGATGTCACAAACTTTGTTGTCTGTGTTTCTGATAATTCTTTCAACTTTCACTACCTGCCTGTCTCTTTTTATCTTTTATCTATCTTCCCCCTCAGCTGCAGGAGTATTCTCAGAGCATCCTGCAAAAGAACAAAGCAACTTCAGCTGCAGGGTGGCTCTCAACCAACAGGTTAGATCCCTTTTCCTCAGGTAGGTGTCTTTCTTTGCGGAGACTGCTGTACTCCTTTGTGGCAGGAATGCCTGTACACTGCTGCTGTGGAAGAGAAATTGGTCTACGATATTCCTATCTACAATATTCCTGTAGATCTTGGCTGTCAATCTCTAAGATTTTCTTAAATGTTGGAGTAAGGTAGAATCTCCCTGTCCCACATGCACCTATACAGAACCCATCACCTGCATAGGTAATTGTATATTCTGCATTCTGTGTGATAAAAAAGATAAATCACATTCTGCTGCTTCAGTGGTAAAGGAGGTTTTTCAAGCAGTCATGTTTATGGTGGTCTCTTTATTTGATCTGCTTGCCTCCTCTGATCTCTAATCTCATTGAGATGAGATTAAAAGCATCTTGCAAGTATCTAGTTCTCTTAGTTGGGTAAAAGGAAAATCTAGACAACCAGATCAAGCTTAGCTATTGCAGATATTTAAAGTTAAATCAAATGAGTGCACAAATGCCCCATTAATGCGGAAAGGGGAATTTTCTTTGGCTTTAGCATGCACTAAACATGCTGTGTTCGGGTACTAGGTGTATTTTAGCTTCAGCAACAGATGAATGATATTTCTTCAGGATTTCTTGAGGAAATTCAAATCCTTTTATAAAGAAAATCTTGATTTTTTCATTTTCTTATTCTGGTGGGGATAGCTCTTAGGCCTCAGTCCTGTTCTTTTTCTTTAGTAATCTTTAATTAGCTTTGTTCAAAAAAGTGAAGAAATGAAGAAATGTATTATTTCCTTATAGTTTGCTTTTTACGGGTTCTCAAGGAATGAATAATATTGATCTCCAGCTTTCTGCTGTTAATCAACCATATTTCAGCAAATGAAGCTCATAGTTTCTTTTTTCTGTGTCTTTTCTCGAAGGTGAAGAGCTCAACTTTCCTCAGTTTTGTGAATTTTAACATGGCCTAGATGATAACCAAACTAAATGATTCAATTTAATAATTTAGCCATGAAAGCTTCTTGCCTCTTCAACATTTGCTTGTTTTACTTAGGAGAATGTCATCTTTGGAAAGGCTTTAGGAAATGCCCATTAGCAATGCCAAGGGAAAAAAAAGTTTAAAAGCTTAAAATCTATTCTCTTTCATGCCCAGATGAATTCATCACTGGAACATCCAACTCCTTCAACATATAAGTTTTTAGCATGGCTTACAATTTTACTATGAATTACTTTTTTTCCCCACTGTACTAGACGGTTTTTGTCTTCTGAAGTTTTGATACTTATATAAGTGAATCTGTTTAAATCGACCCTTCTGTGTCTGTAGTAGTCTGTCTCAGCTCTGAAAAGCAAATAAGAATGGTAAAGACTTTGAGAAAAATGATCTGAAAAGAAATATTAAAACAACTGTCCTTGTTTGATGAGAAGGAAATAAGTGACTGGGAAAACAAGTGATAATAGTCCTCAAATGTCCAAAAAAGGCTGGAAAAAAAAAAAATTTCTGTGTTTGTTGCAGATAGAAAAGTTAATTAATTTGGATTGCTAGATTTCATATAATGCTATCCTTTATTTAAATTTTTAAAAAGACCTTTGTCTTTTTTTCAAAAAAAAAAAAAAAGAGACCAAAAACAACCAAACAAAAAACCAACCAACCAAACCAAACCAAACGAAAAAAAACCGCAAGCTAAACAGTTACATACTGGAATAGCTTGTCCGAGAGGGCTTGAAACCACTTAGCATTGGAGGTTCTAAAATCGGGTTAAATAACACCTGGTAACAATGCTTGATGTGAGGTCCTTGAGTTTGCACGTGGGGACGTGTGGCCCTGCAGGTGTGTGGTGGGGGTGGGGGGCAGACTGGACTGTGAGTCCCAAAGTGGGAAGACCAAACACTCAGTAGAGCTGCTTTCAGCATGGAAGGCATACCTTCCTCTGCTCTGTTAGTCCAAACTCAAAGTGATGCTGGTGGGGAACTGCAGATCAAGCCAGCCAGTGCCTGGAGAATAATGAAGCAGTTAAGAGAGACTTGTACTGCAACTGTGTGAAAGACAGGAACCACAATGGGAAAACTTTGAAGAGAGCATATGTATGTATATCTTATGCTGAAAGGGGCATGCTCCTTACAGCAATATTTTCAACTGAAATTTAGATAAACTTGTTTGTATTTTAAAATGTGCTCCTCGTATGACAGTAATGGTGACATGAATAGAAAAGCAAGACTAAGAGCAAAGTTCGTGAACAAATTACAGGATAACATTTTAAAATTATAAAAGAAATTACTGAGAATATAATAACATCTACATTAGTGGATTAAATTAATTCTGCAAGTGCATTATTTGTTGCACACAGTTTGTATAAGCCTTGTTGATAAAGTTTTTTTTTTTTTTTTAAGAATGAAGCAATGCAGGAAATGGCAATGTGAGAAATGAGGAATGGGCTACTCATATATGTAATGCCATATGGTAAACCATAGCTCCTCCAGGCTTACCTGAGCTGTCATAAGTAATGCCCAGAATGTTTACTGAGAATAAGCAAGTGTTTCAACCATTCACAGTAAGAGTGATGTCACTGTGCAGTGGGTTTTTTGAAGATTTGCAAAAGCCCAGGTTTGTTTCTGCACAGACTCTGAAGCCCGTCAGCCTACAGTGTTACTCACCTTACTGCATTAATATAGCAGTAAAGGCAGGATAGGAGGGGAATGCTGAGATTGTTTGTGTTTCCAGAGACTGCATCTTTACTTCAGTTGTATAGTATGGCTGCATAAATATTTGATTAGATGTCTTCTAAGAAAAATCAGTTTATTCTATTAGTAGGCATTTTTAAAGTGGTTTATAAATCTATGTTTGTTTGAGCTTACTCTTAACACCTACTGTGTGTTCACTATAATAAAATAATGTTCAATGTATAAAATAATTTTCTGCCATCAGCATGGTGGAAAAATGAGAGATCCACTAAGTCGTCTTTCACCGTGAGATAGTCAATTTTCTGAATACCTATTACACCTTCATTAGCAAAAAGGATGGGACCAGTAAGCTGTAATGTTCTTTTCAGCTTATATTTCCAAGATGTATGTATTTGCCAGCAATAACAACACAAAAGCAAAGGAGAACCTGGTATTTTTATATCTGAGTTGTTGCTCCTTTACATTGAAGGAAAGCATTTAGACTCAGATTTATAGCCTGATTTTTCAAGTGGACATCCTGCATCTGTGTGTAAAGAATTCATTCCTGGCTGTGAAAGTGTCACGCAGTCAGTTCTTAAAAAGACTGAGCCTCAACTAAATTGGAGTGTGTTTTTTTTTAAGATAAAGTTTCTTACTGTGTCAGTTCATATCTTATCCTAGTTTAGAAAATTAAAGGAAAACAAACAAAATCCAAGGGGCATTAGTTCTCTGTAAAGAAGATCAGTGCAGTACTGCACTTGTCTACCCAAGAAACAACTTGACATAAATGTGACTTGCATGGTATTTGTACTAAGAATAGAGTTGCTGGCAACTGTTGATGTGGGTGGCATCCACTTCATAGTTAAGCAATCAATCACATAGACTTTTCACATCCCTTTCTTTTGCATACCTACAGATGTTCACAAAGAAAGCACGAAAGAATTAAGAATTTTAATCCTATTATAATTTTTGCTTGAAATTCATAGTTGCCATTTCACACTTTCATACTTAGGTAAAGATTTATGGAGGGTACTTCTTAAAAGCATCAAAGGAAAAAAAAAAGTATGTTGCAGCGTGTGTATATAAAGAATAGACACAGTGGCTCTAAATAGAATAGAATGTCATTAGAGGATTTGCATGCAAGACTGTTTGGTACTAAAGTGAATGAACAGAGCTCATATATGAATCGAAATGCATTATTTGTTTTATTGCTTCCTTCAGAATAATGAATATCATTTTTGACAGAATATAAAAATTCAGCAAAAAAGTCTTAGCAGTATTTTCTTCCCTGTTCCACTGCAACAAAACCCTTTATATAAATATTCACTTCTGCAGAGAAACCAAATGTACCCTTGGAGCTTGGGAATACTGTATGTCATTCAGAAGCATCCTTTTCCGGCAGACACCTGAAGTTGTATCCAAGCTCTTTTCTCTAGGAGAATGGTCGCAGTTGTATGGGGCCCCTGAGACAGAAGGAAGGAGAATGAAGGAGGAATGAAAGACTCCCATAAACCATTGCTTATTTTGAAGTAAGCCAGAAATGGAACATTTACAGTTCCTTTGGATACTGTACTTTTTTTTCCCTGTGACTTTTTTTAATACTATCTAATATTGCCAGAATTTATAATTTGTATTTTGGCTTTGAAAACATTCCATTACTGGGGATAGTAATGTACCATCTGCACAGGGGGAAACATCACCAAATGCACAAATGACATATTCAAAACAATTATATAAAAGGTCCTGAAATCCACTGTCCTTTCTGTGTTTGGATGCTATGTATTTTTGAGCTATGTCAGGATATTTAGACGTGAAATGCCTTGATTGTTCAGAGTTTGGGTAATGTAGGTGATGTAGCTGTCCTTTGAAAAATAGCCAGCCAAAAGTAGACTGGTTTACTTCCTTATGCAAAAATGAAGTCATATTATGCTTTGAATTTCAACATAGAAAACGTTAAGTGGATCACACATTAAAGCTGCTCCCAAGTAAGTACTTGAGGAGGAGAAATGGATAATATTTCTAGCCCTGATTACCAAAATAAGAAATCTAGCAGTGGGATTTCATTCTGTTTATTTAAGATAGGGTGAAGGTTGAAGAATGTAACCCATAAAACCTGTAGATGACAATCTCAGAAGTGTAATGACATAGGCTGACTTTCAGGAAGTTTCTGGCAAAAAGGAAAAGCATAGGCCCTGTTAGGAAGAAAGAAAGGCAAAGAAGACTGTTTTCAGATTTCTGGTTTCCCCTTCCTCACAGCATCATACTGGTCTCCACAGTGTAAATGACAGATCGCTGTCATAGATCTGTTATCACATAAGGCAAGTTTAAGTAAGAGGCTTTGCAGCATTTTATATGCATCAGCAAAACTGCATGTGGTTCATGCAGCTTTCAGCGAAGGATCTTCTACTGAAAATTGCCAGCTTTAAACTCCAGATGTTCATTCAGTCTAGTGAATGCTATCTTAGATAACTCAGCTGTCTGAAATGGTGAATGAAAGCAAGGTATTCTTTAGTACTGTCAGTACATTGTGAGGAGTTACAGCTAAAAATGAACTGCTTGACTTCCATTCACAAACAGGTGAGAAACAAAACCTTCTGACAAAATTGCAAGGTAAATAGAAGCACCCTCATGTTCAGAAGGAAGTTGAGTCTAAGCCTACAGTGAGAGACCAGTAACACAGCAGGAAAAGAGCTCTCCTGCCTTTTAGGCAGTTTTTTTCAGCCATGATACCAACCCTCTTCCACTTTCTTTGAGAAATACTTTTTCTTCCAAACTGACAGGGGAAAGGGGGAAGGGTTTATCATTGGAATGTGGCCTGGACTGTGAAGCTTGGACATGCTGTCAGGTGAATTTTGGCAAAATGCTGTGAAAAAGGAATCAGACATCGTCCTGACAGTAAGATGATTACTCACATTTGGGAAACCAAAACAAAGAAAACAGAGATACTGTATATGGTAATGAAATAGCTGTGCAGATTTGTTTACTTGAGAAAACACTGTGTGGGTTGATTTTTTTTATTTTTTTTTTTAAATCCATTTAGAGGCAAGGTCAATTCCACTGTTTAAATTATACGACGTACTAATGCATCTAGGGAAAGTTACTTTACATAGAAATTACACCTCAGTTAAATATTCCTTTGTAAGTTCCTCAGACAGAATTTCAATTACACCTTGGTTCGTCCTAGCAAGCCATTCAGAACCTTTTTGAAAGGTTTGCAGAAGAAAAGTGACCTGTTTCCTTACACTGTGAGCATGCAGAGAAGGGGTCAATTTACCTACATCCTAATCCTAAATGGAAGAAGAAATTGCTTTTTGGAATATCTAGTGTAATTTGTTGCAGGCTGCCTGTTAGATAGCACTTTCTGAAGATGATAGAAGACATTAATTGATTTTGTAGTTCAGTGACACAAGGATAAGTGATGCTCTCAATCACGCAGCTTGGCTTTGAGACTTGTTTTCATTTTTCTTCTTTTTGATTTGAAAGGTTTATATCAAATATGTAGGAGGCACTTGATGGGAGAAACATAGCGTGCAGCGCATAATTAGTATGATGAATGTATCAGCCAGTGTCTGCCTTTGGTTAACTTACTGGATTTTAGATTAAGTGCATTCCTGAGGAGGAAAAGCAGACTGTAGGTGAGGGAAAGAAAAATCAATAAAAATATTCTTCATTGTAAAGTGTTATTTGGAAACTAGCATTAGGTATTCTAAAATGAAAAAGTTTGTTTTTTGAGCAGCATTAGTGTACACATGGTTTATCAACTATTAACTGTTTTTGAAATGATAAATGTAATAACTCATAGGAGATGCAATATCTCTTTAGGATGTAATATATTCTGGAAACAAATATCGAGTTTTTCTTGCCCAGGAATTCAGTCCCAGCAACTTGTGGTCTAGTGGAGAATGAATAGACTCGCTGCATCAAGCCCTTCTTCCTTCTCTCCTTTTCTCTTACAGTCGCACACAAGGCAGTTTGAGCTACACTGTACTGAGGGCAGTGCTGTGACCTGGTTCTTAAGAAAGCAATGGTAGCTGACTTCCAGCTGGTTTAAAAGAACATCATCTCTTGCTGTGTGTTGTGACATTTAGCCAATACGTATGGTCCCTTCATCCCTGCCCCTATACTGAAGGAAAAAAGAGCATGTTCTGTAGATTCAGATTCTCATAAGAGAGATGAGGGGAGAATGTTAATTTCCTTGTTAGTGTTCTTTCAGATTCCAGTAAGTAACCTGGGGCAATCTCTATTAAAAAAAAAAAAATCCTGACAGTTCCTACCAACTGCATATATGTTAGTAAAGGAAGTTAAAATAAAGCCAGATGTTGCTGAAAGTTACCATTATATGACGGAACAATCAACAGGATCAGATAGCTTTGCAAGCCTCTTCCCTCCCACGTCACACCAGTACATGGGTTAATTTCCAGAGACTGTAGTTAAGTTAATCAGGGAAGTCTTCTTGTTCTGTATTTGTAACGCACTTCATGGCCAGTTCTACAGTGAACTTATGCAACCCTTGAATTTTTATTTTATTTCATTCATTCCATGCTTATATAGTTGTAGGTCTATGCACTTTAACTGGATGTATTCCTGATAGAATCACTGAGAAGCGTGTGGCACAAACTATGGTTTTAACCACATCTTTGACCACTGGCTTTAAAGTGTATTTGTTATGAGAGACAGTAGTAGGATATAGCTGCAGAGCTAAGATCTGGTTATATATTGATATTTCTCCAGCATTGAGTGTTCCAATGCAACTTCTGTTTAATCACATCTTTAGGAAAAAAAAATTGCTTTTTATTAGCAACTCATCCCTACTGCTTTACCAAAATGTTTAAAAGCTAAGCAGAAATGGCAGTCAGGACACTTCCAGTGTCAGGGAAAGCTTATTAAGAAATACTGTGGTGGATAAGAAGAATGATTATAATTGTAAGATGGGAAAGGGTGAGTAGAAGTGGAAGTCATAGGAGGATGAATTTCATAAATCTATGCAAATATGGCAGCACAGGTAAAATCACTTGTTTTAAAGTAGATTTAGCTATGATCTGTAAAGAGGAAGTTTGTGTAAGCATAGTCACATCTCAGGACAAGGCTGAAGAAGGAAGTCTGACAGATAGCTAGGGGCTATGCTATCAAAGGTTTTTAACAAAAAATAACTTTAACAATATAATCTACCACCTTCTAGGCAGCCAGTCTGAAATACAGACACGATGATTGAACAGTTTTTCAAGCCATTCTGTTCTAGCTATAAGAACTACTGTAAACCTGCCAACAGTCACCTCTGGCAGGAAATTGCAATACTGTAGCATTTTAGTTACATGCATGCAGGTTTTTCTGACAGTCATCAAGATATACAAATGAGAATTTTGTGACTAAAGAATCCCCTTCGTGCTTTTGAATATGTATAGTTTTCCATGACAGCCAAACATGATTCTGTTAGAAAATGCATTCTTGTTGGAAAAGCCTAGATGACTGATATTAAAACATTCCATACGGATCAGTCACTTTTATTTTTTAAAAAAAGTCTTTGAAAGACATTTTTGTTTTTATATTTATAAGGGGGAATTCAACTCAAAATAAAAGAACTTAGCTTTACTAAAATAAACTTCTTCAATATTAATGATCTTTAGAATTTTTTCATAAAGATTGTTGTGGTAGTTTTACTTTCATCCTAACTTTGGATGGGGAAATATTTTGCTAGTTCAAACTTTTCCAGACAAAGAAAAATATTTTCAAAATATACTTGAGATATGTCAAGAGATAATGTCAAGAGTCTTTGTCAGACTCTTATTTTACCATGTTCCTTTGGTGTCCATGAAAGAATATCAGTAACTAAAGTACTGATAAGAAGTAACTAACTGTAAATAATATTGTTTTATCAGTATGTCTGCTTTCTCATCTTTCAATGTATCTAGCTTATTACATCACGCACGTCTGCTTCCATGGTTGAGAATAAGTTTGAAGGTTTTAAGAGAAAGGGAGATTGAATCACCACCACATCTGCAAGCAAACTGTGTACTTTTTCTTCTGAACAGAATATAATGGAATCGGACAGAACAGAGTGCAGTTCAATTTGTATTTTCCCATTATGGTTTAAGGAACAGGAATTAATTTCTCGTTTTCTAAGGGAGAACTATGGTCATAGTTGTGAAACACTACTGAGAAATATGGCGTGTTTCACAAGGACAACTGTTCAAATGCAAAATAAGTAGGAGATCATATCTCAAACTAGCAACATCCTCTCTTATATGTAAAATCCAGAATTAGGTGGCACTACAGAATGACATATTTTAGCCAGAAAGTGAGGTTTGTAACTGACTGTGACCAACACAAACCTATGACTTAAAAATCATATATTTAAGTAATGTATCACGAGTTGTTTTCTGTCAGACGGTAAATACATTATAATCATTTAATTCATAATTCATAAATATTTGTATAAAAGGTGAACATAAAAATTCACTGGGGGATTTAAAGAAACATGAAGTTAAGGCAGTCCCTTCCCTTTAATTTATTGCCAGACATTTTATTGCAGCACATACTATATAAAGCATAAGACTGCACATTTCAGAATTTCATGTTGTTAGGGTTTTTTTGTTTGTTTGTTTGTCCTTTAAGCTTTACACTATTCCTTCGGTCACTATTTTTGAAACATTTTATAGGTGAACTGTTGGAGATAGAGAAGTCCTTGGACATTAGTATAATGCTAATTCAGTGTACAGTGTCCCTGACTGTCTGACTTCATTTCCTACTTTTTTCCTTCTTCACTCAGGTAGAGATTTTGGATACATTTCTTCAAATTTATTCATCAGTCATTTAGTCTTTCCTGATTTCGTGTAATATCCTACCTAAAATCAGAAAAGATTAAATGCCTGATGAATGATATGTGAGCCCACATATTAAAAACTACATAGTAGTAGGATTTTTTTTCTGATCAAAATGAGCAACTTCATTCCTTATTTTAGTTTCCAAAGATTTGTGCAGAATTTTACAAGTTCTCAACCCAGTCAATGTAAAACTGTAATAAATATTTGCAACTGAAGTGCTTTCACTTTTAAGATGGGCAGTATCAGCTTGCCAGTTCACAGCACAAACTGTTGTGAAGAAGTGGGCATTTTGTCCTGTCTGTTGAAACAAACTTTAATTCCTTTGAATCTTTCCTACAGTAAGTATATCATCTTTTCCTTAGAAAGTATGGAATACTTGCAAACTGGACAGAACTCATCTATTGGATATGGAGGACTGTCCTGAAATTGTAACCAGATTCTGCTGTGGTTCAAGATTGTCTGTGATCAAAATGTGAGACTTAGAAAGAATAATAAAATTGTGTGATGGATACGAGACAAGTTTAGGAACTTTAGCAGTCAACTGGCACCCAGCTCTATTCTTTTATAGAGTTGTTTACCTGTGCTTCTTCTAAAAAGCACAGTTTGATAAAATGGAAAAATGTGTAGTATCAAACAAGGGTGTTCTGGCTACAAAAATTCAAAGCAATTTTATTTTTAACATTTGCACATTGGGGGGTTTGTTTTGGAAGCCTGAAGCTAAAGTTTCTGCCTACCACTGTCAGTATTTCACTTGCTATAGTATCTATTGCAAAATAACAATTACAGTGTTTTGCATATGAATTATGAAAGTGTTGAGAAATTTGGGGGAATCATAGATTTTAAAGAGTTGAATATTGGCTCTCACTGAATACACATCAGAGGAGTTAAGGTTTTGGAGATTTCTTGCTAGTCATCATTTTGGACGTTACCAAAGTTGCGCTCTGCCACTTTCTTTTTTTGTAAGTATGCATTTTTTTTCCTTTACATGTTTTGAATCACAGCATAGATGAATAGAGATAATGGCACAAAGCCACAACTGTGCATGAAACAAATGATCGTCATTTCTAGTTGAAAGTTCCTTATTCATGTAAACATAGTCATATTGTTTACACCAGAGAAACCATATCATTTAGCTTTGAAAAATGTTGTGACTCCTCCTTGCATTCCCTCCAGAATTCTTTGTGAAAGTCAGTTTATTTACCCAGAATTTGGTTTCATTCTTTTGGCTCTGCAAATACTGTGTTACTGTGGGGCAGTAATATGCCAGCTGCACAGGAGAAATATATACCAAACACAAACATTGCATTCTAGGAGTGGATTGTAAGTGGTGGCTGAAAACCCATTATCCTTGCAGTGTTTTGCCATTTGACAGGTTTGCACCTGCATGTACTTGTTTGAATTATCTCTGTTCTATTATCAACATCTCAGTCTTTTAGGTGGGGAATGCACCTAATGGTCTGGAAAATGATTTCAGTGTTGCTCAACAGCTGTATGTTAGAATGGAGTGTGTGGTACAGTTAACTCGTCAGTTAACACCACTGCGAAAAGCATGAAACATAGTTATAGCTGGCACAGTGCAAAATAAGAAAACAAATTAGCCTATATTTTCATTAAAAACATTTAAACTGAAGGAAAAAAAGAGGCTAGTACCATCCTTGGGTAGCATGTTTGTATACAAATTTATTTTTAAGGTACTTGTCTTAAACTTGAGTTCTGATTATAAATAAACTAGCTGAATCCTTGTGTAAACAAAACAAAAGAAAATAAAATGTCAGTGATGTGTGTTCTGTCCCATCTGTTTCTCCCTGAATTTCCATTTTCAGGAAAGTAGGACAAAAAGCAATGAATTTGTACTGTAACTAGAAAGATTAAGGCTAGACATAAGGGTTATTAAAGGACAGGAATAGATTGCATGGTTAAGAAATGCCAACTTTCTTAATGGCTATCTTTAAAATATGGTAGACAAACATGTGTCACGAGTGTTTCAAATATAGTTCGTCCTTCCATAGTGCAGGAAGACGCAGGTCCTCCTGCCTTGTTTCTCAGTGATTCGTTTACTTTGTACTTGGGTGGGTCCATTTATAGCAGTAAGACTTGATGTTTGAAACTGATGTTCTTGCAGATTATGTCCACCTAGATAGGAGAGATTAGTTCAGGCTGGTAAACATGTATTTTAGGGATGATAGAGACCATATTATTTTCATTGCTGCCACAGTGCTTTTCATGCTAGAATGCTCACTCTTTAGTTCATAGAACAGGTGAAACTAATTTTTCTTTTTTGCCAAAAAATATATTCAGTTTCTATAAAAAGCATGAAATTCAAAGTTTGGTTTTGCTTTGTTTTGTTTTGTTTTAAGTCTGTTACATGGCAGACAAAAAATTACCCAGAGCCATTGAGGTGACTGAATGAGTGTTCTCTTGAGATGCAGGATTAACCAAGCCTGGAATGAGCACGCTTGCTCCTGAGCTCCCTTTGGATGAATGGATTGACAAGAAAAGCAGTTGAAGAAAGCATAGAAACACTAGGAGGTAGTAAACACAGAGTTCACTCAGTGGAGGAAAGGGTCCCATGTTTGCGTCTGATATTTCCCAGAAACATATGTTCATTTTTCAGACCTGTACATATGCAAACTGTAGTTGCTCTGAGCATGGTCAGTAAATTCATTGCTTTCAGGATGCACCAAGCAATGGAGCATGTAAAGACTTATTTTACAGTGGAAGGTCTTTTCACTCCCTGGAACTATTAAACTTGCTGTTTAGGTACGTATCCTTTGTGCAGTACATCCATAGTAAATCCAAAGCAGAATGTGTGGGACACACATTGGAAGCATCAGCTGCTTAGATTTGCTGTGCATCTGGAAAACACACAGAATTATTAAAGCCTGTCTGGATAAAATTTCAGACGGGTACACAGAACATACCTGGAAAAAGACAGGATGGATATCAATGTGGTAAATTTGTTCATTTCATGACCCTTCTTTCCACAATTCAAAAGGAGGGAGGAGGGATTTGGGCATACGCACACACACATGTGCACACAACAAGAAAGGAGCATGGAATGTCCTTCTTGTATTGTTCTTTTCAGATGAGTCCTTCTTTTTGGAGGAATAATTAATAACATGTTGTGCTATACCCATTATGCCCAGCAGTCCTTTTTAACAGTGCAGAAATATTCATAGCTGTTGGCATGGTGCAGGGTTTGAGTAATTTAAATATGACTTCATATGTGAAGAAAGATCTATAACAAAGTGTTTCAGAATATTTCAGCGGATTTCTTGTGATTTGCTGTATTCTTGGATACACTGTTCACAGATGACCTTCTATTACTTAGAATTGCTCAGAGTAAAGCTGAAGGATATTGAAAGCTCGTGGAAATTCTTCAGCATTTGCATAAGCACTTCTAGCACATCAGACAGCATCATTTAGTTGGTACTGCCCATTACAATATACACATAATATAATAGTGTATTGTTTTGCTCCATTAAAAATGGCCAGATTTCCTCCACAGAAAGTGTAGCCTTAATAATGAGGCACAAGTCAAAAAACTGTTGCATAGCTTGCGGTCTTAAGATTATAATTGCAGGGCTGCCAGTTTAAAAAATCTGTTACTGAAAAAAATATGGAAGTCACTGACACACAGTAAATGTACAATTCTATGATACAAGTCTTGTGAAGTCCCTTTGCAGTGGAGGACTTGTCAAGCAGGACTCAGCTTGCCTTCAGTTTCTAACTGTGCAGTGTTTGCATTTTATGCTGTTTAATGCATGAACAGCTATACCAAGCCTTGTCAGACATGACTACCACAATTGTTGATGTTTTTCCTAACCGTTTCATGCAATTAGTTCTGAACACATTAAAAATAAAAATAAAAATAAATAAATAAATAAANGCATGCTTTTGCATAAGGAATTTATGTTTAATGTCAGAGACCACAGGGGTCCAGGAGAGCAGTCTTTAGAGGCAGATAATCTTCACATTATTGCATTCTGTACTGGCAAATAGCTAGACCGTCAGAACACAGCTGTCAGGAAAGGTAAAGCTGGAAATAGCATAACAGGAAGATTCTGTAGGTCTCTGAAACATTTCTGAAAGCAGAACTGAAAGTTTTGGCAAGTGGTTACAGAAAAGTACTGGTAGAGTAGTTAGTGTATCTAGCTTTAACTTTTTTTTTTGGAAACTAGTAGCCGCAGGATAATTAGGAAATGTTCTTCTACTTCAGAGAACCAGGGCTTCAGCCTGTGGATCACTGTTCATGGAAGGACTAGAATAAAGTTCTGGAATTCAGCCTTTAAAATGTCATACGCAGATGAAGAAAAATTTAAATTCTTTTTGGAGTTTGAGATCAGGTTAATTTCTCCACATATTTTCTTACCGTTTGGTCCTTGTATCCCATTAAATATTACACTCAGTAAACACCTCTATAATTACCAAGATGCTCTTTGAGCCATTTCAGAATTTGGATTTAATTAATAAAGCCCGGGTGCTGACAAGTCACTCTTTTTATATGCCTTTATAATAACAGTAGTCTTACAATAGAAAATAAAAATTCCATTTTGACATTTATCAGAATTCAGAGTGCAGTAGTATTTGTATGGAACTGTCATACACGGACATGTTTTCTGTTCTTTGCTAGAAGTAGTTTTTAAAGCTGTCTCCAGGAACACTTATGTGGCATTGAGAGGACTGTAAATGAAGTTCCTTCTGTGTTAGGTATGTAAAGCTCAAATAAATAGTGAAAACTTGTAACGCGCGCACACACACACGCACACACGCCTAGAACCACAGATTTTGCAAGGGAAGATGTGTTTCTCTCAAGTCTAGAACACAGCACCTTTCCCGAAATCCAGATGTAATGGTGCATGTTCTATGTATGAACTGCAGCATTCATGCACTCAGAAACACTTTTCTATAGCTTGAAAATGCAGAAGGAGAATAGCTATGGGCTAAAGGGGTTGCTCTGGAGTCAGCTGGCCAGGGCTGCCCTCTAGTCATCACTACTTACTTGCTGTGCATTATGATTGTGCTAGACATAAAAATTGGGCCAGAAGAACATGCAGCATGTAGTCTGTTCATCTAATGCTCTGTGCAGCACTAGGTCTGTCATGGGCGTAGAGTCAGTCCCCAGGACGGGGCAGTCCCTGCTGATGGTTCTCACCTGACACTGACTGGGAAGATGGACTGACTGCCAAAAGGTAGGCCACCACTGGTCTGTTTGGACTATGGTACTAAGCGTACTGCTAACCATTTTGTCAATATTATTTATGCAGTCAGAAGTTATAGATAGAGTTAATAAGAGTTTCAGATGGTGCTAATTGGTAACATCATCCAAGATATGGCATAATAAATGATGGAAGCCCCGTTTCTTCCATTCCCTACTGTAGGGTTTACCAAGGCTAATAACTTTCCCCTGCTTTACATAGTAAGAATCTTTAAACATGTCCCTTGTATTCTTCTGAAAATCAATCTTTTAGTTGCAAGGAACGAATGGTAAAGTCAGTATTTTGAAATGTCATTGCCCAGTGTTAGGTATGATTTCTCAAGGATAAGTAGGCACACTTACTTTGAGGCCATGTTTTTAAATGACTGTTTTCAGGCATTATGTTTGAAAATTACTGTTTTTATCTATATTGTCTTGCATGATATCTACATTGTCTTTTACATGATATGCAAAGAAAACTATTTTGCAAGGGTTTTGTTTGTTTGTTTGTTTGGTTCTTTTTCAGAGTGGTGAGACCAAAAATAAAAGATCTAATGCTTGGAGACAGCTTTTAGAAACTCGTTCTTGAAAAATATATTAATTCATTCAAAGCACAGTGATATAGCTGTGTCCTTTGCAAACTGTGTATGTGTATCCCATTAAATTATCTTAAGATTCTGAGGATATATGTGCCATTGTCTATTTGATAAACGACATCTTCTAAAAAGGGTAATAAAAGTCTGTTCTCCAATCTTTTTGTAAATGGGCTCTGCAACACTGTTCATAAAAAAATCTAAGTGATATTGTATTACTGTAATGGATCACCATGCGAAAGTTTTATGCATGTCAAAATATGTTTTTGAGGTTTACTGTTCAGACTCTAACATTCAGAATACTACTTCTTACTAAGTCTTAGAAAGTATTAAAAAGGATTTATTAGGATACTATGTCCTCTGAGGTCAAGCTGACAATTGTCCTATGTACAGGAAAATGTTCCTCAGTAAAAGTGAGTTTTACAAGTGTACCATAAGTCCTAATGAAAATTAAGAAGATATTGTGGACATAAATGGTCAACCGCTACTAGTGCTAAAGCAGCTACTATGCACCATTGCCATTTTCTAGACAATTATATGTTGGAAGTTAAGTTTTCTAACATATCCAGCAGAGCTACTCAAATGCAGCAGGATATAGATACCATTTATTCAAATATGAAATACTTAAAGTACACATGCTCCATTTTAATTTTCACTTTCCTGAGAGTTACAACAACTAAGTTTTGCAAATAACTGTACTACATCCAGGAAATACATTGTACTTTGTGGGTATTTCCTGACTTATACCTATTTAATTTTTAATGTTCAGGTTAATTTATAAAGGCTGAACTTTAAAGAGTCAAACTTTTCTTCCAGTTACCCTCCCACTGTTGGTTTACTTACAACTTTCCTCAAAAGGTGCAGTTCCTCACTAGACTTTCATCAGCAGAAATACATTGCTTATAAAGTCTTTTTCTATAATTATTGCTTCTCGTGTATTGGAGCACCACTTTGTCTGTAGCAGATATCAGACTTCACTCATATGCTGGGTTTTCTCCAGTACAACAAGATCATAAAAGACACAGGACAGTCTAAAATTTAAACATGAAAAAAAAATGTAGGTTTGGGAGTAGAGGTAAAGAGAGATGAATTGAATTGCCTGTTCCTAAAGAGGAAGCTAATGGCTCAAATAGGCATGCAGTCTGCGTTTCCTATTCATAACATTTACCTTAACACATGGATAAATGTGTACTTTCTTCTTCAGGTGTGATTTTAGAAACAGTATGGTATAAAAAAAATACCATATTTGGCCAGATTTTCAGGAGCTGTAGCAGCAACCTTACTCATAAATGCAAGGTTGATGTGAGCTCCCTTCGCCATTAACACCTGCAGAGTGAAAACTCATCAGCTAGAGTACCATACTTGACAACTTAGCCCTGATCATGGTAAGAAGCTTTTTGCCTAAAAATAAAAGATAAGATTATTAACTGATGTAAAGCAGCATAGCTTCATTATGTTTATTTGAAGTATGTAGATTTATACCAGATCAAGATCAACGGTGTGAGCTCCAGCTCACCTTCACTATATATGTACTTTAAGAATCTTAATTCTTAAGTGATTAAGAAGCAGTAATCTTAAGAAGAAAAACACTTTACAGTTCCGAACATGGCAAGCTGTAATTGCTGCGTTTTCTGCACAAGGAAAGCTCCTGTCCATTCAGATTAGGATTTACTATGGCTGGCCTGATCCCATGGATTTTTATAGATTCTAACCTGGTACATGAGATGAAATGCTCTTTTTTTAATTACTATTTACATATCAGTTACCGTATATGTAGGTACATGTAAATTGCTTTAGGTACACTGTTTCATGTTACCTCAGGTCATTCTGGAGATGTAGAAAACTGAGCTACACATAGAGAGCAATGCCTGCTATTGTAGATGAAGTTTAGAGGAAAGACTTCCTCTGCACGCATATAGAAAGTAAACACCAGGAAAATAATATGTTTCTGTGTTTCGGTTGGTTAAAGAAAAATGGTGAAAGAAATATGGAGTGAAAACTGGTATACTTCTCTGATTCTCTGTTTTATTTTGTCATATTAATTATAAATGGAGTACTTTTAAATAGCCCATGATGTAGTGTTCAAGCACAGTTCAGTCAAGTATAATAATTTAGCCTTTGGATAGGTACTTAAACAAAATGAAGGAATGGATTTTTAACAGGCAGCCTACTTCCCTACGAACTTTTAAAAGCATTCTTACCCCTCCTAAATGTTAGCAGAAGAGGGAACCATATTCTTTTTTATTTGTCCTTCGTATTTGGAAGGTACAGTAATAGTGTCATTTAAGGTCAACCAAGTTATGGAAGACTGACTTGCCGTTCCTTTTATTGAAAGTTTATTTTCTAGTGATCATTTTACAGCTTTGTTTCAACAAGTTTCAATGAACTTTCCCATCACTACTTAGAAAATACATTTGGTAAACAATCACTGACTTTGTACCAAAGTCCTATTGTCTTTTGTCTATGTTATCCTACTGTGGGTTCTTTGATAAGAAATGGAGAAAATAGATATGATTTTAGGAAGTTTTATATCCTTTGAAAGGGACAGATAGACAGTATTAATGTCCACTTTTTTTGATTCGTTCCAGGCCCATGTGAGGCAAATATTTGCACAGGATAGAATTCTAGAGAAGGGAGAAAGCTCTAACTATAACACTGCTGTTGATCTCTTTTCTTGCCCTGTGTAGATGACAAATAAATTGTCCAGACAAGTAAACTCATTGAAAATTTAATTCTTAGGAGAATTTTATTTTTAAAAGGTAGGTGGAATTCTGCAAGTATTTTTATTTCATTTTTCACATCTTCCCAAATATTTCTGTCTGTAAAAAAACTGTATTATGAGCCTTCATCTTTGGTCAAGATAAAATTTTGTAGAAGATTTAAACAGCTAATGTTGATTCAATGCAGGTTTGAAATATTATAGCATGTTATGTTGCCAACGTGTAAGTGAACTGTATAAAGGTTTGAGGTACTTAAAAGATACCAATTACACAAGCCTACTTAATCTTTAATTTATGTATTTTGATTTGTCTACATTGAGCTTTAAAAGGCATATTTATGCATTTGTTATGCAACTATATAAGTCTGTGTTCATCAGAAGGGGTCATATAGTTCAGTGTAGTTTGTGAACCTGGTTGCTGATTGATCAAATAAATCAAGTTTTAAGTAGATGGGTTTCATTATTTTTTCAAAGAAACTGGAGAAACTGGAGGTCCAAAATGAAGGTTATTCTTGGATTTTTCAATGATTGTAGATGAGAATGGTAGGTAGGAAGAGGAAAAGGAAAGATGATCTTTTGATTTTTTTTTTTTTTTTTTTATAGCACCTAGCATAGAAATGTGTAATATATGGTATATAAAATTGTAGTACTTGTGACTTGGTTCATAAGATTGCATATCTCTCCTCACTGTATATGGGATCTGTGACAAAGTCCTGGCTTTCCCAAGGCTGGTGACTAAATATATGTGGAGTTATTCCTAAGAAAGTATGTGTCCAGTAAGAGTTTTTAAGGGAAAGCTCTTGTATTTTCAAATTAGTGCTTTATCTAAATTCAGAATAATTTCAAATGTAGACAAGCTTCAGTTTCAACTTCAAAAGGTTTTCAATACTAATAACTGGGCAGAGGGTGATCACCTTGCAGAATAATGTCAGTCAAATCAAAAAGTGAAACAACTTTCTAAAACTGTGTGCTGTCATGGAGAGATCATATTTTATGTTCTGTGTGATCTTATTGTGATGCTTTTTAGTTTATGATAGTGTGAGAGTGCCTCTTTTCAACAAACTACAACACTTCACTAATTCAGTAGTTATTTTCTTGATAGCAGTGCACCTGCAGCAAAGGAACAACACAGACTTCTGTTTTCAGCCAACTTTAAGATTTATTGTACCTCTAGGTAGAGATTTATCTTTTTCTGACTAGATCAATATCTAACTCTCAGGCCAATACATCCTGATTGAATCTCAACAGAAGTCAATAACTTCAATAACAATAACCTATTATGTCACCTAATAGACAAAGATTTTGTGTGTGTTGGATCTAAGAAAGAAAATAACATTTGTGAACATGCACACCCCAAGTTTTATTATAGGATATCTTTAAATTTTATCTATAGAACATCATAATCTTTTTTTATGTGCATCAGAAGGTTATGAAAACTGTGGTACACTTAATTCTAACACAGAATTTTCAGCATTCAAAAATATCTATCTTTAGTCAGCATTCTGTTGACCCATATTGCATTTATTAGACGTCTTTTCTATGTGGAGTTTGAACTAATTTTTTAATTTTTTCCAATAGAATGGAACTTTGTTACAAGTACTAAGCTTTCTGTGAATTTATAGATTTTTGTTGGTTAATTTTTTTTTCAGAAAATATTACAATAATATTTTGTTTCTAAAAGTTTTCATTCAATTGGTAAGCAAACTGGTTAATCGTATATGTAGGATACTTGTTGTTACTCATATATATATATGTATATATACACATCTATAGTTACATTTGGATGTACTAAATCTGACACTAAAGAAAAGTCCAAAGTGAAGAATTTTTGCTGATTGTATTTTGCCAGTGGTTGAAATTGATGATTTTGCTTTGAACAGTCATTAGCTTGCATGGCCACAGTCATAACACATCAAACAGAAATGGTTTCATTGTTATTCAAGTACCTAGGTTATACATGGAAAAAGTGTTTTGCATTTCCATGTTGACAACAGTCCCATTGTATTTCATTTGCACTTGAAATTTATGAATAAGCATACTTAAATGCTGAGTAAGGTTGAACTCTAAGTACCTTATGACAATTACTTATAAATTATGCTGTAGTGCTGTAAGGTCCTTAATGTGTTACACATGGATCAGTGACGCATTGAGGTTAAGTGGCATGCTCATGGGTATGTCATGAGTAAGTATCATGGGGAGAGAAGAGTGCAACCATGTAAACGCTTGGTCTGTTGGCTAAGCAAGCTTTCTTACTAACAGACAAGTTGAATTATATGTCTAGACACTGTCTGTCAATTGTAATTAAATTAGCCAGCATATGAAAGTTTGTTCAAATGTGGAATCTTTCCAAGATTTTGTGCTGCATTTAGTTCTTAATTAGCTGGGCATTATTTTGACCCTATTTGGAAGCATTTTTGTCGTGTCTTTTGTCTATTGGTGACACCAGTTGCTGTCTCCTTGTCCCTCTTATCAAGGTGACCTGCTTTGAAAAGAAACCACAATATTATTCAACATCATGAGCAAATATGTTAATTATCTCAAATTATTTAGATACATTCTCATGTGCTTATTAAAGACAAAAAGTTAAATTTAATTTGCATAGAAGTCTAATTTAATAATAGTAGATGAGAAATGTGAAGTCAAGTCTGTGACTCAATCTTTATTTTCCTTTCCATTATGAAGGAAGTAATAAGGAACTGTGGATTATGAGTGAAATATTAGCAACTTTAACCTTGAGTGCTCTGTTATTTTGTCATTTTCATTCAAACTATAGATTAAAAACATTTTGATGTGGGTAGATACATAGGCAGATGACATTATAAGAAGCGGTGTTAGATACTGGTAGTCCATGCTATTTCTGTTTTAAGAGAGGGGTATTTCCAAGATGGTGAATATAAGCAGCGAGTCTTCAGATAGTTCTAAGCTCTTTCTTGTCAAGTGGGATTTTCTTTGAGAAGATTCCCGTACTTAATTCCCATCTGCCGTGTTCAGGGGTTGCTGAATTCATCCCCTTTTTACTTAATTGTTTTGTTCATCTCATGTGTCATAAGGTTGTTCCTTTTCACCAAGGATTAAATGCAACCCTAAGAAATTCATATTGTGAAGAAATCACCTTCAATGAGTAATTTCCTCCTTTCCCGCATTCTTTGCCCTTGCCTTATCTTCACATGCACATCATTTGCTTGCTCCCTGTGCTTGTCTACCTGAACAAGTAATGGAAAATTATTCAATAACTAGGCAGCATTAAAGTTATCTGTTAGTCTTATATCTGTATCTAGGTATATTGCATAGGTATCTTGAGCATAATACTGAAAATATTCTGTTATACAGCAAGCATTCAGTGGTTATCAGCTTTCAGTAAGCTTTTTTTTTTCTTTTTTTCCCCTAATTAGGGTACAGTTTCTTCTTTGCTTTTAAATATATTTTTAACTGAATTGTCAAAAAAAGAAAAATTAATTTTCAGCACAGCAGGAGCATCATACTTCTGTAGGCTTGTCTCATGCTGCTTTACTCAAGGCACATGCCTACTATTTAACAGGAACATAACAAAATCTGACTGTTCTCTTGTTCAGGTTGGAGAATCTGACCATTTGGCGCTGTTTGCTCCTAACCATATGTTTCTTCAGAGCTATGGAAGTGCCGCTAATTCAGATTCAGTTCCAAGGAAATGACACTAGTCAGTGCAAAACCACTGAAGTATCCTTTGTTATAAATGGAATGATTTCATCATATACATTTAGGTGGAGAACTAGTATATAGAGACATTTTGCTGCTAGACTGTTGTGGTTCAGCTCCAGCAGGCAGCTGAGCATCACTCTCCCCAGGTGGGATGGGGGACAGGCTCAGAAAGGTAAAAGTGAGAGAACTCATGGGTTGAGATAAAGACAGGTTACCAGGTAAAGCAAAAGCCACGCGCGCAAGCAAAGCACACCAAGGGATTCATTCGCTGCTTCCCATGGGCAGGCAGTTGTTCAGCCATTTCCAGGAAAGCAGGGCTCGTCACACGTAATGGTTTCTTGGGAAGACAAATGCCATTTCTCCCAGCGTCCCCCCCTTCCTCCTTCTTTACCCCAGCTTTTATGCTGAGCAAAAAAGTCCTTCATTCTATGTAAACACAGCTCTGCAACAACCAAAAACATCACCACTATTTTCATCAAAAATCCAAAACACAGCATTGTGTGAACTTCTGCAAAGAAAATTAACTCTGTCCCAGCCAAAACCATGACATAGACACGAATATTTTTATTCAATCCCATGTCTGTCTTTGAGGCTTTCTTCTACTCCTCCATTCCTCATCTTCTACAGTTTTGTGTGGGCAATAATATAAGCTTCAATAATGGAGAAGCAATTTTAGGAGAGGTCAAAAATGTTCAGGGGATTTGCTTAAAAGAACATTGTTTTGCTGTGTGAAAATTCATAGGAACTTGTGCAATATTTTTTCAAAAGAAGCAACTTGCGTGTTTTCAGGACATAAAATTTGATAAATGAATAGTGACAATAGAGGGATTAGCCCTATTGCGAGCTCTTTTTAGAATCTACAGGTAAAAAGTGTGCAGAATTTTTCTATTTTACCTATAGATATCACCCTGGAATGTTGAATCATCTAGAAAAAAGATTAGATTAATGGAGAACCCTAATCATTGTCCAGTCCCCAAACTAGGAAGTGTACATAGAATCATAGACTGATAGAATTGGAATGGTTTGGGTTGGAAGAGACCTTTAAAGATCATCTAGTTCCAAAGTGAGAGTTTCTCCCCAAA
The DNA here is from genome assembly GCA_013399475.1 of Chauna torquata. Classification (NCBI taxonomy): domain Eukaryota; kingdom Metazoa; phylum Chordata; class Aves; order Anseriformes; family Anhimidae; genus Chauna; species Chauna torquata. The sequence goes on along the minus strand of VXAL01008554.1, from coordinate 172,182 downwards.
TATAGAAGTAGATAAGGAAATATAGTAATTAGAAATTACCAAGTGAATAACATTCATAAAGAAAGCTAAAGACACTGGAAGCTAAGAATCCTTGAATGACAGGATGACAGGTTACATGGGTTTAGGGGACTGTTTCAAGTAGGAATTGGCAAAAAAAAAAAAAAAAAAGGGAAAGTAGCAACGATAGGATCATAACTGGATGAAGATGATAAAATTGTTAAGAATGATACAGAAAAAAAGTTAGATCCATGCTGTATTTGGAAAGAAACAGAATTATTTGCTTATCATACCATACAGCCTTAATAGTAGCTGTGAAGAATGGTGTGTCACATCTGCTTGGGGAAAAATATTTTCTAAGAAACAGTCTCAGATAACTTCTTCACAGCTTGAATATTTAAGATCTAGCTAATGCATTTCTGGTCCAACCAATGTTCATTTAAAGTAAATCCTCTATTACTAGCGAAATTCCAGAACATTTGCAGAATGTAAATGTCTGTCAGTTTTCTGAAGGGACAAGCAAAAGGAGATCTGTAACATCAGGCTCGCAAAATTAGGCAAAATAAAATAAAATACTGGAGAAAGAATTTAGCTAGTAAAAAGTAGAAATAGCAATAACACCTTTCAATATGTTTTTCTGTAAAATAGATCATGTTAAAGAAACCCAATTACATTGTTTCATGAAATGACAGGTTACACTGAAAAAGATAACTGCTATGCCACATGGCATTCTAGTTAAATACATAGCAATAAGTAGTAGCAACAAAGCAGATATGAAATGGATGTGAACTTGCTACCTGGAGGTAGCCGAAGTTGTCACTGAGACAGAATCATCATGAAAGAGATACCACCAGAGGTCTAAATGGATTGGTGTAAGACCAACTCTATTCAACTTTTTCTTGTATGGTTTAGAAGTAAATGTAGGGCTATTGCTGATAAAAATTTTGGATGACAGAAAAATGGCAAAATGTTAAATAAAGATGAAAACAGCACATTCTGGCAGAATATTTGATAAGCAGAGCCACTCAATGCAATGAATGCAAAGTGCTACAATTAGGGACCAGGAATTTATAATAGAAGTGAGGGAGGTAGAAATGTATCCAGGAGAACCATAACTATATAAACTAAGAGTGAAGCAGCTCAAAATGAGCTACCAAGGCAGTAATGAACTAAAAAAGCCTAATACAGTTCTTAAATAGATTTTTTTACTTATTGCAAAAGAAAAGGAAAGTTAAATNTATTCATTTCGTTTGTATTTTTTTAAAATTTTGGAAAGCTGAAAGGAGGCAATAACACTGTATGTTATTAGTGAGAAAAAAGGCTTTACAGTGACACGTTTTTACCATTTATTTTATTGGGAAGGTTAGCTTCATGAGAATGTAGCAGTATCTTTACAAAGAGAAATGCAGGGAGTAATGTAGTGGTCTGAGAGAAGATAACAAAAGTCCAAGGTTTGAATATGAAACTGCATACCACCAAATAAAGGGCAGACCTTTTACTTTATGATAAAGAACTGGAATATTGTCAAGAAAATAGGTGATATTTTCTACTTCTTGATCACTTCAGTTCAATATTATGTGCTTTCAGGAGGACGTGCTTTAGCCAAAATCAAACTACTAGGTTCGGTACAGTGCTAGTTCTGCTGATGGCCTGAGCTCTATGGGAGGTCTGGTGGTCCCATCTGGCTTTTAACACAGTGAATCCGTTAGATAAAGAATTTACCATTAAACTTGAATAGCTGAGTTATTTGCAAGGATGTATCTTGACAGTGGATGTATCAGGCTGCAAGGTGAAAAGCTGATGTTTACAGGAACGACTACAATCAGATTGGAATAAACCATCAATCCTCTATTACTAAATCCAGGAAATATCTCTTCCAAAGCATAGTGAGTGGGAAGTAGCAACACTCCGAAGTCAGTGGGACAAGTACGTCACTTCAGTGGAAAAACATCCCTGATAGTGGTGTCCCGATTCAGCCAGCTTACAAAAGGCAGAGAGAAATTTACTTTAAAATCCTGTGAACAATTCTAACTGAAAGAGAACTGACAGACCTGGAAGCCATATACATGTGCTTTAACTATTGGCGAGAGAAAGAATGACAGCTTCCTGCTCAAATAGGGTGGCCAGTTACTATGGTATTTCTGTAATAGATATTCCTTTGGTTTGCAGCAATTGCATGTGGCAGATTGGTGTTTCCTGTCTGCTGTCTGGTAGGCAGCGTGGCAGCAGATTCTTCATTTAACTCGTTTGATTATGCTTTGCATTATGAAAACAGTGGAAGGTGCTATGATTACATTTGGTATCCATGCGATTGCCACATAAATTGGTGTATTTTCCACTCAATCAGGGAAGCTTTCTTCAAATTCCTTAATTCAGGAGGCTTTGGTAGAAGATATTTTCATTTTGTAAATTCAGGTTGTTTTTCATCAAGATTTTTGAGAAGGCTTTAATCACTAATAGTAAATTGAACAGATTTTTTTCTTCCTGGGGGTATCCACTGTATTTTAATCAGTCTGGTTAATCTCCCCTCTTTTATATATCAAATGAACACTATTTTAACCTACTTATTAAAAAAAAAACTTACCATTTTCTTTTTGAAAATATACTTGTTTTTCTGCAATTTGTATTTTATTGCAGCAGTTGTATTTCAATACTGTATTCATGTATTTTATTTCAATGATAATTATCCTAAAGAAAGGGTGTAGTGTCTTTCAGTCCCACAGTCATGACCACAGAAGGAAATAGACCACTAACTGTCATTTCTACTGTGCTTTGACTTTTGGTAATGAAGGTACTTCTCTAGTGATGCCCCTGGAAAAGAACAAAATGTGTAATGTTACTTATATAAATCAGATCTGACTCAAAGAGCTCGATTAAAACCATCTATGTTATAGAAGCATTCAGAATGTGGAGTATGACCAAAATCTCTGTATAGCACCTTTTTTGTTTGTTTGTTATAGTCTGTACTAAATCGTAAATCCAAGTTGAAGTCTATTGAGTTCTAGATTTGAAATTGGTTGTGGAGTTTTAAGAAAAAAGAAATGCATCTTCTACTCCTACTTGCTCAGTATTTGCCCTAAAAGGCAAAAAGCCCTACTTCATTCTCTTAAAAGGGATGTGTCTAATTCTCTCAAGGTGTAATAATATTAGATCTTGAAATGTATTTTAGTATATATATTATATTAAGAATATTAAGTTAAAGTAAAAATAAGCTAACTGCATATCCTAAAGCAAAACAAGAATAAAAGTAGGGCTTTTGTTCACAAAGTAAAAATAATATTCGTGATATTACCATCCGTAACAGTTCTCTTTCCTCAGTAAATAGTAAAAGTCACACATTTAATCAGTCATTAAATAAATATTTAAAATTATATTTGAGCCATTTAGTGGTTGTGTTTATGACAAGACAGACATATAAGAAACTAGAATATGGGAGATCTAATAAGACCTACTGACTTCAGAAAATCTCTACTGACCAGGCTCATGATCCAACAGCAGAATGGAAATTTTCCATACAAAAAATTAACTTACCCTTGACAAACTAGTTTGTCATTAAAGTGAAACCATTTATTTATTTTCACTAGACAGAAAACCTTTGAGCTAAGAATGTTAAAATGAACCACAGTTTATTCTGGGAAGGTTCCATTCACACATCATGCAGGAGTAGGCTGTAAGAGAAAGCTGACTAAAATTGTGCATTGGTTACTGAATCTAAAATAAGTTCTCCTTATATATAAGCAGTAAGATAAATTGCCTCAAGTGCACCACACTGTCAGGTAAGAACATAGTTAAATACTATGATAAATGCATAGTTAGGCACTTGGCTGTGACAGACTTTTTCTTAATAATTGTCTGCACTTGACTTAAAAATATCTTGATTTTTACAGTCTCAATTACGGTTGAGCCTTCTGTGCAGCTTTTCTTACATGCAAGTAAAATGGTTCTCCACAGAACAGTTTAAAAAAAAAAAGTGACACGTTGTCAGATGCCACAGAAAAACCTTAGAGGAAAAAACTTGAAGAAAAGTAGGAATTGACTGCAGTTAAGTATCGGGAATGGATTTGGAAAGTCTGGGTGGAAAAGGAAGTAAAACTTGCCAAAATAAACATATTTTCAGTGCTTTCTCAAATCCAAAGGTGTAGGGTAAAAGGAAAGAAGAGAAGCAATCCAGAGCAGTAGACATGAATCTTTTTTTAAGAGCTTGACACTTCAGTGTACTTCTTGGTCAGTTTTGTCTTATGTTTAAGGATGAATGCATGACCATCATGAGGAAATTTGCTGATGCCAATGAATTGTGAGGAATTGTCAGTAAAGAGGAAGAAGCTTATGTCGCTGAGGTCAAGAGCAAGAAGAGCATAATGAAATTTAATTGTATCATGTAGTAAAGGCCATGTTGCAGGACTATAAGATTATCTACAGTAACTCTGGTCTTACTAATTTAACAGTATCATGGTAGGAGAAAGTCCTGAGCAAGTCAATCTTAGATGAATGACCAACATGATGTAATCTGAAAAAAAAAAGAAAAAAAAAGAAAAATATAAAGTGTAATTAAAGTGTAAGTAATTAAGGTGTAAGTAAAGGTGATGATAAAATCTCAGCTGGAATGCAGCCAGGTATCTGGTCATTTGTAGTCAAGAAAGGTAAATTCGAGCTGGATAATGTGCAGTCCAAGATTAGAAATTATCAGATTAAAAAATTACTGTGATTTAGAGGTGAATAAATTTAGACAAGTTTGAAGAAAAAATGTGTTCTTAGGGAACCTTCCATGTGGGAAAACAGACCCCACATAACTTTAAGGTGGAAATTTGTATGACTAGACCTAGCAGTCCAGAGCTCCAGAGCTGTGTGTCCTTTGCAACTCCACTTCAATAGTTCTAAACTTCCACACATTGTACGTGGTTTTTAACACAGCCATCAAACTTCTGTAACAGTCTAACACAGTCTTCAAACTTCTGTTCTTTCCTTAGTACTAGAAACAGGGTGTCCCCGTAACAATGAATACATCTTGCTTTTTCTTTCTTGCTTTCCTTTCTTAATGAAGATGAATAAATATTGGACACATAGCTGAAAAGTAGTCAGTTAACAGTGTTGTGTTTAAATTTAAAAGGCCTGTGACAGTTCTCTTTTTCAAATTCTTTCCTCACAGTTTTTGACAAGGAGATAGTCTTCTTTAGTATGAACTTCC
>VXAL01008554.1:152924-166444 GCA_013399475.1 Chauna torquata | reverse complement strand
GACAAGGAGATAGTCTTCTTTAGAATGAACTTCCTGTCTTCTTGTGTGATGAACAGGAGCCCCTGCCAAGTACACGGAAGACACTCAGGGGCAATTGCTACTTTAAAAGGAACTGCTGGAACTTTTCATATTGTCTTATTGGATAAAACAAGGAAGGTAGTTCTCCTTACATCTTTTGGATGCATTAGAGAAATTTGAAGTTCTGTATGACTTTAGAGGTATATTGCCAGAAAAATTGGTGGATCTGCTAGTAACAAGGATAGAGCGTTAGGGTTTGCACCAAGTTATGTACCTCATACTTAGGATGGAGTAATACAACTTCAGGATGTACGTACTTAAACACAACCAAGAAAAGAGAGAGAGCTAAATCTTCCCTTATCTCCTGTCCTTCAGCATACCCCAAACTTAAATCCAGTTTTCTTATTCTAAACTTTGGATCCAAATTTTTGGAATAAAAAACTTACCCATTTTAATATACTGTGTTTTCAGAAAAGAGGAATATGGTGCTGAAAAATTAGTCAACCTTTCGCTCCAGAAGTTGTTATTTACTGTCTAAAAGCATTGATTCAGTGCCACACACCTTGGAGTAAGAATGAAGAGGAAAGTAAATGTAATTCAGAGGAATTTCTGTTCATGTAAAGTAGTTTAAAAATTTAAGTGACTAGTGTAAGTACGAGGATTCTATGGAAGACGGATGTTCCAGTATGTGAACTTTGGTCTATTTCAAATTGAAATGGAAGTGGTTTTTTTTTTGTTTTTTTTTTGTTTTGTTTTTAAATCCCATACTTTCTCCATGCATATACATAAACATTAAAAGTTCCAGTAAATTTGGTTTCTATTTCAACTCTGATTTCTATTATATCACTAAAATGACAATGAAGAAGTGCCAACAGGAAAGATTATTTCATTATGAAAAATCAAAGCAATTTATTTGAAAAATGTCAGGAAAAAAAGCAGAATATTTTGACTTCTAAAAACTTTCTATCATCTTCCATTTTTTCAGCAAAATGAAATTTCAGTACAGTAGGATCAGATTTTGTGAAGTGTGTTGATTTTGATGAGAACACATACTTCAGTTATAAGAAATCATTTTATCCAAATGTCTCCTTGCCTTTCTATTATACTGTATATAAGTTGTGGTTAATTTCAGTACATTACAGTGAAATTTGTGAAAAAAAGACCTGTTTCTAACTCTATAATACAAAGGAAAAATACATTGATGAACATACAGGTATACTACTTTTAGCTAGCTTGTCCAGAATCTAAACATCTTATAAAAAGGTACTTACAGTGCAAAACTATGTTAAAATCATTCTGAATCTTCATGGATACTTTAAAATATTATTTTTTGCAGATAGTTCTACTTATTTATGTATGATTTGTTTTCAGAACAGAAGGGAAACAATGGTACAAGCTACATGAAAATTTCCATTTCACATGTAATAATGAATAATTGGCTTTACTAAAAATAAATACAAATGAAGTAATTTTATATACAATAAAATAATATTCTGGAAATGAATTTTGGGATCGTCTGAGACTGTGGGAATCACAGACCATGGAAATAATGCTGTTCGGCAGATTGCCTAGAAGAGTAAGGCTCTAATTCTTAAGTTGCTTTGTATTAATAGGTATCATATGTTTAAAATGTACCCAGAAACAATATTTGATCATGCTATTGTAAATTTTGTTACTAGTTATAGCATCCACTGAATTTAATAGTCCAAAACCAAGTTATATTAAAAATGTAAATTTTTAAAAATTTGATGTTAATAAAATTAACATTTCACATATTTATTTATGTTTTTCTACATAACTCACTCCAGCATATCAATGTCTTTCATGTACTGGGGAGCCCAGAACTGGACCCAGCACTCCAGATGTGGCCTCACCAGTGCTGAGCAGAGGAAATGGATCACCTCCCTTGAACTGCTGGCAATGTTTTTCATAATGCAGCCTGGGATGCTGTTGGTTTTGTTTGCTGCAAGGGCACATTGCTGACTCATGTCCAGCTTGTTGTCCATGAGGACCCCCCAGATCCTTTTCTTGAAATCTACTTTCCAGCTGATCTGACTACAGCACGTACTGATGCCTGGGCTTATTTCTTCCCCAGTGCAGGACTTGGCATTACGGAATTCCATGAGCTTTCTGTCAGCCTGTGATCAAAGAAATTAGCAGGATCCGATTTACAGGCATCATCATGAGTGAAAAATGTACCATCACTTAAACTGACCCCAAGGGGTTGACTCCCATATTGTAACTTTTGCTTGTGCGTACATCATTGACTAAATGTTAAGAAAAATTTCTGGTGGTAATGCATAAAAATAAATAGAATTTTAGGCTTACTCTGTTTTAATTTTCTCTGTGTACAATAGTAAAAACAATAAAAGCTTATCTTTCACTTCACATATGAGTATTGCGTAAGTTACATTTATGAAGATAAGTGTGTGTAATTGAGATGTATTAAATAAGATAGTATAGTTTTTGGGTAGTTTTAAAAGGTAAGTAGTTTTATTCAGAAATTAACTTTTGTTAAAATAAAGGTATCTGTGGCATCTTCAGCGAGGTATGAGTTCTCATTAATAGTTCTGTAAAGTAGATATTTGAACAATGATAACACATGAGAAAACTGCATTTTGGCAATGTACTTTTCGTCTAGGAACGTTATGTAAATTGGATTCATAATTTATTAATATACTATTATAGTTGTTCTAATGTAGATTATTTTATTTTCTTCATATCCGCAAGCAAGTTGACTGGCTAGCAGCATCTGGCATTGTTATATTAAAAAAAAAAAAAAAAAGCAGTGGAGCACTGTAAAGCATCTCCGTATAGGGTGTTATATAATCCATTATTTATTATTTGTTTGCACACAGAAGGCAACCAATTGGCTTTTAAGCCTGAATACCAGCTAAACCCAGCTTATTTGGATTGTAGAAAAGCTTTATGTTTCCAGAAAATCTCCCATTCTCCCACTTTTCCTGAAAAGAACGGTTATGCCTAGCATTTCCCTTTGCTAGAACAAGCTAATTCTGATCTTTCTTTTGTTTGTTTGTTTTCTTTCCATCATAGGAGTCATCAGGACTGCCTTGCACAACATGGACAGGGAAGCCAGAGAGCATTATTCCGTTGTCATCCAAGCCAAAGATATGGCTGGGCAAGTCGGAGGGCTGTCAGGGTCAACAACTGTAAATATCACACTCACGGATGTCAACGACAATCCACCCAGGTTTCCTCAGAGTATGTACAATTTTAGCATATAATTGTTTTGGGAAAAAAAAAAATCATGCTGATTTTCAGTGAAGTAAGAAGCTGTTAGTGAAATCCAATTAATATTCAAATTCATGGGGAGAAGGCAGCTAAGGAAGTGTTTGGATTCACCAATATTTTTTAGTTTTCCTGTGTTTTCAGATGAAGCAGAGAGATGGCATAGCTGAAATACTGAAATCAGTGAAGACTTCTTTCAATTAAACACTGCATAAGAGTGAGATGGGTGCTAAAGGAATATTCTTGTCATGTGTGGGTTATTCTCCAGTCCTTTTAGAATGTATATATTGCAATAACTGCACAGGTTTAATCCCACAAGTGAATTATGTTGTTTCATGGTACAAATCAACAGAAAGTAACACATTCAAAGTGTAAATCTGTCATGCATTTGGCTGCTTCCATACACATCTATCAATTTCTGTTTCTTCCTCTATACCCTTGCAGACTTTTAAGATCACTTTTTACATTACAGACAGTCAAAACCTAAGCTGTTCACTGTTGCTGAGCTGCAGTGAAGTCTGCCTTTATCCTAGTTAAGTGAATTGTTGATGTTGATGTCAAACTGAATGCTCTCACGTGCATATATGAAAAAATATATGCTAGAGTAGTCTTGTTAGAATATCTTAATGTGACCACTAATAGGAAGTTCATTTTTATCGAACTCATTGTGTGCACATTGATCTGACACAACAGCTGGAGCCCTGTAAGAATTCTGAATTCAGTCAGCAATTTATTTAAAAGTCTTCTGGAATGAAATTGCATCGCTAAACCTACTCTCCTTTTCAGATTGGCTCAAGGCCAGTAAGAATATTGTAATCTGGAGTCAGACATTGCATGAGCCCTTGTAGACCATAATGGACTAGTAGCTATATGTACATCCACTGGGAAATACATTAAGCTGTTTGAATGAGAAGATTTATAAACAATAGTAGAGATCACGAAGCTCCGGGGAAAAACAAAGCTCCCTGGCAATACACATTATGTAAAATCTGGTCAAGCAGTAAGAAGGCTCATTAAAAGTGTTGTAGAAATGATTATTTTTTCTGTGCCTCACAAACACACACAATAAAGCATTTTAAACAGAACCTTAAGTGAAGTATATTTGGTTTTGTGTTCCACAGAATTGTCATTACATTCCTCACTGTATTTAATTCTTCCTAACTGTGGGAAAGACAAAAAGGTATGGCATATCTTTGAAGAAATACAACATCTATAGCAGTTAAAGTACAAAAAATGTCAGGTTTCCTGCATACTCAGGGACACCTGGATCCCTATGTACCAGTTTTCAAGAGCTGGTCCTTTTATTTTGAGTGGAAGGTTTTGGCAGGCTGACTGACAAGCAGAAATGTACGTTAGCACATATATTTCTTTATTTGTATTAATATTTTTTCAGAAATAGAAGAAATAAAATGTTCAGATTATTTTCTACACGTTTTAAAGGATTCTAATAATTGCATAAAATAACTTCAAAAACTATAAAACATCATTTCGTTTCTAATGAAAACTCATTATTTAACAAAGCAAGGTAAAAAAAACCATGTATTTTAACATTTATCATTTTTTAACAGAAAATACTAATCCTGGAACAAGTATTGAAGGGTACAAATATCTTTCCTTACACAGGATTCATATACCACAATGATGACTATAACATTACTTTTTTACTCCTTTTCAACAAGTATAATTGAAACCCTTTCCAAAAGAACAGTAGCTGTATGTTAGTAATACAGAATCAAAATACAGGTGATCTAAAATCAGCCTATCTTACCATCATGAATTATTGCAATAATACATGAGTATTACACTAATAAAAATAATTTCATTATTCTTCTTCTCCTTTCTTTGTATGCCATGCTTTTCAGTTAAATTTCTCTTCAATTTCCTTATTAGATGGAATGCTAAATGAGACTTACTGAGGTTTGTCACATTCAAAATTGAATTCAAGGGAAGTAGTAACCAAAACTACATATATCAAGTGTATAACCCTTGGGACAGGCTGAGCCTCAGCTAAACTGCAGACTCTCTTTGGTTAGTTTCCTTTTCTCCATTACCGTACTTGTGACTTACGAATCTGACTCTAACTGTATGAGTATTTTACTTCAGAACAAGATGAGAAGCACATCTGATTGGAGCTTGTATTAATTGTTTTATTTAGAAATATGCTTTACTGCATATATTTAAAAGATCATATCTTTCTGGCTAGATATGGTAGATAAGTGTTCATTGGAGATGCATATCGGCTAAGGTATGCAGGATTTGTCCCCCATAAAGAAACACTTCAAAAAAGCAATTAAAACATAAAAATAGAGGTTATAAATCTATCTGCTTATATAAATTTACTGTATTTTTTTTTCTGTACTGACTCTAAATATAGCTGACTTTCTTTCAAAGAAATTACTAAAAGAAGAGCTATGGTGTTCCAAAATACCAAAAAGACTACAAAGAAGAATATGAAACATTTCTGCATAAATTTATCAGTATGATGGTTCCAGTTCTGAAATAGAGGTGAATACATGGTAACAATAATCTGTGAAATAAGATGCATACCTGAAAAATTCTGCTTGCAAAATACAGTAGTATGTCTCAGGTGCAGGCATGGGGTTGTGAATTCAGCAGGCTCATAAACCGAACCTCAAATACATTTTGCTTATCAACTGCTTATTGCATCTTTTACAATACTGCTTTATTTTTATTCATCACAAGTTTCCTTTCTTTAGAGAGCCCAGTTATAAATGAACTAGCCATGTAATGTAAGCTGACAGACAGTGCTCTGCATGGGAAGATTCTTTGCTTTTCAATAATCAGCATCTCTCAGTTCTTGTTAGTTTTACCACTGATGGATCCACTTGGCTGATAGTTGAAGGCCCTAATTTCATAGTCATAAATTTATTTCAGTAATCTGATAGAAAATGTTCCATTACTGATGACACAGTGTTACATAAGAGTTACGTAAGAATTTTCTGTGTACTTTTCTTTCATTAATTCTCTCTGGTCTTGCTTGGGATAAGTAGATTCTGCATGTTCTGCTTCGTTTAGGATGAATAGATTCTGATTGCATCAAGATCATCACACTAGGCAGATGCTTCCACTGACATGTTGCATACATCAAGCGCTAATGATTACTGTCTTGACAGTGTGTAGGAGATCCGTAGTTACTGTGTTTAAAGCCCAATTTTACGAAGAGATGACTTCCTGATAACTCATTTGTAGATTTTGTTGTTTGGTACATCTAGCTCAGTTCTTTAGGATAAAGCAGGATTTAAATACAACTCCTGTCTTAAAACATTTTTATAAAGCTTGATTGTTGAAGCTTGGTTGTTTCATGGCAGTGTTTAGACATAATATGAAATTATATATATGCATAATTTGTTTGACCTCACTTTTTTTACAATGTCATTTTATGAAAAGTACACAACCATGTTTAAGTAGGAATGTTTTATGAAGGTACTTCAGTTAACTCTGAAAAAGCAAGCTCACATCCCAGAAGTAGACATTATTAATTCTGTTCTGTGCTAGTGAAGTGTCTACACAGCAGCTACTGTCCAGCTTTGTTCATATAACTTCATTGGCTAATTAAATGCAAATGTGCCTGCTGCTAACGTTCATTTAAAATGTATACTCCAATATGTTATTTTCTGTACCCCCGTTGTAGTCCCCCGTAGTACGTCCGGTTCCTGTGATCCCTATACTTAATCAGCAGCATCCTCTCGCTCACCACTGCCATGGGGATAACACAATCCCATCCTGCTGGTGACTGGTCCAGAGCCATCTGCCGGCTGAGTGACCGTTTGGCTGCTACCAGATGAGATGAGTGAAGCTGAATTTTCTCTGATTTTCTCTTAGCAGTCTTTCTCCTCTAACCAGTAATTGTTAAGAGTCCTTCAGAATCAGAATGTCTTTGAGGCCTCGGCCCTTTTGTCAGATCTGCCTGAAACTGGACAGGAGTTAAAAGTTATTGGAGACTATTGAATTAAAATGATTAATTAAAGCGTGTGTCTTCAGAAAACATTTAAAAAAAGGAAAGGGCTTGATAACTGGTTTGACTTAGATTTGCTGACATCTGATCAAGTGAACCTTTGTAAATTAGATTTTGTTCATACCTAATAATCTAGTTTACTATTTGTGTTGTTTATGTGATGATGATGAGTCCAGCAATGATCCAGTGTCCAGAGAGTATTAGGAAGCATTTAATTTCCTAAATTGTTCTCCATTCAAATGTTGTTCGTTTAATTAAATTATTTTTTTCATTAACATTAGATGAATGCCTTTTTCATATTTCACAATGCTTAGTGCCTTTGTGACTATTCCCAATATACTAGCTCTAATATACTAAAGGTAAAATTTATTACAATTGAATAGTCCCAAGTATCCCTTATTTCTGAAGACCTGCTCAGGTCTTTCAGTAAGACCCTAAGCCAGGGTAGAGGGACATGTAGAAAGTTGATTTGAAGCCAGACTTCCACAAACCCCTAATATTTCTGTTCTTCAGAAGGTTTATTCCTGCTTGTGCTAAGTACTGTTTTCTCTTTCTTCAGAACTGATGTTGCTAATCTGGAAATGTTATTTTATTCTCATTTTTCTCACTCCTGTGTTCCACAGATGAATTTTTTGTAGTAGCATATTTAGTGTTTGTTTTCAGGTGGTTCACAATTTAGAATATGTTTTTCTAAAGTTATAGTTTGCATGTTTTGTGCAAGAAAGTTTCAAGTCTTGACATTACCAACATTTTTTTTTCATATATGTGTTCCAAGTTGTCCAAAGAAATTTAGATGATAATCATGCTATTTGATTATTTTTTCCAACCATAAGATTCAGGGAGGATCATTTTTCTTTCCTAGCAGTTAAACAAAGTCAGGTTCAGAAGCAGTTCTTTGTGTAAATAGTAGCCTCAGGTAGAATGAGCCTGTTGTGCATGATCAGTCTTCTAAAACGCCATTGTTAATGTCTCCCTAAAAGATAAAATGAGTAGCATATCATTCCATTACAGGGGAAAGGAGGTATTTTGTAGGTGATAAGGAAATACAGCAGCCTAAATTAGTTTCTTTTACACCTAAAACAGGTATTACTTAAAAATCAAATGTAGCTTCTTTTTAGTTCTGTTGTGTAAATTGAGTCAGCATAATGAGATTTAACAGGTAGACTCATGAGAATATTTAGGGATTGTTCACAGAGAATTCATTTTTGCTGTGTTAATATTGGGATATTGTTAATATTTGACATTAATATGACAGTTTTCCGCAAAGCTGAATTCTTGCCCAACATGCTAATCTCAACTAACTTTAGACTGAAAGATTAACCCAGAACATTTATGTATATTATTAAGACATCTTAAATAACAGGTGAACTTTGATATTAAAAAAGACTTAGAAATAATTACTTGTAACCCAGAAATTCTAGCTTTAAGTGCTGTTAAGGTGTAAACTGTATTTCAGTATAGACTTTTGAAATTATAATGGTATCTACATAAATCAGATTTTTAATGATTTGCATAAGGGGAAATGGTAGCAAGATTTTCTTTTGTTAAGTGTGTTCTTAACACTATGTTTCAGGTTGTTGTAAAAGTCTGGCAATACCATTCATGGGGAGTGTACATTTTAGGAGCTATATTCTTTGTTAAAGAATACAGCTATTAAAATTGGATGTAGTACGTAGTTGCATAATAGTCACATGGCACAAATCTGGTGCTAACGAGTATTTTGCTTCTCCTATATCCTTAAAGCTGGAGAACTATTTCAATTAATCATTCTTATAAAGAGTGTGCTCAGGTTCCAAAGTGTATGAGCACTGAGAGACATTTCCTGGGTGCATATGGCTGGAGTTAGTGTCCTGAGGTTTACCATTGCAGAGAGTCATCACAAGTAAGTCTCCAAGCCCTGTGACCTTAACTGTTCTTTGTTTATAACTAGCTCTGAGTTTTACATCAGAAACTGAATGTGCAGCAGGTATATAAGAACTAGCAAGCTTCGTTTCCAGAACAATAATTTCTTTCTGACTGACAGCCAGTAGCCCATGTAAAGGGCTATTACAGGCTTGTATTACCTGGTGAAGGTGTGTGACTTCAATGTATTGGGCCAAGAGGCAACAGCTTTTAGTCTTAAACATAAGAGAAGTATGGTACTTTTTTGATTTCCTAGAACTGCTTGAAGTCACCTGCCTAGCAAAGCTGCTGACACAAGGACAACAGGCTGTTTAAAAAGCAGCGAGCATCAATAATGTCCTGGGGAAATAGACTATTTAAAGGAACAAGCCTCAGTGAGCTGTGTGATTTTCCAAAATTTCTCTAATTTTCTTTCTAACCTACTAGAACTTATAATCAGTCTATGATGTGCTTAAAGAGATGGACATTTGAGAGGAGTACGTTACTTAAGTTATGATGACGTTTATTAAGTACCTAAGAGAGTTAAGATTTAAGAAATAAGTATATGTATCTGAGTACAAGCTTTCATAGGCTGGACAAATATTGTGTAAAGTGATTTGTTTCATTGTCTTCTTTTTCTGTTTATTCGTGAGATTGATATGTTCTCATATTTTCACAATATTTGAAGTTAAAGCTAACAAATTGTTTCTTTTATCATTGAAATCTGACCTAAGTTATAAAATGGCATTTGATCACAGAGTAAGTGTCATGATATTCTATTTCCTGAGCAGGATAAGTGCGATTCCCATAATCAGATTTTTACTATAAAATTCAAAGTAAATGTAATACTTTCCATGAGTATTTGAGTATGGGATTTAAAAACTCTAACAAGAATTCACAATAACAAAATTTGATCACACTTTTTTTTTTTTAATTCAAATATAAAGAGAAGCTGGGAGGGGTAAAAATATGTTTACATGAAAGTTTGGCTAAATATTTGTGGAAAATATGTGTTCTGTGCAGTGAGCTTTAATGCCAACTATGTGCATCAACTTCACTTCTAATGGTAGGATGTGGAATCTGGCAGTGCTTTTTATTTCTCTTAATTTTGTGTATGAGGATTTCTATGTACAAGATAGATTATTCATTATATGTATCATACATATCGAAATCAAACAAAATCATTTTGAAATACTCTGAAATCATTTTCATCCCATAAGATTTCTGAATGAGGCAGTAATGGTTTGAGGAGTTAGGGGAGTTGTTGTTTGTTTACTGGGTGGAGAAAAGGGAGTAGGACCATGCCATTTTAAGGGATGTTCTTTAGAGCTACCTTTTTTTTTCATGCTCTTTATGAAGCTAAACCCCAATGGGAGTATAATGCTCATGCCAGGGAAAAAAAACCACCACCACCACCACCACCAAAATGACAAGCCTTACTCAAACTATGCCTTGGATAAACAAATAACAAGCAGGCCAAATATTTACTTATTTCTCTATTAGTTCAGTATTATGCCTGGCCTCCCTTCCTTTGTTAAGTTAAGTCTGTTCCAGAGAACTTTATAACCTAGAAAAGTAATACAAATTTATCAGCAAAATAGATTAATAAATACAGTGAATAACATGCTTGTTGAGTTGGTTTATATACTGTCATAATTCATTTTTGGAGACATTCATACAGGGAAATTGCTTTTTTCAGAGTAAAACAGCATTATAGGTTGCCTGTAGGCAACTGAAATGGGAAGTAAATCGTTCTACAAATCAGTAAGTTGTTTCTCTACTGTAATGACAGATAAACCATATAGTTTATTTAGAGAAAGATGAAGATCACTTACATGTATTTGAACAATGTTTCAATTAGCATAGATTAAAGCCTTGTGAAGTGGTTTGACTAGCCTGTGTAGTACATTTACATTAACTGGAAAAGAGTATTAATTTACGCATTTCATGAGCCAAGTGAATGCATCTGAGTGAATGCTAATGTAAAAACTGAGAACCAAATCAATCTCTACAGAATCTTGATCCATAAGCCACTGAGCAGCACCCTAAAACAATGTAGAGCATCTCCAAGACTGTTTGAAATTCCTGCTTTACAACAGCTGCTGGAAGGCTGTGATGCCGGGAGTGTGGGAACAGTCTGTTCAACGCAGGCAGATTTTATGAAACAGTCTTGATACAGAGTGGTATCTGATCCTCAGCACTTCTAACTCCCCAGCCAGCTTTTAGGGAATGAGACAGACTCATAGCTTGTAATAAAGAACCATAAATTCATAGTATACCCATCACACAAACCTTTTGTTTTTAATGCTTTATCAAAAATTTGTTAATGCCCAAGGAAATGTTCAGTTGAGCCTTCAGTTGGTTGCTCTACTTTCCAGTAATAGAGTTGACAACTATTTAGTAGGAACATTTCCAATCTCTACCTCCAGTCTGAATAAATGTTTCTGAATTTTATGCTCTTCTGTGTTGTTTTTAGATAGTATTGCTTGTAATTGTGAGGTGGCTTATTTCAGTATGAGGTATCTTCAGGCTGTCCCTGTGAAGCAGTGCTTAAATTTTCATTTAAAGACATTTCTGACCTCATGATCTGGCAGTTCTAGTTTTCAACAGTTTTCTTTGAATTCCATCCTTTTTTTTTTTTTTGAAACATTTCAGTTCTACAAATACTGACAGGTAACTAATGAGTGATTCTAAATATTTATTTTGCTTGAGGGTTTAGCATTTCAGAATGTTTGAAGTTGATACAAGTAACATGATTTTCTGAAACAGATGGCTAACACTTGGGGTGTGATTATAAAGCAAAGTGTAGTGTCATGTGGATATATTTGAACTAGCTTGACTATTTGGAAGTCTCTAATTAGTTCACCCTATCATATGGGTTACAACACTTCCAGTTCCTGAAGGAGCTTGATTATATAATATGTTTGTTATGACCTCTACATAACATATTGTTATGGCCTCACTTTTTTCCTTTTTGGAATGCATTAGTCAGAGCTA
This sequence comes from Chauna torquata, assembly GCA_013399475.1. Taxonomy (NCBI): domain Eukaryota; kingdom Metazoa; phylum Chordata; class Aves; order Anseriformes; family Anhimidae; genus Chauna; species Chauna torquata. The sequence continues at coordinate 154,323 of VXAL01008554.1, read as the reverse complement.
AAGTGTCGGAAGACCACATTTCACATTTAGTTTAACAATAAGTAAATTCCAAAATGAATCTCATCCCATCACTATAATTTTATGTATGAAATAAAGCAACCAGCAGTGTGAAAGTGTCAGCTGATATCATCTGTAAGCATGAAGCATTGCAGTAGAATTCAAAGCAGTGCATTTATTTCCAAATTAGTAAGGATAGCTTTTATATGCATATCAAAGAACTAACTATGCATTTTAATTGAATCAACTATGAAGCAATTTTCCTATTACATCAGAGTTGGCATTTTCTTTTTTACATGGTAAATTTTACTTTTTCTCTTTTTCTGCTGGACTTTTCTTGTTTCCATTGAGATTTCCCTAATGCATTGTTACTTGTTTTTTATTTTCCTAGTAAACCTCTCTTTGCTTTTGGACTGACGATGTTTAGTGTACTCATCCATTCTTCTCACACTACTGTTTGTTTATTTGTATTGTAGACTAGTATTACAAAAACAACTGAAAACCTTAAATAGGTTTAGGAACCACTGAAAAAGGAATTAAATTAGTAGTAAAATCGTCTGTTTTCTATCAGATGTCTGAAGTTAGTTTTATTTTATCAATTCCATGCATTCCCTCTGCAATTGCAACTTCTGTAGATTCATAGGTTTCTTCAATTCATTTGTCAAACGGTGTTTTTTTCTGCCATAATACCTGTTTAATTGCTGAATTCCTTTTGAATCTTGCCTTTCTGTATACCTGCCAAGGGTCATGCTAGCTGGTTTAAACCCAGGAACCTGTAACAACATGTTATCTTTGATATGTAGTGTATTCTGATCCACTCTCTGGCACCTCAGGATTTCGCTATTGCACTCAAAATAGCAGAATGTTTTAAGAAGATAGGAGAAACTTTGTAAAGTTTCAAAAGATATATAGTAACTGATGTTGTCCTTTTGCTCTTTGTTTCTGTGCTGGAGGTCAGCCTGTGATGTAAACTGCACAGATTCTTGGGAGGGTCTTGAATGAGGGATGTTTGGAGTTTTTTTGGTATGTGCACACCTTCTACTGAAAGTCTATGGTGCTGGTAGGTTTCAGCATCCCTACTGTGATACAACACTAACATTATTGGAGCAAATGACTTTGAACTGGCTTACTGGCCTAGTTTCAGATGGAAATTGAGTTTTACATAATTGCATTGTGTGTCTGCCACTTTTTTCTCCTTGTAGCACCTTTCTGTCGCCCAGGCAACTTTGTACCTGCTAGGAGATTTAATCCAAAAGGATACTGACAATTAAGAAAATTATTTTCCAAAAATTTCATTTTCTATTGATTAACCTAACAGGTTATAAAAACACTGAGAGGAGGTCATAGTTGTTATAGATGCCTTTTATGGTCACAGTTCTGTGGTTCATTTATGTACCCATTA
>VXAL01008554.1:74202-152879 GCA_013399475.1 Chauna torquata | reverse complement strand
AATATGTGTCTAAAGGGGTTTGTGCTGCAACAACAACCACAACAACAAAGCAAAGCAACAATGGTAAAATATTAAGGATTTATTATATTTTTTTCTGTAGAAGAAAATGTGTTGATCCAGTGTTGCAAAATTAACTGATCAGATTTCAGAAAAATAAATTATGAATATAACATACAGAGGTTTTCCAGTTCAAAAGCATTTGTTTCAGTACTCCTTTGATGGTAAGTTGCTGAAGATGAATATATTTTGGTTATGGAGAAAGTAAACTTTCTTCAATACTGGTGTGAAGTAAACTTCAGAGTTAATTTCTGTGTTACATGATGAGCAGCAAAAAGCTGTGAAAGCCCAAACCCTGTATTAGGTAATTTGGATTTTGAATGAAGGCATCCCATGGAAGATGCAGTTCCCTTCTGGATTCTTTCGAGAATCTAAATACATTCATAGGTTAATTTGTCAGCTTTCCATGTGAAGTAATGTCCCACTTTCATAGACATGTATCAAGCACATAGTGCTTCTGTAATTTAGTTTGGCTAGAAAAAGTCCAAGATGTTTTTTGTTTGTTTTTCACCCTCAGAACATTATCAACTTTATGTTCCTGAATCAGCTCAAGTTGGATCAGCAGTTGGCAAAATCAAGGCAAATGATGCAGACACTGGCTCAAATGCAGACATGAAGTACACAATTATAAATGGTGATGGTGCTGGGGTGTTCTCCATATCCACGGACAAAGAAACACGCGAAGGAATTCTTTCCCTGAAGAAGGTAAGCAATAGATATTGAAAGTTTCCAGTGTATATCATCAAAAAAGTTACGATGAATGCCGAATAAGCAGGTGCAGTAATTAAAATATTTGTTTTACTGTGTAAATCTATCAAACCATGAACTTCAGCAATGTAAGCATCTCAACGCTGCTTTCTGAGACACTTTAGACCTTTGCAGAGAAGGCAGGGAGAAAAAAAAAATCAGGGACTGAAACATTTATATCTTTTGTGCTTTTTTCAATGGTCATATCTAATATTTATAATAGACTAAACCTTACTGAATTGTTAAAATATCTTTTTTTCTGGTATTTTACATTTTTTTGAAAGAACGGAAATTTGGCTGAAAGTTATACTGTTGTCCCTGAACTGCATGAATCTTAATGTAGAAAGTTTATCTGTGGTAATGAATGCATAATTAAGTTCTCATAGACTTTTATTCCTTGAATTTCTTGCCAGCTGGCATCTACAGGGTCAAGTATTGTGCATTGTGTAATGTAAACACTAACTTACTTATAAAGACTCAAAACTTAACTGGTCAAGCCATCACACAGTTATGATTTATATGAATTTTCTACATTCATCCCAGTCTATTTAAACAACTAATTATAAAGTGTTCTTGCCATTTAAGTTCATCCTTAACTGAATTCCATTCACAAATCTAATTCCATAGATAATTTCATCTCTATAGTAAGTCCTCTGAAATGAGTTCATAGCAAATGTTTCCTGAAGTATCTGTCAACTTACGCTGATATTCTATGGATAGATTTAAATTTACTTTTATAATAACTCAGAGAGTTGGGTTATTATATTTAAGCAGGATTTCTTTCAAAACCTTTCCAGCAAGGGGAAATCCTTTCTTGATTTGTTTTCACTTGGACTAACAGACATCAGTTAGCAATTCTCACATGGCTTTGTTGTTACTGAGTTGTTAGGCATTAATTATATCCGTGTGCCCTAAAAAATGAAAATGAATTTACATTCATATTTAGTTAATATGTATTCTGGGCCTGACTGAAGCTAGGAGGAATGAAAACCAGAACCTGTGAAAGAGAAAAGGTAAGAAAAGAGAATCCAAAGAAAAACATTATGAAGAATGTTATTTTTTTGCATCTGAATAGATATGTATGGGTGTAAATTTTTATTTAACATTTTAAAATAGATTTTGTAACTGAAGAAAATGTGATTGTAATCATTTATGATGATTTAAAAAATGGTACCTATTTCTCCCAGTACCATAAAAAAACTTTAGTTCAGTGTATTTTATAAAGGTGGGTTAGTACCCACCTCTTTCAACCACATAAAAGTAAACTCTGTCTTTTCTGTACCCGTGAAGTTACTTCCTGGTGGCCTTGATGGAAGTAATGCCATAATCTGTTACTACTTCCTCGAAATGAGCATTGTTCTCTGTTTAAAAGTTCACCATGACTATTGTTTGTTAAATACAACATACATGCATATTAACAACATGAAGAGGAGAGGAAGAATTTGCAACAAAAGAAATGAGTCCATACATCAAATGTGTAAAATCACATTTCTTAGTGTTCTTGGCAGACAAAATAGCTTGAGAGAAATTTTCACTGTGTTTTAGAATATGACAAAAGCATATGTTGCCTGTTCTTATACATACGCATGACAGTGATTTGAGTCACTTTCCCATCAAGACAGGGAAGGGTGAATTTTTCTTAGTTACTGTTATATTTCAGCTGGACAGAAATGCAGCACTTAAAAAAACATAAGCTGATGTGGAATATCTCCTTTCTTTCCTTAGAGAAATTATAGTATCCCCTTGTACAGGACAGTACAGGAAGGTGATCTCATTTTTTAAATTGTTCTTTATTCAGATCTTATACGTAGTTTAATAAGTATTGTTTGTACAGTGTGCTGTAATTACTTTTCATTTAGATTGTTTTTGAAGTTGAATGAGTTTAATAGCCTACCCAGAACAAGTAATCTCCACTAAGAAGAACAGAATTGGCTTTGTTTCATACGTCAAATGCCAATACCTTCAATAACAATAGAACAGAATGATTTGTCCTCTTTCTAATACTTCTCTGGAAGAACGTATGGTAGGCACATCAGAAAAGTCAGAAGTAACTATATTACTTCTGACTGAATATCTGAAGTCCTCCAAAAACCTTTTTGAAACTTACCTATTTGAGGTTCTGATGCAACAATCAAATTTCTTAGTGCCTCCATGCTAGACTGATCAACGTACATGGAAAGTCTGCAAATGTTAGAACGAATCTTTCTGCTTTCACTGTGAGCTGACCCCAAACTTCCTGTGCTTTCAGGATCTCTCTTCCCACAAGCCCTTGTGGGGCCACCCTTCAGTCTCAAAGATCCTGCTACACAGGGTAGATTGCAAACTGGCATGTACGATTTCCCCTTTGCCTTATTCAGTTCCTTGTTTGATTGGGAGACTAGAAGAAAACTAAACAAAATACTGCAGTGAAAGCTGTAACTTCCCTGGATCCTTCAGAGAATGACTGGTCAGCATGTTCCCCCTTGTTTTGACTTCCAGAGAAATATGCTAGAACTTTACTGACGTCAAATCAGCAACTATCATTCAGGCTTCCCAGAAAAAAATGGCTTGAACAACCTGTGTCTCTTCCATTTTCTGTAATGAGACTGGAAATGTTCAGGAAACAGCTATTCACTTCTCATGAAATTCTGTTATTCCTTTTTGGAGTCCAGTGTTAGAAATGCAAATTGCAGTGTAAATGAACAACAGTTCTTTCCAGTTAGTCCTGTGACCGTTCACTCGAGCTACATTTAGTATTTTCAGTTGTGCATGAAAATCAGAATAACTGTTGAATGCATACAGAAGATATGTGGGTAATAGTCATGGAAAGATGTTGTTCTTTGGGAAAATGAGAAACATAAACAAAAATTCTGTTTAAGTCCATCTGAAATCTAAACATTCTGTTTTCTTTCCAAGAAAGAGTTAATGATCTTCAGTTCTGTGACTATTTTAAGTAAATACAGAAATGATTGTCTAGATTCTAGGTAAGAGTGGTGCCTCTCATAGCTACAGCTAGCGGCTGAGATAGGTGACTGAAATTCAAGCCCTCTCTGTGAGTTAAATGGGGGAGGTTTTACACAGTATGAGTGAATGTCTTTGCAAGTCATATTTGAGTATTTGTTTCTTTTGGTGAGAGCAAGGGGTCAGAAAGGACACACCCACATCTTTCACTTTGGTTATTTGGAGATAAATGAGTCCTTCAGTGAATCTGATGGGGTGGTCGAAATAATTCCTTTGTAAATACAAATTATTTTGCATTATCATTTTTATGCCAAAACTCTTGCCAAATTACAATAGCTTAGGTATTTTTAAATGAATTTTATGATTAATATATTATATCAAAACCAAACCAAAACAAAAACAAACCTGCTACTGCTAAACAGCTCAGATTATCTGAAATAATAGAAGAGTCTTTGAGCAAAGAAGCAAAATAAAAAAATTAATACTAATTGTGACCGCTGGTAGTAATAATCACGCACAGTATGTGTATCTTCTCTCTAAAATATCTCAAAATCTTGAAAATAGTGGGGGTTTTGTTTGTTTAATTTAATTTTATTTTTTTAACCTTTGTGTATCACTGTGCAGGAGAGTAAGCTCTTTTTCTTCTATGTTCCAGTATTTGATTCTTTAGTTCAGAGAGGTAATGGGAAGAAGAGGAAAGAACATTATGATATAAAACTGCTTTGGCTATGGTTTTAAAACCTTAGGCTCCTTGAAATGTTAGCTTTTTTTCTGATTGTCTGAATGGATTATTTTTGTATTTCTAGACAAAAAACTATTGGTATTGTACAACCGAATAACTACAAAAGAGAAAACGAGACTTTATGACTCTGTATTATGCCTCATGTTTTCTGAGAGAAATTAACCTCTTCCTATACAACCAAATCTAGTCATTGTCAGTATAAATTTATGTTCGTTTTCCAAAAAGTCATCATATTTAAAATTTGCCATCTTATTTTAAAATTTTTTAATCTTAGAATATGTATGCTGCAGAGCAGTGCAAATTGCTAGTTAATATTTGCCCTGTTCATAGCAGAAATACCACATAAATACATGAATGACATCTAAGCTGGAGTTACAGAATTGCATAGAATATAAAATACTATAGAATAATTGAATTATATTTACTAAACATATTTCTGTATGAATTGATTTAATAGGATTAGTGTTTTTAGCTCTGTTTTTCACAGTAGTATATTTGTCAGGCAATGGTAAATTTATATGCCTTTAATATTTTTATTTATGTATTCAGGAAAGGGAGACAGAGAAAAACAAAAATGTCTCCTACTATTAATGCTAACAGAATTAATTAGTTTTCCTTCAATACACAGAGGACAAATCAAAGAAATATATAGCATATATAAATCCTGACCAACTATATTTCTTATACATCATCAGTCAAATTTACTGTAGATTTTATCTACAAAATATACACTGAATTTGACAAATCACACATCAAGTTCCTCATATTTCTTGCCTTAAGTGCTACTTTTCCACTCTTTGGGGTGATAGGAAATATGAGTTTAGCCTTGGTTGAACACTTGAACACTTGTATTATTGAGTTCTGTTCAGTCAGGCTGTTAGGTCCACACAGAACAATATTGATTTTAATGGAATTCTGTCATGCCAGAATTTCTGCCTGTGAGGATTCCAGTGGTAGTTCATGACCTTGTGTGGCATGGACAAATGCACGGTGCAGGAGAAGGAAGAGAAGAATATACCTTAATTTCATATAATAACATTTTGAGATCATGTCTCAATAATTTCAGCTGTAAAATAGCTATTGCATGGGTTTGCAGACTCTTTTGGTGTTATGCCTGTGTTCTGAGACTGTTGGAAAATTACTGGTAGTATATATCTGTACAAAATACCTGCTTTGCTTGGCATAGTAATACATATTAATCTACCTATCCTTCTTTATAAAGTGGCGGAAGCCAGAAGTTTGTAACCCAGAAATTTGTATTGAGGTGGTTATTATCAAGTATAAGTGTTTTTCCTCAACATAGTGCATTTAAAACATAGCAATGTGACACTTTGAAGTCCGTTCTATAACTTCCTGGAATGGCATATTTTCGTGAAACTGATGAATGACCACTTTGCATGCTTTATATCCTCTTGAGTCTAATTGCTTCCCAGAAATTTGCTGAACTTATGTAAGTGCACACAGATACTGATAAAAGTTTGAAAAATTACAACAGGAATTCACCTTGATACTTCTATGTTTAAACAGCTTTGCTCCAAAGTGCCTCATTTCATGTTAGCTCTGTCAGGTTTTTCTCCTGTTGGCCTTGTCCTCATCATTGCAATCAGTCCCTGTGGTCAACATAGCACAATTCTGGACTGAGGGACTGGCTCTGAGTGTACACAGGAAGTGGACACATCCTAAGATTGCAGAAGAGTTCTGAAGACTGATACTTCTTAATTTACACATTTATCATTCTCTGCAAAATCAAAAAAAAAGCTATTCGCTCAGGCCATAAGCTATTGTAAATAGAGTTTGTGCAACACATCATATAATACAGCTTTTGCCATTGATTATTAGTTTTGAGATCAATATCTTAAGATGTTTAACTTGCCTAAATGGAACTGGAATTTTTTATAGCCGTTTCAGTAAGAAGCACTAGCAGACAATATATGGTAAAAGTAACTTCTCACAGTAAAGTCTCAATTGACTGCCTATGAAAAGCAGTCAATTATTTTAGTGATACTAAAGAAAACAATCCAAAATAGTTGTGGTCCTGTAAGCATGGCTTCCAGTAAAAACATTGAATACTCATGTATCAGCTGATGCAACTTTTAAGTTAAATATCCTTTCGGTCACCTCCGCTATATAACTATCTAACAATGGAAGAGTTGAGGGTTGGGTTTATCTCACATCTTGCATAAGACAGTATAATAGCATCCCAGTGTAGGGTTAAGATAAATACATCAAGTAAGTAAAATTAGTGCACAATTGTTCTGTGGTCCCGTATTCTGTGAGCTCAGGCTGGGTCTAACTACAGTAAGAGCTTGCAGAACTTTCTGTATTGCACAAAAGTGTAAGACTGTTGGCCAGCTTATGCTCCTAATTTTAATTGTAATTTCAATGTCAGGATCAAAAGTGTCACTGTAGCAAAATAGCGGCCATAAAGCTTATGTTTAAGAGGATGCAACTGAATCTACTTACGTGAAGTTCGTTTTCATGAACTGCAAGGCAACCATTTTTTGCTTAGTGAGCCTGTAACATTACAGAGGAGGAAGACATAAAAGAAGGGAGATAAAATTTTCACGTATAAATAACAAGCTAGAAATGGGAGTCCTAAGAAAGGAAGTGTCCATACTGTGTGATACATGAGTCAGACCAACTTCTTCCTTCCTAATAGAGAGGTAGGATTCCTGGTAGGAATCTATTCATTTTAATAACAGGGTAAGGCTAAAGTGGCAATGGCACTTCTGGTGGATAGTACAGCTGGGGATTTGCTTTCTTTTGGGTTTTATTTGAACATTAAGCCCTGTAGAAGGCACATCCACAACTGCAGACTTTCTTCCCATTTATGACTGTATAATCCACATGCAGTGAAGCAGTACATTGTAAGACAGGCTGAAGAGAGTCATCTCTCTTGTTGTTGCTGATAAAGAATTTAAACAAAAATGGTCTACTATAGGCATACACCATGCATTTGACTCTGCTTAGAAAAGCACACAAGCACATGTTTAGGCTGTCCTTACACATTTAAATTTCTGTGTCATGTAATAACTGTAAGTGTTTTCAAGCAAGCAGTTGCTTTTTTCAGTTGGGGATTTAAGAGAAGAGATACCCAAAAGAATTTTAGCATCCCTATCACTGTCTATTCAATGTGCTAATTAAAGCTATGAAATTAATTTGATTTGGGCTACACCAGTCTACACCTTTTTAAATATTTAGCAATGACCAATAAAATTTGAAGGGCCATAAAATTCAGAGACTACATTATCACAGAAGAGTCTGTCACTCAGTCTCAGCCCTGAGCTCTTCCAAACCTGGCACCTTGCCCACGTTTCTGTTGGAGGGAAAACCTGAATCTTCCTACTCTGTGTGTACCCTTCTACTTACAATGTGTGGCAGTGACTGCCAGGATATCACAGAATATCGTCCCTTCCCAGTAACCTGAAGAAATGTAGTTTGCTACCAAATTAAACTGAAAAGATGTAGTTAGCTACCAGGCTAAACAGAAGCACAGAACAGTAATGATAAATCTTTTTTCTGCCAACAGCCGCTCAACTATGAAAAAAAGAAATCTTACACACTTAATATAGAAGGAGCAAATACACACCTTGATTTCCGCTTTTCGCACTTGGGACCATTCAAAGATGTAACAATGCTGAAGATCATAGTTGGCGATGTGGATGAACCTCCACTCTTCACTATGCCTTCCTACATCATGGAAGTTTATGAAAATGCGAAGATCGGGACTGCTGTTGGCACAGTAACGGCACAAGATCCTGACACTGCCAACAGTTTAGTGAGGTATAGTAAGTCCAAGTTATACTGGAGTGAAGTCCACCTGCTAAACATTTAATGAGATCTAGAACGTATGAAATGATGTCTTTTATTTTAGTACTTACAAGGGAAAAATAGGTTGGAATATTGTTATGATCAGCCTGTGTGGATTAGATTCAATAATGTAATCTCAACCTTTTGTTGATTTGCACTAAAATTGTCATTTAGCCATCAATCTGAGCAAAGGTCTGTGTGCAGTTCATACTTCAGCAGCACCTCTCCAAGCAACCCACTTGGTTGCCACCGAACAAGGCCCATGTATGTTATCACATGGCATGAAATGATGCACTTCGCTGGCCTGTTGCCAATCAGTATTGTACCACTAGTTGTAAATCAATTGAGGATCATAATGTTGTTTTCCCCCTGTCATTCATGCAGTTATCGTGCTGGCCCTTTGCACACTTCTTGCACAGTCGATGTGCCAGGTGGTTGTGCAAGAGAGGAACTGTTTTAGGTACTCCTTTCCTCACAGTCATGCAGTATAATTATTGCAAAATTATATTTATGGAGGAAGCCGTTATTTTCCAATACGCTTCATTTTGGTAGGGTAATGAAATAAGAGAATAATACACGCCACTGACGTTGCTAATCATATGTCATGCTACCTCCAATTGCAAGGTTTTGATAGCCTTTTAATGAAATGTATTCTTAAAGAAATAATCTCATTAAGGGAGAAAAAAAAAAAAAAGAAGAAGAAGAATTCTATGTTGCTGCCCTGGCTGAAATAACTCATATAAAAACAGAAATGGCTTGGAAATAGGTCATGGTCTGAACTAGAGAACTGAAATCAAACTGGAAATACCCCCACAGCAAGCTTGAAAAAGCACTGATGCCAAAAATATGCATATGGATGTTAATCTGACTTCTTCTAAATTTAAGAGCATTTGGATTTAACCTTGACTGCCCTGGAACTAAGGTTTGAATTCATTACCAGTTTGGAAGAAAGTTTTCAGTTATATGCTTTCAGCTTTAATAGGATCCAGTGACATTTTTTACTGGCTTTATTTGCAGGATAAGTTACTTTCTAAACTGACATACAGTGTGAGAATTTTGTGGAACAATATACAAATACTTGTTTTGAAGGTGGTACTGGATTTAAAATGTTTCAGAAAAAAAATCTTCATGAATATGTATTTGATGCTGTTCCTTTTTATGACAAAATGGTATATAGCCTTTGTGGAAATCATATGAGAGTATACCTGGAAAACAATATTTCAGAAGGTAATTGGGCATGTTTAGTCTCCTGACTGAGCTGAAATCTGCTAGGTATGTGTGATAGTCTTGGTAGGATGAAACAGCTTTTGCCGAACAATGAAAGCATCAGATTTTTATGGTTCTCTTAGTCTAAGATTTGAAATGTTTAGTGTCAGACAATCAATATATACAATTTCTTAGTGGCAAGTTATGGCCTTTGAAAAATTGACACTGTATTATTTATGTCCAAATCATAACACGAATTAGAAAATGCCACTAAAAGTAACTGCCAAGTGCCTGTAGTTTTAATAGTGTAATTCTGAAGCAACAGTTAACACTGCCAGACAGATTAGCCGTCATGGTAATTTGGAAGCAGAAAGGACAAGTGCAGATTTGACTAGTTCCCCCATAATCCAGCTCATCTGTGGCCCTTAAGAATTTTGTCTAGAAAAGTGTAAGACACTAATGGTGACAGGAAAGCTGCAGCAGTTTGTTCAAAGGCTGAGAAGGCCAGAAGTAGATTTTCTGGGTGTAACACGCAGTAATTTGGAGGTAGGAGGACTGGAAAGAAAACTATTTCCAAACATTTTGCTTTTGGTGTTGCCTTTTTTTTTTTTTTTTTCCGAAACAGGAATTTATAACCAATGATTGAGGCCAGAATACTAAATATCCATATTATTCAAATAAATGAGGTGAAAAATCACCCTTACATTTGTCTATCCTATTTTTTTTTCCCCATTAACATTTATTTTTGTACCTTTCCTTCCATCTCTCTCTGTTCCAACAGGAAAAAATATGAAGTGCTATCAAAATGTACTGATTTGTGAGTTTCTGAAAGGATTCAGCCCTCAGTAACATAGTAGAGGGGTTTTGCAAAGCCGTAGCAGCTCAAACATCCGTGACGTATCACAGTACGTCACCAGCCCTAGGCCAGGCTGGCGGGCTGGGCTGAGCTGGTGCTCAACCAGAGGCAGGGTGAAGGAGCAGCTTGGAGGAGGTGTTTTTTCTCAGAAGCATGCATGCAGTATACTTATGTCCTTCTGTGCTGGTTTGCAAGAGTCTCCTTCACCGTTCAGCTAAAGCCCCGAAAAATCTGAAAGATCATGTCTTTCCGTTATTTCCACTTGGTTCCAAGTTCATTTAAAAAACAAAAAAAAAGAGTGGTTATAGAAATAAAAATAGGAAGATTCAATATGAGAAAGCACAGATCACATAGTCTCCACAGAAGATATCTGTAGGTAGGACTTGCTCAGCTGAAATGCATGGAATAATGTTTCCTTAGCCAAGTGGCTTGGACACATTTTCAAATGCTGTGAGTCTACATGACAGCTGTGGAGCAACAATTTGCTTCGCGGTTTTTCCTAATCCGCTTCTGCATCCTTTCCACTTTATAAGGATGCTCATTGTTGTGTGTGAGACTGAGAAAGCATTAGACACACACAGTTGCAGCCATATCACTTCTTTATTGTCCAGTTGCTGGAAGAGATACGGTGCTGTGATGTATTCACTGCCCAATGAACTAACACTTTAGTTTGGTGGCTGGAGGGATTCTTATAACTAGAATGATGGTGAGAGGAGTAGTTACAGTAACTAACAATGCTGAAGGGAAATCCTTTTAAAAATTAATTATTGGAGCTAAAATCAAAAAATAAATAATGACCTGTCTTGTTATCAGTTGTGAAGAGACTGAAGACTTTTTTCTCCTTATTTCCTCACTGCTATTTCATCCCAGTAATTTTGGCTTGCTCCAGAACTGAGCAGTCTTCAGAGGGCACCGACTTGATGCCAGTACTTGTACTACTGTTTAACTTTTTCAACCCCAGCAAAAGAAACTCTGTAATAACAAATGTAGCTGTTGTTTTCTTTTATTCAGACATTGTCTGGTTGGAAATTTGACAGTTTTAAAGGATTTTTTCTTTTTAAGTGGATATTTTTTTTCACATAAATAGAAATGCATTTTCAAGGAAAGTTTTTAAAATGCTGTATTTTGAAATATAAGTTTATTCTATTGAAATATGAAAAGTAAACATAATCGTAGACAACATAAAAAAGATATAGAAACTCAATCATACATTGATTTTAAATATTTTTGAGTGGTTTGGAAAGCAGACATTTTCTTAAAAATTTGTCTTCTAAATCAATGGAAAACGTCCTAAATTGTAATTCGTTCACAGGCCCATTGCATCGTTCAAGAGAATATAAACCCCTTTCATTGCATTGTGTCAAGTAGTCTACTTCCATACCAAAATGTTTTGTTTCTTGAAAAAATCAGGGTTATGTCTTATATAATAATGTCTGATGTGCAAGTAGGTCTTGAAAGTTTCCAATACAATATGAAAGAATGGATAAAGATTAAATTCACTAATTATCATTTTATTTTAGTATATCATTCATTTTAAATCTCTCCATACTTAGATATGATCTTTTTTCTTCCTAAACCCATACACAGAAGATTTTTGTGGAGACTAGGGGTGAAAACAGCTTTTAATTGGCAGGATGCATATGTGTATTGGGAGCAGCCCTAGGCTGCTAATACTGCCTCAGGGCTGCAGTTGTGCCTGCTGAAACCCTGCCATCTTCTTACAGGTGATATTTGGGTGGTGAGTCTGTCTAGCCACAGCAAATGCTCACAAAGTTCCTTGGAGCTTTCTGACTGCATCTGTTCTATTTTCAGTGGAAGGCTTTTCAGAAAAATAACGTTGCTGCAATTCCCCAAGCCCCCTCCAAGTTAATGGGTCAGAAAAGAGCAAAAACATAGTTTGAACACCCTGAAAATTTCTTTAACTGTGATATAATAGTGAAAATAGTTGTATGACATGTTAACTCATGTTAACTTGATCCCAAGCTGATACTGTCTTATGAGCAACTGAAAGTCTTTCTCAACATTGTATCCTCCTCAGCATAGTTTGTGAGAAATAGGTCATACTATACAGAAGCACTGTACTAGGTCTCGTTATACTGATACGTTGAAATTCAAATAATTTTCGTGTTGGACCTTAACCACTCTGTGATCTACCTTGCTGTAACAAATTTTATTAGCTGGGACTGAAGTTGATTAGCTATAGGAAACTGAGGTAGTCTTAGTGACTTACTGATGTCACTGAAAAATGAACTTCTCTCATCTCTATGCTCTTGACACTACTGCTTAAAGTAAAACAGAGAAAAAATAAATATGAAACATAAAAGCGCACATGGTTTTCTTTTATTGAAATCATTTTTTTTTTTACTTCCAGGAAAGGCAGAACCAGCCAACCAACAATGAAACAATAAAATCAAAGTAGCAAACAAAAATAACCCAGGCAAAGTCAGAAAAGCTTTTTTTTTTGTGTGTGTGTGTGTGTGTGTGTGTGTGAAGATCAGACTGTTCATTTTGTGGTAAGTTAGGAACGAATGGAAGTACAGTCTCAGTCCTGATTCTGGCTCCTCACTTTTCTAATGGTCTTATGGTATTGCCTTATAATGGATGATGTATCATACTGGCTATAATGCGTGTATGTACTAAAGAGTACAAAAATTTGCTTTCCAGCTACCTTCCTGGTATCTAGAATCTATAATGAATTCAAAGTTGCCTTACCCTAGTTTGATTTAATTTGACAGCCTTCTTTTCCTTTCTTTCAGATAGAATAGTGAGAAACTAATGAATGACAGGTATATAGGATTATAACAATTAATGTGGTGTAGGAAATTGTTCTTCAAATCCGGCATCAGGCAGAGAAATTTATTTTTATTTTTGCTGCATTGGTAGTAAAAGGTGGACATAAGTTCAATACTGTTTGGCATTGCCTTTAGAAAGTCTGTTCGTTTTCAGGAAATGGTATTTTGAAAGTAATCCTCAAATGATGATGAAAGGACATAGCCATGGAACTTCACGCATTCCAGTTATTATTTCTGAGAACCTTAAAGACATAAAGATGTTGTGGAGGAATCTGTTTATATACTGTCTTTCTGATGCAAAGTTTATATTTACTGGAGGTAGAATAAAACCTGAAATTCTGATTCACCCCTTCACACAAATTTCGATTGTGCAATATCAGCCTATTAAGTGGAGAGAGGTGCTCTGTCATCTGTGCGAAGGGGCTGCGGACATTAAAAATGAAAATTATGTTTTTATTTTCCTAATGTCCTCTGAGATCAGTATTGCTTTTTTTTCCACTCCATCTCTACTCTCACTAGAAAGAGGGGATAAGAATTATCTCCTGCTGGAAAAATAAAAGGCCTCTTCACCTAGTTATATTCATGTGTCTTACTTGTTTGGGTGTCCTATAAGTTGAATAAGGTCAGTTTGCTTTTTTATATCCTGTGGACAGGATGCTTTGTTAGCTGTACTTAGGGCACCGTGCTGAGCTCAGTGTCGTCGTGTAGAGTGACCATCCCTCCCTCACATGTCCGAAGGGGAAACATCCCCCCGGATCCTGCTGTCCCTGCACTTGTGGAGGCAAAGGCAGACATCTGTCCTTCTCTCTGCTCAGGCCCTCAAAGCATCATGCTGTCATAACCCTGCAATCAACACCTACAGAGACACACTAATAACTTCCCAGGGTATGTGAATGCCTCACAGCTAGCAGAGAGGAGCTGTACCCTCCTCCATCTCACCTCCTTCTTCATTCGTTTGCTTTCTGTATCTTTTCAGTATTACTCTTCCTCAAGATTGTCTGTAAATCAAAATAGAAAAAGAACATCCTATTTTGAACGGCTGGAGTCAGAGCAGATTTTTTCTGCAATTTCTTCTCTGATTCACTGTCTGTCTTCACAGGAAGCAACCATTTTAAAACATTTCTTTATAGTGTTGAGGTGGGAGATCTGTTGCTGACTTTTTCCCCGAGGCCTCAAATTATTTTTGATTCTTGTCAAGCTGTGTGTCCCAGACCTCCCACTTTCCCATGCAGTGGTGCTGCTGCCATCCCCAAAACAAATTTGCCTAACAAAAATGTCCATCTCTCTGTGCAGGAACTGGTAAGCTGTTCTGACAGCTGTTCTCACTAGGAAACATCCAGTTCAGGATGGTGGTCAAAATCTCACAGCAACCAGAACCACTTCCATCCCTCACTTAAATCTGTGAGAGAAAAACTGACAGAACATCCTTATACAGTGACTCTGAGAACCTGATTTTTCATGCCAGGACATCACCTTTATGTTTCTATAGCTTCCACTGACTTCAGAATGCCTACAATTTTTATTTTTTTTCTATGACTTTAGGAGTTGGCCTTCGTATCTGAATAATCTCTGTACTGCAGTCTTTTGGTAGGGCCATTAACCTCAAATAAATAGGTATAAATCTATTGATCTTGTTTTTATCTGGCTTAGTCTTTAGCATGACAAAAAAAAAAAAATGTCAGTAGAATACCTTTATTTAGCTGGTAAACCTTTGGGAACAAAAAGTGATTCTCATATAACAGTGACTGCACTTTATATCTTAGCACCATTGAAATCTGAATGTTAATCTCTCTGAATAAAAATCGACTCTGATATAACAGTTCTGCCATCAACACATCTATTAAAGATGCAGTTAGACAGTTGTAATCCTCTGAAGAGATTCGTAAAGTCAGGAAAAGAAGAAAAACCTTTATCTTGCTTTGACTTCTGAATTATGCCTCTGAGGGTGTGGGATGTTCTTAGCGTACATTTACTGGCAGAATTAGCTAGGAAAGACGATCAGTGGTTTTAACACATGTAGACAAAAATTGTCAGCTAGAAAAGATGGGAGTACAGAAATGTCTCATTTCCTTCAAATGAACAGCATTCCTGGTTTCCAGTGTCCAAGGTGAGCAGTGTGCCAGCAGTGCTGAGCGGATGGGAATGAGAGCAGGAGCAGGAAGCCAACTTCTGCATGAAATGCGAACCAGAAGTGCCTGCCTCTCAGAGGCTTTGCTGAGAGGCAGCAGTTTGCAGCTCATGACTCCCCCGCGCCTCCTGGGATCTGCTACTTCACTTTCCTGGGACGAGGAGAAGGAAGGCTCTGCCACATCTGCTGAGCACAGATTTCAGTATGAGAGGTGAGCCAGGACTCCTGTACAGGAGATGACAAGGTACTGCTGATCAGCTAACGGGTGTCAGCTGGCAGGCAGCGCCAGAGCTACCTCAGTGGGAACAGCATGTCAAGTTCCTGCAAGAACAGCATTCTTTCAAAGTTAAGCTATGCCTATCTGAAAAAAGAAGAAATGGTAAACAGAGTGATTACCTTCTCCAGGCTCTCTTCACATGTATTTCATTTTCACAACTGGAAAGCACAGTTGAAGGCTGCAGTTCTCAGTAGCAGTCTTCTGCTCTGGAGCTCTGGAACATCTAATGTCTCCTTAATCTACTAGACACGCTGCAGGGAGAAAATTGGTTACCTGCTGTTTTGGCAGACAACTACTGACTCACACTTCACAATTGCTTTTCTCTCCTGGAGAAGTTTGTTTGAACTATGGAGCAATAGATTGTCCCTGGAAGGGAGACGGTGTGGTGCAAGACAGTCATGGCAACAGAGTGTCTCCCTACTGCCTCATTTGGCTTCAAGGTGCATGAGCAGTGCTGCTGTCAGGAGGGAGACAGAAGATGAAAGGCGTGCACTGGCATTATGTCCCACCATGGGGCATTTCTTGTGGCTCTCCAGCTGGCCAAGCACAGAGATGCAGCTGATCAATTCTGTCACTTTTCTTCCTGGTATACCTCCCTCACCCTGTGTAGTTGTTGCTTACATGGTTTTTTCTTACATATTTTTTTAATTAAAAAAATCTCCATCCTTTGAGTCTGACTGTCTTTTTCTGAGAAAAGATTCTTTGCTAAAATTTTTAACTAAATGGACTTCTTTATAATGGTATTTGATTTCTAATAGATAGCCTTTAGGTGGTGTGACTAGTCAATTTGGCAGGGTATTGTCTTCCCATGAACTTTTGTAAGTGGCTCTTTGTAACTAGTTTTTGTTGTTATTAGAGAACTGGCTGTTTACATATATCTTGATACAACAGCCCGAGGAAGTATTGTGAACTGCGAATCCAGACTTGGCTGAAATGTGGTTTTGGAAGTTCGTTAGGACTAACAGTTTTGTAGGCAGGGTGGAAATTTGTAAAGGAGTTCTTGTTTGCAATTGTTAAATATAATAATAAATAGTAATAGCATAATGAAGGGCTGTGTTAAAGACTTGTTTAATGACAAAAACAACCAAAAAAAAAAAAAAAAAAGACAAGTCCAAAGCTCAAAACATTGTTTAAAATCTCAAATTCAAGGCTTACCCATAAAACAATAACTGGAAAGAGAGAGACTGGAATTCTAACAGACTATATCACTTGTTTATCAAGTGCCAAACTGATTTTAATATTATTTCAAGACTCTGAATAATTTAGAGAGAGAGATTCCGAAAATGTTTGTGAGTTTTAACTTCAGAAGCCCTTCTAAAAGGTTTAGAGATCATTATTGTTATTAAATTCCTTTAGCATCTTTTAAAACCTTCTCCATGTTCAAGCATTCTCTATGTTATTAGAGCCTGACTACTTTAATAATGCAAATTGTTTTATACATTGAGAGTGCCTAAGGCCCATCTTGCATATAAATTTATTTCCTAATTCATGCAAATACTTTTAGTTTTCAATAAAAAGGATGGGAATATCTGTCATCACTGAACCACTGCTTCACTAAAAGCCAGGAAGCGAGGAGTGAAGTCACAGGAGCCAGGGGCTTTGGTCAGAAGTAGGAATAAGGACATGCATGAAAGCTGGTAGTGCCCTTCTGTTGAGTGACTCCACCTAATAAAAAGATGGTACATATTGCATTTCCCAGTGCTAGCAGGAATGAGTTTTGATATTTAATTTCCTTCAGACTCCCTTTAGATGGTGTGACTAATAGGTTTCTATATTCATGATCCTTTTTTATGTAATTTCTTTAAGATTGGTTTCTGTTGCTGGTTTGGAAGTAAACAGTTTATGGAGAGCTGTTTACCTGAGCATGTCTTGTTATTAAGTCTCATTATTATTAACATGTGCCATGCAACTCTGATGTGCTAAGTTAATGGCTAAAAGTATGCTAATTCATACAGCATTGTCATGAGTAAATATCTGTAAATAAATATCTGCAGTGAATATTATAAATTCATATTTTAAATGAATGCATTCTAAATGGGTAAGAAGAAACAGTCAATTGAATTAGGGTGAAAATTCACTTTTGAAGTAACTGTTAAAAATTCTAAGCTTGCACTATAGCTCTTTGCAATCTAGAAAAAAAATGTTGAAAAGCAGCTCCATAGAGGTGGTGGGAAAGATAGGAGGGGAAGGGTGTGACTGTCTTTGTTGACACTATTATCTAACTGAAAGAAATTTTTTGAATAGAACAAATAAATTCAGAAGCCTAAGTAAAGCATCATTGGCTTTGGGATGTGGTGTGTTTACAGATCTATCTGGTCTCTGTTCCCGTCCTTGTGGTTTAACCTGGCAGGCAGCTAAGCACCATACAGCCATTCGCTCACTGCCCCCCAGCAGTGGGATAGGGGAAAGAATCAGGAAAAAAAAGTAAAACTTTTGGGTTAAAGATAAAGACAGTTTAATAGGAAAGAAAAAAAAAAAAGAATACGCAAGACAAGTGGTGCACAATGCGGTTGCTCAACACTCGCCGACCAATGCCCAGCCACTACCCAAGCAGCAGCCAACTCCCTCAGTTTTATTGCTGAGCATGATGCCACATGGTGTGGGACATCCCTTTGGTCAGTCTGGGTCACCTGTCCTGGCCGTGTCCCCTCCCAGCTCCTTGTGCACCCCCAGCCTCCTCGCTGGCAGGGCAGCACGAGGAGCTGGAAAGTCCTTGGCTCTGTGTAAGCACTGCTCTGCAACAACTAAAACATCCGTGTGTTAGCAGCATTATTCTCATCCTGAATCCAAAACACAGCACCATACCAACCACTAGGAAGAGAATTAGCTCTATCCCAGCTGAAACCAGGACATCCTGTAGATAAATTACTGGCTAATATTTATGAAGACTTAAAATGTTAAGCACTTCATAAATACAATGAAACTTGTTCTAAATGTCCTCTTATATGTGACAAGAGTGAGTAGCTCTACCAAGGGAGTTTCTTGTCCAAAATATTTTTATGGCATTTGGGAGCAGTGCTTTAGAATAATATTCCTACCTCTTTTGCTGTTCAGGAATGTCTTTTGTAATTTGTTTCACTCAGGAATTCATGAAGGTTGGGAGCCCCAGCGGTGCAAATGGTTGCTTTAGATATGATGCAAAAAGCAATTTTAAGGAAGAATCTGGAGTAATGGGGAGAACTAAACATTGTCATAATTGGAAAGCATAAGATAGGGCCACTCTTTTATTTATACATGATCAAGAAAAATTCTCTTGAGCTCTGCATATTTTAATATGCTGTAACTATATGCAAAAGTTAGGACACGAAGAGGAAGTGCTACTGTGGATAAATTAGAAGCATTTTTTATTTTTCTAATATCACTGGAAATGAAAGTGTTAGTACAATGAATCACCTCAGGATCACTTTCTTTCCTTGAATGACGTAGAAAATACAATTGAAGTTATTCATCCAGTACTGAGTCCTTTAAACAGAGAACTTTCATCTTCTATAGAATACATTTAAATAAGTGATTTAGAAAAAGCTGTTAATAGTTCAAAAACTAAGACAATCTTTTATTATATGTCTATGAAAATGAAGTGTTAGGTAGTCACAATTCATAACAGAATCACGCTTCAGTTTTTCTACACAGGCTTCACATTTGGGAGAGATATTTGTCTTTTTTGGTTCTGTTGTTTACTTATGGAGGGAAAGGTAATAGTTTGCTATGATTATGAATCACGCATGCACAAAAGCAGCTGTGTATTCCTATGGCTTTAAGTTTTTTCTCATTGAAGCCCAATTTGAAATTATGTCCATTTTTAAGCTTATGCAAATACTAAAAGCCCTATTTTTTATGGTTCTGTGCAGACACAGTACTGACTCAGAGTAGTCACTGTGCCTGATGTTGATAGTAAGTGAACAATGTCCACAGTAAGAAATGTTTGCAGGGACAATACTCTAGTATTATAAATTGTTTTGGATTAAGAGTACGTGTTCCATAAGAACAGTTCAGTGAAGCACCTTTTTTTTTTAATTTTATTTTTTTTTATTTTAGCAAATAGTTCTTGTCGTTTTCAGGAGACCTCTAGAGTTCTTGTCATTTTCAGGAGACCTCTAGAGTCAAGAAGAACAAGGCTGTAGTAGGAGAAAAGGAATTAAATTTTATCACTGCATACCTGATAGTGAGCTGTACCAATAAAGGGTCGTGCTAAGGTCTCCAAGAAAATTATTTGAGGGACAGTTACGCTTCCTATCCTTCCTCTGTCAACATCCAGTTCACAGAATCATAGAATGGCTTGAGTTGGAACGGACCTTAAAGATCACCTAGTTCCAACCCCTCTGCCATGGGCAGGGATGCCACCCACTAGATCAGGTTGCTCAAAGGCCCATCCAACCTGGCCTTCAACACCTCCAGGGATGGGGCATCATGTAAAAGATGTTTGTGTACATGCGTGTTGTCCGTCTTGCCCAACACAACCAGATGTTCATTATTTCTTCCTTAATAGTAGTACAGTCAACACGCTCCATGCTCCACTTGACAGGTTTCCTGCATTGCCAGGCATAAGGTATAAGGCATGGAGGGATTTCTCCAACTGAAGCATGCATCTTCTGCACAAACTTGAAAGCTTCAAACACAGCTCTGTGCCTAGCATGGCAGCTTTATGGACTTTTAGAGGTTGATACCACTCTGGCTCCAAAGTTCCTTTGCAGTTAGTTAAAGGTAGAGCTGGCTATCTGTGTGCATAGGAGATACAACTTCTCCACTGATACCGGAACAATCTTTCAAAACACTTCCGTGACAAGTAACTGCTTGGAGAACCTGAAAATCCTGCTTGGAGTTGATCAGCTCTGCACAGCTCTTCTTCATGGCAGACTGAGACCAGCAGAGACACTGGAAAAATCAGTTGTTCTGAAATTGAAAAGCAAATTCTGAATCGCAATGAAAGGGGTGTGAGTAGCTTGGACCAATACTGCCACATAGAATAATGCCAACAGGACAGTTGTGAAGGCCTTTTGGTTTGGTTTGCAGTGGGTCCACAGAGGATTCACTCGCCAAGGTGACCAGCTCCGGCACACAGCGTTGCACAGCGGAGCCGGTGATGGTGGTGCACAGGGGGGTTTCCTGAGCCAGAGAAACCCCAGGGGGCACAGAGACCTACCAGGAGCTGGCAGCTCTCACAGGAACGGCTGACAAGGCGCGGGCAGGACCAGGAGTAATGGTGGCCTCCCCGACATGTGCAAACAGCAGCCCTACGGAGTGCTGCGGCCAGGACGGGCAAACAGGGCGTGGTGCGGCGGTTGGTGCACAGGGAGGCTGCCTCTCTGAAGGAGGCCATTCCACTGGCCGAGCGGGAGGCTCGAAGTACACATAACCCAACAACCAGCCACCGGTCTGTTGCTGTCTGCACAGGTCAAGGGCGCTCCTTCTACCTGACCCTCAAGGCAGAATGGTGGGCACTCATCTGAGAGCAAAGGTGGCAGCTCCAGCTGAGGGGTCTGCACCATCTACCCCAGCAGTGGCCGATGCCTCCACACAAACGGAACTGCTGAAGGGAATGCAGTCTGAGGGCAATGCAGACCTTGGACTGCAGGAAGTGCCTAAACCTTCCTCCTGGGGCAGGCACAGGCAGCAGACCTGCCTGCATATGTGTGCCCAGGTGAAGAACCTCACCTGCAGGAGGTGAGAAGGCTCAGGGAAACATCAGGGAGGCTGAGAAGGAGTTAGATAGCTGGTTCCAAGTGCAGTCTGCAGTGGACCGACAGCCCATGGCCAAACAGCCAAAAACTCCCCTGCTGGCATACACAGAAGGGAGGGGGGTCAATAATGCAGAAGAATGGAAGCTTGCAATGGCAAAGACCAGCAGGAGGAAGAGACTTCCCCAGAAGCCTGAGATACCCTTGCAGAACCGCTTCACTGCTCTGCAGACTGAAGAGGAAGGAGCTGTCACATCAGGAGAGATGGTGGAGCTGAATAAGGAAGCCCGATCTGCTCCCCGTATAACAACCAGTGCATCCAAGAAAAGGCAACAGGTGATAGTAGTGAGTGACTCTCTTCTGAGAGGTACCATTTCCCAACTGATGCACTCTCACGAGAGGCATATTGTTTACTGGGAGCTCATATCAGGGGTGTCACCAAGAGACTACCAAGCCTCATACAGTCCACTGGCTATTATTATCTGCTGCTGTTATTTCACATGCCCACCAATGATACAGCCAGGAGCAGTCTGAGGAGTATCAAGAACGACTACAGAGCCCTAGGAGCAGCAGTAAGGGACTCTGGAGTGCAGGTAATTTTTTCATCAGTTCTCCTGGTCAAAGTGAAGAGGTTTGAAGGGGCCGGTCAAATCTGGCAAATCAACAAATGGTTACAGGGCTGGTGGCACAGCCAAGGGTTCGGCTACTTAGACCATGGGACTTGCTTTGAGAAACCTGGCCTACTGGGGGCTGATAGGGTCCATCTGTCAGGGAAGGGGAAGAGCTTCTTTGGTCACAGGATTGCCAAGCTGTTGAAGAGGGCTTTAAACTAAAGTTGCCAGGGGAGGGGAACCTCAATCCATCCCACTCCTAGCAGTTTGATGCCAGTGCCAGCAGCAGAAGTGCAGAGCCTGGAGAAGGATCACAGGTCAGCAGGAGAACACCTGAAGAGCAGCACAAAGGAATTCCAGCCACTCCAGCTAGTTAGTCAGCTTCATCAGGGGCCCGACTTAAATTTGTCTCTATGCACTTTCTTAGAAGTGGTTGCCCCATCTTCTACATATTCAAGATCTTGCCAGTCTACTTTCAACATGGAGACATTTTGAGTCCTTTATATGTTTGGAACAACTTGAGCTGATGTCTTGTACTTCCAAAGTCTCATTACCGAGCACTTTTGGAGCATTTTGAGATGAGGTATTCTCAGGTGTTGTTAGTTAATGAATCATATGTAGGTTCTAACTGTAGATCAGGTAGGAGACAGTGAGTTAAATCCTTATTCCAGAGGAACACAAAGGTCTGCTATTCCTCAAACTGTTCCCACAGTCATATGGGAGCTGTTTCAGTCTTCAGGATGTTGAGAGAAAGGATGGAAAGAGGCAACAAGGAAGGATTTTCTAGCCTAGTTTTGACTGCTCTGATTTCCAGTGCCTGATTTACAGAGTTTTTTTTAATTCTTGAAAATACAGGAAGTGTGAAAAGAAAATCTTGAATGCCAAAACCCAGACTAGCATATTGTAAGGCAGGTGTAAAATACTTCTGTATTGGGTTTACGTGGTAAAGGTTTGGTAGCAGGGGGGCCACAGGGGTGGCTTCTGTGAGAAGATTCCAGAAGCTGCCCCATGTCAGATAAGAGCCAGCTCCAGCCGACTCCAAAAGGGACCTGCTGCTGGCCAGGGCTGAACCAGTGAGCAACGCTGGTTGTGCCTCTGTGAGAGCAAATTTAAGAAAGGGAAAAACCTGCTGCACAACAGCAGCTGGGAGAGAGAGGAGTGAGGAACAGCCCTGCAGACACCAAGGTCAGTGAAGAAGGAGGGCAGGAGGTGCTCCAGGCGCTGGAGCAGAAGTTCCCCTGCGGCCCCTGGTGAGGCCCGTGGTGGAGCAGGCTGTCCCCCTGCAGCCCATGGGGTACCACATGGAGCAGATCTCCACGCTGCAGCCCGTGGAGGAGCCCACGGAGGAGCAGGTGGGTGTGGCCTGAAGGAGGCTGCAGCCCATGGAGAGCCCCCGCAGGAGCAGGCTCTAGGCCGGAGCTGTACCCGTGGAGAGGAGCCCACGCAGGAGCAGGTGATCTGGTGGGAGCTGCCACCCGTGGGGGACCCATGCTGGAGCAGTTTGCTCCTGAAGGCTGGACCCCATGGTACGGACCCACATTGGAACAGCTCTAGAAGAGCTGCAGCCTGTGGGAAGCCCAGGCAGGATCCGTTCGGGAAGGATGGCATCCCGTGGGAGGGACCCCACGCTGGAGCAGGGGAGCAGAGAGTGACCACGAAGGAGCGGCAGAGACGAAGCGACATGGGCTGAGCACAGCCCCCATTCCCCATTCCCCTGCGCTGCTTGGGGGGAGGAGGTAGAAGAGGGTGGGTGGCGGGAAGGTGTTTTTAGTTTCCTTTTAGTTTCTCACTGCTCTAGTCTGCTAGTGATAGTAATAAATTATATTAATCTCCCTATGTTGTGTCTGTTTTGCCCATGACAGTAATTGGTGAGCAACCTTCTTGTCCTTATCTCAACCCTTGAGCCCTTGTCCATCGTGTTTTCTCTCCCTGCTCCTTTGAGGAGGGGGCGTGAGCGAGCAGTTGTGGTGGAGTTTTGCTGCTCAGCTGGGTAAAACCACCACAGCTTCTTGCAGCTGGGAGAGATGGGTTCAGGTTCTCTCTAATAAGGAAAATCAAATCTACGTCATCACATCCTAGCTGGCTTTTCCACTGAGTGTCCAATCCTTTGAACGGTTAAGGTGATTCACTGAAATTGCTGCCTCCTCCTCTAGTGCTTTATTTCTTTTGCTTTTTCACAAGACATATCTTCCTTTATTGTATCATCCAACCAAATGTTTACTTGCTTGTTTGCTTTTCCTTTCCACAAGTAGTCTAAATAAGTACATTATGAGAGAAATAAAACTAAAATTATTTTAATTCCTTTCAGCTTGGCAGTCTTTATGTACACCACTCTATTTATTAGCTGGCAATTGCACTTTTGGTGATGTAGAAATAAGAGCAATTGGATGGGACAAATAAATCATTTTCACCTATATATAGCTTCCCTATATTAAACACTTCACAGAATGAAAGCAGGGCTGGCAAATTATCAAGAAAAACAATTATAGTATATAAAAAGCTCCATCTTCTTCCTTATTTTTTGATCCAGTCTAAGGCTAGTAGAGAAGCTTTGGTAGGGGTCTGTAATTCATTCGTTAAAAGCTATTGTAAATGATTCAAGCTTTGAGAAAAAAAATGTCGAAGTGCCCAGAAGCCAAGGGAGTTAAGCAGGGCTGCTTAGTTCTGCTTCTAGGCTAAAGTCAACAGCAATGCTGGGAATCAGCTCTTTCTACTTCTAGTCTCTGTAATACAAATGTTCAAAATGGTTTATGTCATTATGTCGTCAACTTCATGTCAAAGAGACATGCTTCAAAGCAGGTACGGGGACTGAGCACACTGGTTAAGCAGAAGAATAATATTTGTTTTCTTTTCTGCCTTTCCATTTTATGTGTCTTAGTGAAAGTAAATGTGTAGAGTATCTTACTTTTGACAGAAATGTGTATTGCCGTCTAAAATATCACCTGTTAGCAATTTATATGTCTGTGACTTGCAGTGGAAATCTTGTTATGTATCAAAAGATCAAATAACATTCTGAAAGATATGAAAGACGGTGTTACTTTGGGAGTCACCATATACAGAATTTTTCTTAGGGTATTTTCTAAAATTTCTGTGATTTTTAAAAGACTGGAAGTATTATTCTTATGTAGCTTTCTGTTACCTTGTGTGATACTTGTTGCAATGAGTATATATTTACTATTTTATTTCTTCTTAGATATTTCATTGATTATAACACAGAAGAAGATAGGTATTTCACGATTGATGCTAATACTGGAACCATTAAGACTGCCAAGATCTTTGACAGAGAGGAAACACCTTGGTACAACATCACAGTGGCTGCTTCTGAGATAGGTAAGTAATATATGTGGCACATAGTATTAAAAAAAAAAAAAAAGGAAAACATTAATATTTGATTTTAAAGGAACACTATCTTGAAATGTTATGTTAACAACAGCTTTTTTTTTTTTTTTTGTAGCTGACTAGAATAAAGGAGAAATTTCAGTGTATGTGTAACTTCTTTAATTCCACAGAGCAAACAAACAAAACCCCATGTACCTATGTGATTTCAACTATGTAAATTTACCACATTTTTCTATATGTGATAGAAGGATGTCTTTTTACCCAGGAGCAGTTCCAGGCATTCAGTGGCCTAAAATGAACAGTTTGTCCTATTTGTATATTGTACTGTTATGTATCTTAGATGACAACACTGTACAGTACTGTCTGAGAAATTCATCCTTCCTTCTCGTATCTACTATTAATGCTTGTTAAATATACCAATATTAATTTATTTATATCTGACAGGTGTCTAGTAGTTGCTGATTGTCAAGGTGTATGTCTGGCCTTTTAATAGGCAAATTGCCAAGTAAAGATATAATAAATACTTGCCTGTACATTCAAAAGACCTCAAAGTCTGATGAATTTCCATTGCCTGAGATAACCCCTGAAACTGTAAAAAACTGTCTGACCAAGTAGTCCCAGATAAATATTTTTATATGAAACAGGGACAGTTTAAAGAAATGGAAGATTTCAGTTAACCTTTCTATTACAGGGTCCTTACTTTGACACAGTCAAAGTTTTAGAGGTAAAAAACTCAATCAACTAAATGAAAAAAACTCCCATGTTGGATCAATAAATCCAGTCTTGCTGAGTACTCTTAGTGATACCATCTCTCAGTGGAAAGTGATTTTGATCAAAACTGTCTCTTATTGATATTCCTTCCCTTTTTTTTTTCCTTTTTCTTTTTTTTTTTTGTGTGTATTCCGTCATTGCCAGATGACCCTCTACAGGTTTTACCTATAACAAGTACCACTGACAGAAATGAGTCCCCTCTGCTTTCGTATGTTTCATCTCCAGGTTAAAATGGAATCTGTTCTGCCATTACAATGCTAGCGCATGCCACAGAATTAATAGCATGTACATATTTTATAAGGACAACAAATTGTTTTTGATTATTGCACCTGCAACCAAGTTGGCATTTTGAACTAAGTAAATTTCTATAGTAAATAGTAAAATCTAGAGTTTTATGTTTAGCCCTTTACAAAAGGTAACCACTGCACCTCAGTGTGCTTGACAGTATGTTTGTATATCTGTAATTTCAGTGCAGCATGAAATTAAATATAATTTAGGCCTAATCATAAGCAGGTGCATAGTAAGTGTTAGTTTTAATTATGATTTAAAAACCACATTGGACAAACTGAAAACAGGAGTAGTCACTAGGCTTTTTGGGGAAACATCCAAATATGATTATTTTGCAGAAATAAATCTCAATAGCATTAAACTGAAATGTAGCTTTCTGCACTACTTATTTCACATAGTCAAGTGAGTGGTAGTACGTGTACCATATTGAGGAAGATTATATTTATAACTGAAAGAAAATTGAATGAATAATGAAGATGAAATACCTTGTTTTCTAAGGTATCCTGTTAGAATTCTCCATTCAAGATGCTCCTTGCTACAGGAAAACACAGGTCTTGCTTTTTCCCTTGCATTGCCTTTCTTACTGTTACAATTGGGGTTGGGAAGATAAGTAAATCTGTGATCTCAACTTGAATAACAATTCAGTTACAAAAAATGGAAGAGAGAACAGTGAAGAAGAGGCGGATGGCAGACAGACTGCCAGGCAGCCTAAATGACAGACAGCCTTTCTTTATGTCTGCTTCTTTACCCATTTTCTTATATACACTAATTTGAAAATGATAACACTGCTATAGTCTTCCAAATCCATTATGAAATCAGTAATTGGATTTACAATGGAAGAAAGATCATATCTTGTGCATACAGCATGAAGGCCAGAACTCTTAAGTGCTATCTGTTGAATATCTACAGTCTTTTATGGCATTCATTTTCAAGTCCATGCACAAGGCATGGCTGAACTAAGACTGAAACTGAAAAATAGGTGGAGCACTATGACCAAAATGTGTTTTAGTTGTGAGAGTGGCATTCTTCAAGTTCACTTGATGTGGTATAAGGCATTTGTAACTTATGACACCATTTGCTTAACCAGGAACATTGCAAAATCTGCAAAGCCCAGAAAGATTTTACTGCTTCAAAAATAAAAGGTGTTCTGCTGAAATAATATTATCATTATAGTTAGTTTCTTGAAGCGTTTACCTAACACCGCACTTTAATGACAGAATTCTGTTTCTGCTAATCAACTTTTGGCTATCCTACTTGTAGACGTGCTTTTTTTTTTGTGAAGGAAATTCAGAATCAACATCATATTTCTAGCCTCAAATTTATAATATCTGCATGTTTCAGCTATATTGTTTCTGAACCCTTCCTAGGAGGTTTACTTTCACTATTGATCTCAGTGTGTGAAATACACTCTACAGTGGTCAAATGTCCCCTTTGAAATCAGTGGAAGCTCTACCACTTTCCTCTGTGGAAATAATGTTAATGTAACGATCAGTGATTTTTCTTTTTGCAGTCACTGCCTAAAGCACAACAGAGTTCACTGTTAGGAGAATGAGACAATCCTTTTTTTCTTTGATATGCACTGTTCTTCAACAACAGCATACAGTGAGTGGAAAGAGTGGGATTTTTGTGTCCAGAGCACACCACTGAAGCTGTTTCTTTGATTGTTTTAGTACTAGTACTTCCTGAAAACTCCTTGTGGCATTAAGGAATAAGAAAGATGATAAAATAGTTATGTATTTTATATTGAAGGATCTACAGACTGTGTTTGGGTTGGGGGGAAGGACTAAAAGTTGTTGGCAGTAGGATTTAAAAATATGGTTTCACTTGGAATTATTCACATTTCATTAGCTTGTTGGAATTCTTTGAAAAAGTTTATAAAGTAGTATTTGAAAGAGGGAGGGGATACAATTTGGCTCTATTAAAAGCTTTTGATCAAGTCTTTGACAAGAGTAATGGAAATAGGAAAATACAGAGCAAGTGGACAAAGTTTTTTAAGAGGTGAAAGACTATTTTAGAGGAAAAAATACAGCCTTAGTGAATGGTTGTTCCTTTTGGCAGTGGAATAAGCTAAGGCTGAGCTATTTTGAAGAATGGTGTGCAATCTGTCAGATAGAAGTTTTTGTAATGATAGTACACATAAAATGGGCAACAAGTGATTGTGAGATTCCCAAGAAACAGCTCTAGTTACTATAAATTAAGGAAGATTGAGAGAAACTCACATAAAAACAAGACATATTGAAGTATGGAATAGATAAATGAACAGTGAGGTGGATTGAAAACTGAAGTGGTGGGCTCAAAGGGTTGTGATGAGCAGCCCAAAGTGCAGCTGAAGGCTGCTCGTTAGTGGAGTACCACAGGGGCCAATACTGGTTACAGCACTGTTTAATCTCTTCATTAATGACCTGGTTTATGGGACAGAGTGCACTATCAGCAAGTGCGCAAATGACACAAAACTGGAGTAACAGCTGATACACCAGAGGGTTGTGCTGCCATCCAGAAGGATCTCAACAGGCCGGAGAAAAGAGTGAATGGGAACTTTATGAAGTTCAATGAAGGGAAATGCAGAGTCCAGTACCTAGACAAGAGTATGAACCAGTACATATGAAGGACCAGCTGGTTGGAGATCAGCTTTTCAGAAAAGGACCTGGAGGTCCTGGTGTACAAGTTGAACATGAGTCAGCAGTGTGCTCTTGAGGCAAGGGCAGCCAACAGCATCCTGCAGTGCATGAGGAAGAGCGTTGCCAGCAAGTCAAGGGAGGTGATCCTTACCCTCTACACAGCACTGGTAAGACCATATCTGGAGTGCTGGGTAGAGGTCTGGGCTTGCCTGTACAAAGGAGACATGGAGTAACTGGAGCAAGTCCAGTGAAGGGGCATGAAATCATTAAGGAGCTGGAGTATCTGTCATACAAGAAGAGAGTGAAAGGACTGGATTTGTTTAGCCTGGGGAAGAGAAGGCTCAGGGGTTTTTACCAAGGTGTTTAAATATCTGATGGGGGAAGTAAAGAAGATGAGTAAACGTTTATCTCAGTGGTACCCAGTGAAATGACAAGAGGCAATGTGCATAAATTGAAATAAAGACAACACCACTTGAACATGAGAAAAAAATTTACTGTGGAGTAGGTCAAACAATGGAACAAGTTGCCAAGGGAGATTGTGGAGCCTGTGTTCTTGGAGGTACTCAAAACATGGCCCTAAGCGATGCACATTGGTTGACCCTGTTTTGAGCAAGGGTGTTGGACTAACTGATCTCCAGAGATGCCTTCCAACCTCAACCATTCTGTGATACTGAGAACTGTATGTTGAATGTGGAAAAGAAAAAGGACAACCATTTCTCTAAAATACTGATGTATTCCCAAAGAAAATAGGTGCTTGTAAAAATAATTGTGGGTGATTCAATTAAGGTTTGTCTCTAGCATATTTTAGCGCTGATAACAAAAGCAAGAGTGACAACAATAGCAGCAAAGTCCAAAATCACACCACAGCTAGAGAAAGGTGGCACTAGAATATAAATTGATGGAATCCTGCTGGTTCCAAGGTCAATTCCAGGTAGAAAAATAAACATGTGCTTAGAAGTTTTCAAAGCAGTGGTGCAAACAGGACAAACAGTAATATCCTTGAAGTCTTTGTGCTCAGTAAGAAAAACTAATAGCTATGGAAAAAAATGAACAGTGACAATTGAAGGAATCATAGAACGGCTTGATTTGAGAATGAAACTGAGGATGTCTTTCAGTAGAAATTTCTACTTGTAAATACCACAAGGAAGACTGCATCAAGAAATTCCTTGTAGGTGATAATTCTAACAACTGAACTAAGCATGTCCAGTAACTGCTGCTCAGTAGACACAGAGCAAAACAGCTTTTAGATATTGAATTAAAATGGTATTAACATCAAGAGATTACTGGGATTTATAAAGTACCAGACATTTGGATGGATAATAAGAGTATTTGTGTTTGTAATAAGAAACATGATTTTTGAAAGCAAAATTAGTGCTTGTATTTTAGGGCAGATCCAAGCATTTATACTCCAGGGATTTAGAGGATATTTTCTATTGGGAGTTTTTCATGTCACTGTTATGTAGCTGGTAATTACCAGTGTAGAAAATAGAATTCTGGTTTTATTCTATCACTGATGCATTTGGGATGAAGTCTCAGTGTTGAGTGTCTCCAAAATGCTCTGTAATGATTGAGAATGGAAAAACAGATAATTTCTCACTATTTACCTAAAGGACCAACTTGAATGCAAAAATTTATCTTTGAAGGCTCTGTAAAGAATTCCTAATGTGTAAAGCTGTGGAGAGGCTGTGGAGTACAGGAGAACTGAAATGGTATGGTTACCTGCCAAGTTTTGCCACATCCCCCAGACTTAATGAAATACTAGCAAAAGAAGGAAAAAAATGACCACTTGAAAGGATGTAGAGTGTAGAAGTGTAGAGCGTTGATACCACAGTGTATTAAAAATGAAAATACTTAAGAGACATCATTATGCAATCAAATAAAACAAAAATCAGACCGAATCAGATACTGGAAAAAAAAATATTTGTCCATTTATATGTCTTCCATATTTGCTTCTCCATGCACATTCCTCATACTAGCTTCAGAGAAAAAGATACCGAAGTGTTGAGTTAGAGCAATACCTCATTGACAAAAGAAGCAATGTCCTGGGATGTGTTATTGAAAGAATCCCAGGAAAATACAGTTATTACAAAATCTACATAAAGAAATAACTTTCAGAGATATTTTCATATACAGCCAATAAACCTTATTCAGAATTAAAATATGTGAAAAAGGAGGACAGCTTACCAGAATAAGAGTTTGGAACAGTTACCTTGCAAGAGTTATGGTAAAAACATTAAAGTCGATGTTCTAATTTTAATATAAACAGTTTTTTCTCAGTTTTGGTAGAAGCAGAAACAATAACATAAAAAGGTTGTACAGAGGAAAACAGGGTGCACAGAGCAAAATAATTCGTAGCAGGAACATATTAAAAAATAAGATCTTGAATGAATATTGAAAGCCCTGTAATTACATAAAATAAATAGATTATTAGACTGAGGTGCAGTTAGATGTTTTCTTTAGGTGCAGAGTGGTATTTTCACCTCATATTGCCATCAGTGAACACCAAGATAAGCAAAGAATTTGCCAGTCCTTTTTCATGTTTAACAGTTGCACCGCAGCAGAAAAGAGGTTCCTCAGTTTTTGTTAGGAGATTAAAATCCGTGTTACTGATAGCACTATGTAAGACAGTCATATGGAGAATAACTGAAGATGGAGTGAAGGTGTAACATAGAATAAACCTGTTAATGCTATTTAAAGGCACACTGATTTATTTTACAAGAAGTAAAATACAAAAAACAAGTAAAATACAAAACCACACAATTCAATTTTTTTTCTGTTTTGAAACATAAGAATACAACATATGCATTGCCTGAAGGAAAGAAGTCTATGGAGTAATATCTTCCTGGCATATAGCATTGAAAGAGTTAGAAAAGAGCAAGAATTGATGATGTTTTATTTTCTCACTGTAAACTTTTTCCCCATGGTCAAGAATAACTTTAGTGCTTTGTATCAAAAAAAATTAATTGAAAATAAATTGAAACCTTTTCAGGATCTAACAGAAAGTAATATAAATCAGAACAAAATGCTGTTACAGTGTAGTAATCTCCTAACCCTATGCATGTGGTGGACAGCAGAATGATTGTCTACCAGTGAGTTTGTTGCTACCTTTGTGTCTTAGTGTTTCCTTGAAGTTATTTTTTCCTTACACTGAATATAGAATTTTTTAGAGTGATGTCTAGTCTATAATTTTTTCTTCAGAACTGTTTTGTATTTTTTTTTTTGACAAACCAGAGTACACATAAATAATGAAAATAACTCAAATGGTTCGACATCAACAGAGGGAAATTTTGTCCTATGTATTGTTTTGCTGCATTTGTGGTTATCTCTATAGATACATGACAGAACCAGACATTGTAGAGTTACCTTAAGGCTAGCACCCTCTCTTCCCACCCACCTCCCCCACCCTGAGAAAAAAAAATCACACTCATTCTTTTTCTACTTCACTTGCATTCTGCCTGCTAGTTCACTTACAGAAAGAGTTTTGGTATTGATAACAATTGCTTTATTTTTTCCAAGAATCTGCCATGGAAGTACTTTCCACTTTTAGAATTAGATTCTTAGAAATACAAGATCTGTGTTCTAAGACTACTTTGCTCATGAAGTAGTGACAAACTGGGTATCTATTATCTTTTTAATGGCAAGACCTAGACACAATACTGGTACCCTGTCCAGACTCTCCAGTGACACAGTTCATTTCCTGCCTTGGCAAGTTGCCTACTAATGGACCATGAAATTACAATAATCTCATTTGTAGCAGAATCTACCATTGCATTCTTACAAAATAAGTAAAGCTGACACAAAACTCTTTATAAAAAGAGTTGTCTAAAGGCAGCTAGTTCTCCATCCTGCTCAAGAAGTGATGCTTCTAATTCCAAGTTCGATGCTTATTTCCCCATTTATCTTGGTTTAGTCATTGCCTTCTAGGCATGACGAATTTTCTTCTCCTCTGTTTCTTTGGGGAAGGGTATCATGAAGATATTCCTACACTGTCATCTGAAGATGGCATGGGGTATGGCTCTTCCCTTGCCTCCCTTGGTGTTCCAGTTGGGTCTGCATTTAACGAAGTTCATTCGCCTACTCCCCTGGGCTCTGATAAATGCAATGTTCCTGATGATAGTAGCTACCAAGGTGGGTCCCTGAAGAAAAGGCAGTCTTTGGGATCACGTGACATTTCCCCCTTCAGGGCTTTGTGAATCGTTACCAGAATCCCGAAACGGACCCATTACTGCCAACAGAACCAGTGCAGGTTGTGGTGCCCTGATCTGCTCAGGAGGTGAAGAACCTCCTGAATACAGCAGAACATGTATTAAAAAGCTTTCTTCTTCAACAGGGGTTTTAATGTTTGCCCACATAAATCGAGCAGAAGCGTCAAGCTTCCATAGAATCATTGAATGGTTTGGCTTGGAAGGGACCCTTAAGGATCATCTAGTTCCGACCTCCCTACTGTGGGCAGGGACATCTACTAGACCAGATTGCTCAAAGCCCCATCCAACCTGGTCTTGAACACCTCCAGGGAGGGGGCATTCACAACTTCTTTGGGCAACCTGTTCCAGTGCCTTTCCACCATCTGAGTAAAGAATTTCTTATGTATATCTAATCTAAATCTACCCTCTTTTAGTTTGAAGCCATTACCCCTTGTCCTATCACTGCAATCTCTGATCAAGAGTCCCTCTCCAGCTTTCTTGTAGGTCCCCTTTAGGTACTGGAAGGCTGCTATAAAGGGTTCCTGGAGCCTTCTCTTCTCCAGGCTGAACAACCCCAGCTCTCTCAGCCTGTCTTCATAGGAGAGGTGCTCCAGCCCTCTGATCATCCTCGTGGCCCTCCTGTGGACTCGATCGAACAGGTCCATGTCCTTCTTATGCTGGGGGCCCCAGAGCTGAACACAGTACTTCAGGTGGGGTCTCACGAGAGCAGAGTAGAGGGGGACAGTCACCTCCCTCGACCTGCTGGCCATGCTTCTTTTGATGCAGCCCAGGATACGGTTGGCTTTCTGGGCTGCAAGTGCGCATTGCTGGCTCGTGTTGAGTTTTTCGTCAACCAACACCGCCAAGTCTTTCTCTTCAGGGCTGCTCTCAGTGCATTCTCTGCCCAGCCTGTATTTGTACTTGGGATTGCCCCAGCCCAGGTGCAGGACCTTACACTTGGCCTTGTTGAACTTCATGAGGTTCACAAGGGTCCACCTCTCAGACCTGTCAAGATCCCTCTGGATGGCATCCCTTCCCTACAGTGCGTTGACCGCACTACACAGTTTGATGTTGTCGACAAACTTGCTGAGGGTGCACTCAGTCCCACTGTCCATATCACCAACAAAGATGTTAAATAATATTGGTCCCAATACTGACCCCTGAGGGACGCCATTTGTCACTTGCCTCCGCCCAGCCATTGAGCCGTTGATGGCAACTCTTTGAGTGGAACCATCCAGCCAACTCCTTATCCACCAAGTGGTCCATCCATCAAATCCATGTCTCTCCAATTTAGAGACAAGGATGTCGTGTGGGACAGTGTCAAATGCTTTTCACAAGTCCAGGTAAATGACATCAGTTGCTCTTCCCCTATCCACCGATGCTGTAACCTTATCATAGAAGGCCACCAAATTTGTCAGCACAATTAGTGAAGCCATGCTGGCTGTCACCTATCACCTCTTTGTTGTCTATGTGCCTTAGCATAGTTTCCAGGAGGATCTGCTCCATAATCTTGCCAGGCACTGAGACAGACTGGCTTGTAGTTCCCCAGGTCTTCCTTTTTTCCCTTTCTAAAAATGGGGGTTATGTTTCCCCTCTTCCAGTCAGTGGGAATTTCACCGGACTGCCACGACTTCTCAAATATGGTGGATAGTAGTACCTTAGCACCTTCATCCGCCAGTTCCCTCAGGACCCTTGGATGCATCTCATCAGGTCCCATGGACTAGTGCACCCTCAGGTTCCTTAGATGGTCTCGAACCTGTTCTTCTCCTGCAGTGGGTAGTTCTTCATTCTCCTAGTCCCTGCCTTTGCCTTCTGCGACTTGAGCTGTGCAGCTAGAGCACTTGCTGGTGAAGACTGAGGCAAAAAAGTCATTGAGTACCTCAGCCTTCTCCATATCCCAGGTAACCAGGTCTCCCATTTCCTTCCAGAGAGGGCCCACAATTTCCCTACTCTTCCTTTTATCATCAATATATCTATAGAAGCCTTTCTTGTTTCTCTGCTCATGTTCCAGATTGGCTGTTGATAAGGACTTCTGCAAGTTCAGAGAGGACTCACTGGTTGAGGGGCTGATACTCAATGAAATTGATTTGCTTTACAGATATTTAGTATTCTGGAAGAAGAAATATTTAGTCTGGGAAAAATCTCAAGCGTAAGAAAGCAAACCCCTAACGTAGGTGAATCAGAACAGTGTTTCTGCTTCAGTTATCCCTTAAAACAGTGAGCATTCACTTTGAAAAATCTACTCTTGAGGCATAATGCTAATAGGATACAGAATAGATCTGACTGTTTTATAATGCACAGACCTGAAATATATGTCAGCACTGATTATCTCAAAACTGGAAATCTGCCAAACTACTGAAATAAATGTTTTTACTTAACAAAAATGTACTACTGAAAGGACCAGTTATCAGAGTGTTTCAGGGGTTGCAGGTGAGTTGTGCACCTGCAAAAGACTGCAGATTATATTTACTTTATAATAAAACAAACCAGAACAGAACCTGAAAAAAATATGCTTGTAAGGTCCCTCTTAATTCATTCTCATTCTCTTCCCCCTTTATAAACTGTGCTATCATCTTGCATACACAGTGATGTAGTATACACAGTCTGACAAACTTCAAGACCGTTTTGGTAAGTGGAGTGAATACCTTCCCATATTAGTGTTTTGTAGCAAGTGGGCTGTCAGTATGGAAATTTGCCTGCAAAGGTCAAAGATCTCATAAGGTAATTTCTTCCAGAAAGATACTAATAATTCCCTGAGCTCTTTTGAACTGGTAAGGTAAATATGAATTCCTTGTACTGCAGAACAGTTGCAGAAAAAAATAAACATAAACTCTCTGAATCTCCATGAAATCTCTGTGAAAATAATGCAAATTTAACAGACTGGAGTAAGACTGCAGTGGGTACTAGTGACAGGCATACAAGTGGATGCTGTTCAAGATGGGGAAAGGGGTCTGATATACTGTACTGAAACAAAAGAATTTACCTGTCTTTTGCCACACAGTGGACTAAAACATTTGATTTTCCTTCCTCGGTAACTATTCCAAACATGCCAGACCAACAGAACAGTTCCCTGTCTCTGGTACATTCTGCCATGTGCTCCTCCTTCTTTCTTGCTCACTTCCTCTTAGATGTATTATGCCCCCTTATAGCTTTGAAGATAGGTCTGCTTTGAACGGGGGGTCTGGACCAGTGACCTCGAGAAGTCCCTTTCAGCTAAGATTTTTCAGTGATGCTATGATTATCCAGTAGTCACAAATTCTTTTGCCTTCTGGCAAAAGCTTCTTCTGGCTTTTTCTAATGTTAAAATCTTCATTGCCTTCACTATAGCTTATGAAGCCACTCCCAAGTGGGTTTATCCTTCCTTAACCCTTTACTATGACCTGTGCCTTCTCTCTCCTTACTATGTTTTCGTGTCCTCTCCCTTTGTCTGCTTTGTCCTTCCTGTAATTTATACCACTTTCTTGTTCACATACCTCACAGACTGTGCTAGAGCCTCCTGGGCTCAAGAACAAGGCTCCTTTGAGTCATATATCATCTCTAGATCATCTGTTGCTAGATATCATATCCTGTAATTGTAATTAGAGGATTTTTGTAATTGGATTGTGTGATATCATTGACAGAGCAAGCTACCTAAATGATATTGTAAGCTCTATTTCACTGAGCACTAAGAACTATTCAGTCTTTATTGCTTTGTGCTGTTCTGCACAATCTTATGACCTACCTCCAGAGGAGGACCAAACATCTTTTTGTGTTAATACTCACAGCATGCAAAGGGTCTTCTGGAGAGAAGGTTGCTTTTCTTCCTTCAGTAATATGAGTAAAGGTAGATGGATGGATCCTTTCAACCAACTGCTTAGTGAACTGCCGAATGTCATTCTTCCTCACTTTCACTTCGTATATTCACAACATTTTAACACTCCTCAAAGATTTCCACTAATAGTGTTTTCTAGATGGAGATGAAAGACCACAGTTTTGCACGAACACTGTGGAGATAGCGTACTTTAGTTCCATGTTTTAAAGATATTCATAGTTTTGGTGTAAAACTGAAAATACCAACATTCAAGGAAAACTGAACATTCACAGCAAGAAAATGAAATTTGCAAGACCATTAGCATCTTCTGAATGTATTCCTATAACTTCTAGTACTAATGTTAATTGGGAATTACAGGGAGGTTCCTATATTATCTAAGCTAAGTCTTCCTTTTTCTATTTACTATTTTGATCTCCCTTCGATTCCCATTTTTTGGGGATAAGTGACTAATTTCCAAAAATGAATGAAAATCATCAGGTGAACACAGACATTAATCAAAAAGAGTATTTGAAAAATCCGAAAAGAACTTCCAAACCCCAGGCTCTTTGACTAGTATCCCAGGTGAAAACAGAGAAGGATAAATCTCTCATTTTGTCAAAATAAACTCCAGTGCTCTCAGCTATTCTTTCAGTGGGAGGCTACATTATTGGTGGCTTTGAATCTGAATATGTCTAAACTAATGAAAGGTTTTCAGAATTCTGCGCAGAAGCCCTCAGAGGTGTGACAAATCTAAGGCATTTTACAAATGACTGTTTTTTGGACAGAAGCATAACATGGATTAATGCAGATAGAAATAACCAGGGTGGATGAAGTTTAGACCAGTAATGTTTCTGTTTCCTTTTTTTCCTTCTCATGAGCACACACAG
Organism: Chauna torquata; assembly: GCA_013399475.1. Lineage (NCBI taxonomy): Eukaryota > Metazoa > Chordata > Aves > Anseriformes > Anhimidae > Chauna > Chauna torquata. The sequence goes on along the minus strand of VXAL01008554.1, from coordinate 115,161 downwards.
GGACATGCACTTTTAAAAATATCAATCTGTAAGACCCCTTCTTCCACTTTGTTGTGTGTGGAAGGTTGACCTTGCTGTTTTCTGTTGATAATTTAAATTTAATTGGTGAATGTAGAATGAAGTTTATTACCTAAAGTATTGGTCCTTACACAGACTTTGGAAGATATATTTTAGCTAATTATAAAATGTTCTCAATATATAATTCTTTTAACCAAATACAAATGGTACATAGTAGTAAGAACAAGAGAATGATAGATTAAGAAAATGGATTAAGAAGACTTGTATTTTTCCACATTTTAACATAAAAAGTATATTTTCATTGAAAAGAATCTATTTATTGTGCTTTTTGAGGGTGAGCTGTTTTTGAAGGTGAGCTCTCACACAATTACAGATCATATACTAAGACAACATTATTTAAACATTATTTTCTAACTAGTGTGTCACTGATCCTGGATTTTCATAGATAAGGCAAGACTCTTTGACTGCTTTGTGTAACAACATGATAACTTCTGATGAAGCTTAAATCAAGCTTGGGAAATGTTTTTATATGCCAGTGAATTTATATTTCCAAATTATTTTGGTATTTTATTTCCTAAACTCATTGATAGAAAATAAAAAGCTTTTAATGTCTTTCATATTAGATTTTATTCAATACTGTAATGGCGCTTTCATGTTAATTAAAAGGCAATTGATCATTTTTTAGCATAGAGTGTGACAGCATGCAATAACACCAACAGCCTTCTCCCACTTCAGTTTCAGAGTAACTTGTATTTTCATTAATGTGACATAACAGCAACTTAAGACTCATACTGTGTTTTCCACTTATTGTGTTATTATTTTTCAAAACAGTTAATGAAGTTCAGCAAACTGCATCTCTTATTGTCTTGCTACTTAGAGTTCTGCAGCTGTATCTAGTTCTCATCCAGTTATTGTGTTAAGAAATCATGTTTAAATTGAGGATGTCACTGAATATTGAATATTTCAAAAGGCTTAACACCCCTTTATGTATTTTGCAGACAATCCTGGGCTAGTGAGCCATGTTCCAGTCGGTGTTAGAATCCTGGATGTCAATGACAACCCTCCGGAGCTCACAAGAGAGCATGATATAGTTGTCTGTGAGAATGCAAAGCCTGGTCAGGTAACTCTGTTATCTTTCTTTCATTGAGAAAGATTGTGAATGCCACATGTGTTAGGAGTTTAAATTGGGAACATGTGATAATTCTTTCTGATTTCATTTTCATATTTCACATTTGAATCAACTTTTTAAATGCATTAGATGGAAGGGAAAAGTCTGGGAATTTATTCAAAGTATTTTGCTTGTTGCTGCAAAAAAATACAACTATCCAGTAAAGACAGGCAAAACCTTAATATTGTCAGATAACTGATGGAATTTGAAAAGCCTCTGTACTGTACAAAGTGGATGAAGCAGATTTAACATCTCAAAGTGCCATGTGGGAGTAAGGTTTCAAATGTAACTCAGTGAAATGACTGATGAACATGACTGCTATCCTCACTTTTTGCATGCTGATTGCTCATAAGAGTTCAGATGGAAAGTCACAGTAAGGATGAACCTGTCTGGCAGCATCATTATGGAAAACATGCTGAACAGTTTTTTCACAACTACGAGCAGAGGGAAGGTAGGAACTGAGACTGAAAAGCTATCACATTCCAGATGCTGCTTCTGTGGTTGACGCATTTCATTGCGGTCCATGGTTTGACAATTTTACCAAGTTTTTTACCAGAAGTACCTTTTTTCTATAGGCTGAGTTTTTATCTAGCACTCTATGCTGGTTATGCATTATTACACAGGTTGTAGGTTGCAATTGTGAGCTAATATCTTTTCTGAGGAATATACTATTAGTAATAATAGTTTTCTCATCAATTCTTTAAAATCAGTGTACCTAAATGCAGAGTGGCAAATTTGTATTTTTTAATGTGAGACTATCAAAATGCTGTACTTCATCAGAGCATAGGCTGACCAAAGTTATCTTGCCTGTAACAGTGGTCTCTAAAAGTTGACACATAAAGAACGGTATAAGAAAATGGCAAGCATGTATGATACTTCTCTGAAATAATTCCCTGGTCTCAGATCATTTGCAGTGGTTTATGCATTTTTAATAATCTTTTAGCAACCATCTCATCTGAATTTATCTATCTTTTCCTTCAACAAACACAAACATTTGATATCTGCTACATCATGCAGGAAGGAATTTTACATAGGAATTGCATGTCTCAGGAAAACCTACCTCCTCTTTTTTTTTCAAACATTCCCATGCTGTCTTCAATCACTACGTACTAGTTCTTGTGTTGGAGGACAGAAAGAACAGTCGATCCCTATTTATTATCTCTGTGCCATTCATAAATCTCTAGCACATTCCCCCTCAGCCATCTCTTGTCCAGAGTGAAAAGTCCTTCTTAACTTGGAGGACTCTGAACTATTGATTATTCATCTTGTCCTCCTCTGAACTTTCTCCATTTCCTCTCTATTCACCTTGAGATGGGCAATCAAGATTCCAGATGCAGGTATGCAGTGGTTTATAATTGTTACCGTAGTTTATGCTTCATAGTATATGATGATCTTTGCTTTGTTCTCTGTTTGTTTCCTAGGAATTTCTAACAGTGGCTTTCCTTTTTAACCAGTACTAAACACTGAATGCAAAACAGTGCCTGCCATAATGCCAATATCATTAGAAGTAATGGTCAGCTCAGAAATCATCGTCATGTATCTGAAGTTAAGACTTTATGTCTGTGTATAATGAATTTCACCTGTCTTTGTATTGCCTAGCTACTTAATATTGGAAGGTCTTTAGCATCAGCCCTTCTCCTTTCTACCTTGAACTCAGTATCATAAGTAGACTTGGTGGCCTAATTATTCATATTCTTTATAACACACTTATTAATACACTGAACAACAAGTGGCCTAGTATAAATCTCTGTGGAACACCTCTGTGACCTCCTTTCCTTGTGAGAATAGACAATTTACATAAGACCCCTATTTCCTGTCTTTGATATAATTATTTGTGCAAGGATCTTCCCTCATATCTCATGACTGCATAGTTTTCTTCAGTGCTTATTTAGACACCTCACTGAAAGCCTTTGAAAATCTAAGTAGGTCTATCTATCAGCTGAATCTCTATTATTAAACTAAAACTTTCTGAAAACCTCAAATAAAGCCAAATATGGAAGTAGAAATTGTAAAAGACTAATGAAAAAAAAAATTCTCTTAAGCATTAGTTGCAATTGGTTTCAACATATGCTGATATTTTAAAAATTATATAATTTAAGATCAATGCGTATGTTTAATAAGCAAAAGCATGCGGCAAAGCCAGCTCAGAAATGCACTGTTTGCCAGGGGGAGGTAGTAGTGGTGAGTAGCTAATGTTTCTTAGTAGCAAAGGTTTTAGCTCTCCAACAGTAGCTTTGCAGATGGAAATATATGACACAGATGTTTAAAGTATAAATTAGGTTTTACTACAACTGCATTTGCTGCCGATTTGGGCCAGCACTATGTTTCTATCTGGTGCTACTGTTCCAAGTGTGAATGACCTCTGTAGCACGGCAGCTTGACAACCAAGACTAATGCTACCATGAAGGACTTCACAGATAGTAGTTTAATATGAAAGGCTGGATCGGTATGCTGTTGTATTTTTAAACTAACAGAACTGCATTACATATGTGACATACACTTTTTTTTATGTGCATTGCATAACAAGGCTTCAGAAAAGATTGCGATACCCTTGTGCGACACACACAAAAAAAAAAGAAAACAAAAAAACACAAGAGTACATGGCTCTTGCTCAGAAGATTTTACTATGTAGATTAAGAAAAATGGCAGTGTTCAACAAATATTAAAGAGGAACAAATAAACAAGGATTGCAGAATAAGGCAACTTTCCATATGCTAAAAAGGGTGTCCAGCTGAATAGTTTTAAATCACTATAAAGACAGTATTTACTCTGAATTATCCATCATCTTGTAAGAATGATGTGTACAATATATCACTAGAGAACAAATTCTGTCAGGTACTGCCAGGCACGTCTGCTTGACTTGTGCTTCCAGATTGGGCTGCAGCCCTGCACTGTCCTGTATGAGTCCTTCTTTCTTTCCTCAGGAAATCTAAGGAGATTAGCTGCCTAGCCAATAAGGGACATTTATCCCAGCACATCTATTTTAAATTTATTATGTGCAAAATAAACTGATAGTTTGTCATTGGCAGGCTTTTTGAGTTTGTGTATTTATTTTCAGAAGAGACATCTATGGGGGGAAATCAGAGACAGAATCTGTCTTCTGTTTTTTTTTTCCCTCCACAGCTCAATTTATTTACTTTCAAAAAACAAGCAAACAAACAAACAAAAACAAAAACAAAAAGCACTTAAGAAAGTGTGCTTAAATGAACCCTCCTAAGGCATATCGAACAGAAAATGTTTGTGAGAAGATGATCATTTCCACACTGAAGTGGTAGCTTTTCTCCCTTAGAAGTCACCTTGTTGAGAAGATGAATTCTGTATCTTCAACAGCTTCCAGATGAAACCTAGTAGATGTTACATATTAAGGTAGATAAAGCAGCTGTGATTTGATCTCAGATAGTATCTGGAGTTGGAGAATTCTGAGTTCTAGAAATACACTGATTTTCTGAATGATTGTGAAATGTAGCCAATGGAGGAAAATGAAATTTTGCAATCTTCCACGAAGTACCATTACAAATGAAATTTTCCTTTGCTTCAAATGTGATTCATTTTATTACTTTTAAGAAAATGGGAGCAAATAGTGGTTTGAAAAAGGTTTAAATGCTTTGTTCTGAAAAGTGAAGGAGTGAAATGTTGACAGTTTTCTGAATGTTTTCAAGTTCAATGTTTGTCCTGGCAGAGTATGAGACTTAAAATGTCTCACTAGGTCTGCTAGTCACATTGACTACAAAGATAACATTATTTCTGGGTGTTTTTCAGAAGAATAATAGAAAAAGTTGTGACAGCAGTGAAATGTAATTTCCCTGACACTATCCATCATTGGAAAGTAACACACACACACATAAACACACAAAGTACTTTTTTAGAATCAGGATGTATAAATATTGTGCTGCCAACAAGAGCTAACTCACCCTGGATGCTGTTATTTCTAATAGCCAAAGGAAATCAATGTTAGCTGGCAAGGTATGCCTCTGCTATAAGTTCGTTGTTAGTATATTTACTTGTTCATTGATTCAGTTCTGAAAAGGATCTGAGTAGAACTGAGCACCTGCTCTGTATCTTTTTCAATTAGTTCTCCTTCATTCTTGAAATTCTTTCTTTTCTGGTCTACTCTAGCCTTTAAAAAGATAGCATAACCCTTCTGTTTCGTCTCTTCAGTGCTGTCCGTGAGGTTTACAGCAGCTGAGTTTCTGTGTCCACATTTTTATTTTAATCAGCTGTGGTAAGGTGCATATTAACATCAGTTAGTAGGCTAATAATTAGTTGGCCTATTAATTGGAAAATGGCTAGGAGTACCTTTGGATGTCAAACAGATGCACACTTTTGTTCTTCACCTCTGAACGAATGTCTTCAAAACAGAAGAAAGCAAGAACCTGTTCTGAAAGAGTGTGAACCTTTTCCTTTTAAGAACAGTTCTGACAACAGTGTCCTGACCTGTCCCATTGCACACACAATGTCTATTTTCCACATGGAAAAGCATGATTTCTATACCATCTGATGCTGTAGTTTTTACCTACATTGGTGTATTTAGGGGATACTCACATTTCCATGTGTAAGATCGGAAATGTAGGCAGAATGTTTTGTTGAGTTTTAAAATGCATCTTAATCACAAATAAATTTTATATTAGTCTTGTGGCACTTAGGTTTTGATCTAAGGTATTTTTGTTGCAAAATGGCATGTTCTTGAAGCTAGATTCTGAAAAATATCATGGAATGTTTTATTTAAGAGAGGGCAACAGGACAAAAGTTTATCTACTAGGCTGTCAAATAAAAGCTGAAAGTGCATGGCTAAATGACATATTTCACTGATAAGCAGCACTGAAGATTTATAAACAATATTTAATAAATTCACTTTTTTAAGGTTTGATTTGAGTTTTTTACAGCCATAAATGGTATTTAACCATATTTTTAGTATGTAAGTAGTAACAAACTGATTCTCTTGAAAATGTTCTTACATCAACTATTGTTTTTGTCTTGCTTTGCTCATACCATTTCAACATTATTAGCTAAATATATGTATCTAAGATAATGTTATGTCTGTTTTTACATGGTAGTTGTTTCAATTACATATACACTACCTTTTTGAAAATTTAATAGAGAACTAACTTTTACCAAACCTTTTCACCAATACTGCCATGCCTTTGGCAAACTTCATGATTATAGGCATTTCAGATTGATCTTATTCTGCTACAGTTCAGCAAAAAAGTATTGTAGAAACTTTTAAAATATTCTCAGAAATTATCAACAATATGATTAATTGTCTAAGGCATGCATACTCTACAGAATATATTGTCTGGTATACAGTCAATAGGACAACCATTGTAGTCTATGGGCTTTAAAATGTATTTGTTTTACTTCTCTTATGTGAATGGAGGTACAGAACTGTGTGCTATCTTTTAGTTTTAAAATAGTCCAACCCACTGGAGCCCACACTGTTTATGCTTCAGGTTCAGTCCAGACAGACTGCAGCTGAACACCGAACAGAAAAATTCTCATGAAAAGAGCCCTTCTCTCTCCCCCTTTTACGTTTCCCTCAGGATATCTATCAGCTCTGTGCAGCACTCTGTGTGGGCTTGACTGGATATATCACAAGAACAACTTTTATTAAATTCTACTTTATCACTTGAGCTTCCAGGCCCAGCATGAAAATGAAAGCTGAGGTAGAAATATTGCTTGGTCACACATTCCAAAAACTTAGCTCAGTTTTAGTTGAAAGTAAATTTTAAAAATCATCAAGGCTTTTGAAGGTAAAGGTCTTTTCAAAAATGCCTCTCCTGTATACATGGCTGCTACATCCAATTCTGTTCCCTTTGGGCAAACCAAACTATACCCCGGAGTGGCTTCTGTTCTTCCTTTTCTGTTATCTGGCAATGTAAAACTGATTCTTAACAGGAATTTTAAACAGAGAGCTGGTATTATGTGCCTGCCATTTTGGTTAAAAGATTATTTTTCCTAACTAATATCAAAGTAGATCTAATTGTTAGGCTGTTAAGCAAGGTGCATTGCATAGACCATCCTGGTTCAGCCTGAATTTTGGCTCTATAAAAACAAATGTTTCAGCAAAAGTGTAATTCTGAAGGTCACCAGGAAGCAATGCAGATGATGAAAATCTCTGTACTAAGATTCGTACCTGTACTGTATTTGAAGATCAGAACATATATGTGCTTTAGATGCTTTTATGTAGCTCTGAAGTATGGTTCCTACAATATTTCATGCTACAGAAATCAAGCTAATGACCCAGTTATTTCATCTGTTGAATTTAGCAGCAAAGCAGAAAATTACTATAAGCAAAGTTTGAACATCCTGCTAGGGTCAGGTAATATTGGGGTCAAGTTCAAATTTCAGTATATTCACTGTTAATTTTTATTTCAGGTAATTCAGACTATCACCGCAACTGACAAAGATAACTCTGCAAATGGGGCAAGATTCCATTTTTCTCTTGATGAAGGGCTTTCTTTGAATCCCAACTTTACTCTAAGGGACAATGAAGGTAAATCAAACACACAAATCTCTAAGAAATGGGTCTCTGTTTTGTCTGATATGTCTCATTGAACAGAATAATTTCCATGCATTTCTTGACAGAAGGGGAAAATTAATCTGTCATCACTGAACTGGTTGATATCAAGGACATGGTGTATACAACATATTGCAAACTATGAATAATCAGATATTTTATTTTCTTTTTATATTCCATTTTATTTTAGCATTTATTGTTCATAAATCAGGAATGTTTTTAGAAAATGGATTAATGAAAAAGGTGTTCACGTTTTGGTCTATTGCTAGGTGAGTAGTACTGAGTGGGTACTTTCAGTTTTATTGCCTTTCTTAAAGAAGAGACTAAGAATGTAAGGGGCATAAAAAGTTGAATTTGTGCTTGCATTTATGGATATGATACCAAGAGTAGGTCTTTCAGAGCTTCCTGAGTGATAGTCTGTCTCTTCGTGCCCTCCCTAATAAAGTGTGGCTAAAAAGCACAAACAGAAAAACATAGCGGATACAACCAGTAAGAAAAGAGCCTTCAGAGTCACTCAGCCAAGTGTTTCTGAACATATCTTGAATCAAAGAGCCATCCAGACTTTAAACCAACCTTACCATTTGTTGAGTATTGCCTCATGGTTTCCATTTTGCAGTCTGATGAAAATGAGGGTAAACTTCAAGTGCTTATCTGTTACTTTCCTCTTCGGCTTTTGTGCATGAGTGTATCGTGTGTTTTTGTTTGTATGCATGTGTGGAATTGTGTGGTGGATGGCTTTGTATTAGTTATATTTTTGCAGTAGTACCATGGAGTACTTTCTGAGATCTTACAGATCACTACACTTCTTTAATGACTGAGAAGCATTAATTCCATTAGTGTACATATGACACATACAGTGATGTTTAAAGTATTCTTCACAGAGATTTTTTTTTCTGCTTTTAAAACTTTTCAGGGAAGGAGACTACATAATCTTCCTCAGGAATCTGTTCCAATGTTTAACTAAAATTAGAGTAGAAAAAAAATAGAGTCATGCCGTTTGTTCAAACTAGATTTGTGACCCTCATATTCTGGTTCTAAAAGAGATCAAGCCAATATCTATCAATATGAAAAAAAAAAGATATTTGATGGACTGATTCATATATTTAAAATATTCCTTAAGTGATGACTCCAGCACTTTCCCAGAGTAGTATATTGATTCCACTCAGATTGTGATTGAGCATTCCTGAAATAAAGGAACTGTTCTATTATGTATTCTTGCATTCGAGGCTAAGATTCAAATAAACTCATTGAGTATTGCACTGTGATCTCATGTGGAAGACCATGGCCATATTAATTTCAGAGTAAGATACTTATATCAAGCCGTACTTTTGAATAACTATTAAAATTGTTGTGCATGATGAAATGGATATTTTATGTTTTTGAACATATTTAATTGGGATCTGTATTATATGTATTCATTACCACTAGAAAAAGGCTGTGTTGTGCTTTAAAGACTGCATGACAATATAGGTTATTTCTCTACACGGATTTGTAGGAGGGTGAGAATTTTTCCTAAATCTCTAATGTGGTAATGCTATGCCTTGGATATAAGTATCAGGAGTAAGTATTTGATGCTTTCTTTTTATTTGCCCAAGAGAAGTGAGCATTGCCACCAACAGCAGAAGGCAGTGCATGGAGTATCCTAATTTGGTTTTGGCAGTGGGCAGTGTGGGAAGAGATTGGGCTAAAGGTGACCTTTAAGATAAAGACCTGTTGTGCATTATGTTTTTGTTTCATCTAAGGAGATACAAAAAGTAAGTATGCATTTCCTGCAGCATCTCACATAAAACTACTACACGAACAGAAACTCCAGAAATACGTTCTCCAATTTGCCCATATACTTAATGCAAAGCCATTTTAGCTTAAATCATAACAAGAAATTTAACTTAGTAAACAACCAGAAAACTTAAAAGCTAAAGCATTGGCACAATTTTACTCAACATAAGACCTTTGGATTCTATTGTTTAACACTGCCCTTTTGGGGGATCTTTTCTTTGTAATGCAATCTATATGTACAATACGAGTGAAGCACTTATAAAGTGCATTCACAATATCCAGTTATCTTCCATTTACAACTTTCATATTTATCACCTATCTATATTCAGAAATTGAATTTGTGTTACTTTGTATTCTAGGAAATAGCTGAGGGATGGTGGGCAGAAGAGGTATTTCTTATGTCTGTGACAAGTTTGCACTTTTGAAAAACCATGTTTTTGAGCATCAGCTATTAAAAAGAATCAGAATGTTCTTAAGACATGATAGATGCTATTTTTATTTCTGGATTTAATAATCCAATAATGGCTGGGATTCTCGTAGGGCTTTTTGTTTTGTTTTGTTATGGTGGTTTGTTTGTTTGTTTTTAATAGAAAAAAACTTCAATAACTGCCTTAAGAGAGTTTTCAATAATGTGTTGCAAAATGCTAAAAAACAAAAGCTCCATGCTAGTTTGAAAGTGGTAGTCAGTGATAGCTGTATCTGTTACTGCAAAGCTATATTTTTCTTGCAGTCGTCTTTGAATCAAGTTATCCTCTCCTTTTATTTCTTCAGGACAAAGGATTAATTTCACAAAAATCTCAGTAGACATTTTCTTCCCTTGCTTTCATAACCCTGAACAACAGAATTCTGCACTGACTTTGAGCCCCAATGCACTATTGCATGAATGTTCCTCTACTGCATTATCAGTAGAGCTACAAGATCAAAAGAGTCTACAATAGTGAATTGGATCCTTAAATTTTAACACATATGCATGCACTTTCAGTAAAATCTAGACGAGTTGCGCAAGCATAAGATTTCCTAATTTCTCCCTACATACCTGCGTAGACTACAGCAATATTCAGTCCCGACATGTGTATGATTCAGGTCAGTAATATTCCGTGGCTTCAGCAAAGGAAATAGATATTAAACTGTCCATACAATTGACTGTATGACCACCTCAAATCTCCTGAGCCTGAGCTTGCGCCTTTACTCAGGCATCCACAATGTTAAAGCTGCAGCCCTTGAGTATGCATCCTCAAAATACAGAGCTTAAAACCCTTAGGGGATGATACAGGAATATATCAAATATGTGGTCTAGCTGAACCTATGAATTGGTTGGATCACCTTCTGAATTCTGTTGTTGTTTGTGATTTTCATTTTAAAGGAAAAAATGGAAAAGACAGAAAATGATACCTTTTTCCCTACTGACTATCTTATGATACAGCACATTCTTTGATGCTGGCTGAGGTTTTTTGTGTTGTATTGGGTTTACGTGGTAAAGGTTTGGTAGCAGGGGGGCCACAGGGGTGGCTTCTGTGAGAAGATTCCAGAAGCTGCCCCATGTCAGATAAGAGCCAGCTCCAGCCGACTCCAAAAGGGACCTGCTGCTGGCCAGGGCTGAACCAGTGAGCAACGCTGGTTGTGCCTCTGTGAGAGCAAATTTAAGAAAGGGAAAAACCTGCTGCACAACAGCAGCTGGGAGAGAGAGGAGTGAGGAACAGCCCTGCAGACACCAAGGTCAGTGAAGAAGGAGGGCAGGAGGTGCTCCAGGCACCAGAGCAGAAGTTCCCCTGCGGCCCGTGGTGAGGACCATGGTGGAGCAGGCTGTCCCCCTGCAGCCCATGGGGTACCACATGGAGCAGATCTCCACGCTGTAGCCTGTGGAGGAGCCCATGGAGGAGCAGGTGGGTGTGACCTGAAGGAGGCTGCAGCCCATGGAGAGCCCCCACAGGAGCAGGCTCCGGGCCAGACCTGTAGCCCGTGGAGAGGAGCCCATGCAGGAGCAGGTGATCTGGTGGGAGCTGCCACCCATGGGGGACCCGTGCTGGAGCAGTTTGCTCCTGAAGGCTGGACCCCGTGGTACGGACCCATATTGGAGCAGCTCTTGAAGAGCTGCAGCCTGTGGGAAGCCCAGGCAGGATCCATTCGGGAAGGACGGCATCCCGTGGGAGGGACCCCACGCTGGAGCAGGGGCAGAGAGTGACCACGAAGGAGCGGCAGAGACGAAGCGATATGGGCTGACCGCAGCCCCCATTCCCCATTCCCCTGCGCCGCTCGGGGGGAGGAGGTAGAAGAGGGTGGGTGGCGGGAAGGTGTTTTTAGTTTGCTTTTGGTTTCTCACTGCTCTAGTCTGCTAGTGATAGTAATAAATTGTATTAATCTCCCTATGTTGAGTCTGTTTTGCCCATGACGGTAATCAGTGAGCAACCTGCTTGTCCTTATCTCAACCCTTAAGCCCTTGTCCATCGTATTTTCTCCCCCTGTTTCTTTGAGAAGGGGGAGTGAGCGAGTGGTTGTGGTGGAGCTCCACTGTTTAGCTGGGTAAAACCACCACATATGTACTGACAAAGTAGTATTCAGAGAGAGTAAAAGTTTAAGAGTGTGAACAAGAGAATAGCCAGCAAAATGATGCAGTATCCATACACATGTAACAAGACAAAGCAAGAGCAGCAATAAAATTTCTTTGCTATAGAAAGAAAATGTGTTAGGTTGTAATCATTCCCTGAAGTCTGCAATTTCAGAAAGCAAACCCAGGGAACATGCCTTTTTGTTTGTTTGGAAATTGTACTTATGATGGATTTTTAATGAAAATGGGGCTATTTACAATTTATTCTGTCCAGGAAAGTGTTGCAATTTCTATTAAAACCTGAACAGCCAAATACTTATTTAATTTCGAGGTACTTTTATGTTGCAGTTCGGATACTGTGTATCTGAATTCTTTGTTGTATGTGTTCTTCTGACTTTATTTTTTAGGGTGTTATCATAGATAATTTTGAAATCCTTTTCATTTGTGTGTTATGTCTTAAAATTACAGTTTTTGCCTAATCAGAAATATCTGCTACGGGATGTCCCATTTAAAATTTTCCTGGGCAATATGAGACTAAAAGTAACTTCTGTTGGAGAATTGGAGGAAAGATGAAAGAGCCTCTTCAGAACAGAGCTGTTTCATAGAATCATAGAATCATTGAATGGTTTGGGTTGGAAGGGACCTTAAAGATCATCTAGTTCCAACCTCCCTACTGTGGGCAGGGACACCTCCCACTAGACCGGGTTGCTCAAAGCCCCATCCAACCTGGTCTTGAACACCTCCAGAGAGGGGGCATCCACAACTTCTTTGGGCAACCTGTTCCAGTGCCTTTCCACCCTCTGAGTAAAGAATTTCTTATGTATATCTAATCTACCCTCTTTTAGTTTGAAGCCATTACCTCTTGTCCTATCACTGCAATCTCTGATCAAGAGTCCCTCTCCAGCTTTCTTGTAGGTCCCCTTTAGGTACTGGAAGGCTGCTATAAAGGGTTCCTGGAGCCTTCTCTTCTCCAGGCTGAACAACCCCAGCTCTCTCAGCCTGTCTTCATAGGAGAGGTGCTCCAGCCCTCTGATCATCCTCGTGGCCCTCCTGTGGACTCGATCGAACAGGTCCATGTCCTTCTTATGCTGGGGGCCCCAGAGCTGAACACAGTACTTCAGGTGGGGTCTCACGAGAGCAGAGTAGAGGGGGACAGTCACCTCCCTCGACCTGCTGGCCATGCTTCTTTTGATGCAGCCCAGGATACGGTTGGCTTTCTGGGCTGCAAGTGCGCATTGCTGGCTCGTGTTGAGTTTTTCGTCAACCAACACCGCCAAGTCTTTCTCTTCAGGGCTGCTCTCAGTGCATTCTCTGCCCAGCCTGTATTTGTACTTGGGATTGCCCCAGCCCAGGTGCAGGACCTTGCACTTGGCCTTGTTGAACTTCATGAGGTTCACAAGGGTCCACCTCTCAAACCTGTCAAGGTCCCTCTGGATGGCATCCTTTTGAAGCATTGAATTTTAAATTTACACTTTTTTATCCTGAAAGAATCATTATATTTTTCCAGATGGTCTAAGTATGGTTGATATATTTGCCAAAATTCTTCAGTTTGATGGAAAATGCATGTGAGCATATTTCATTGTTATGATACCCCTATCTGTTAATATACAGACACAAACATATCCATAGTTTCTCTCTCTTACTGTCTGAATATATTCTTCCCCTTTGCCTATTTTGTTACCTACTAGAGACCTCTTGCAGAATTTAAGCCACACTTTTCTGGGAGTTGGCAAAAGACTGAATCCCCAGAGGACAGACCACTTAGGTTCAAGAGAACATATATGAATTTTATGCACTGTGAAGCAATGTTTTGCTGGTGGTATTTTTCTTTTTCGCAATACGTATGGTCTATAATGGATGCTGTAATGGGTCTTGTAAATTTTCTGAACAGTAAGGGTTTGTGCAGAGACTGTACAAATTCACCCAACACTGCCAATAATTCTCTTACCTTTAGAAGTTGCGACTGCTGATTTCTAAAAGTAGACAAAGTTTACCTTACTTTCAAGGAAAAGCAAGTCACTAGAGAATGCTTAGGATTTGTTCTGCTTTCCTTTGATTTCTTCAGGACAGAGGTTTCATTTCACAAAAATATTTGCAGTTTTATTTTTCCCTTCTGCCCACTTTTCTCAAAGATTTGGCTTTTTGAAAATTGCCCAGTGATGGAGAATGTTCGGGAGCTGAAACAAAGGCAGACTGATTTTCTAATACTGTCCCTTTCAAGATTCCTTTTTGTTAATGTTGTGGTCACAGGATACTTTAGTATCTACAGATGTAGAGACCTGCTTTTGTGTAAACTCTAGAGCACACTGAGTTCAACAGCATCTCGACAAAATGAAATTTGTAATGTGTTCATATGCCCATGCCTGCAATGCAAATTAGCATTTTTCCAATGCTAAAGATCACAACTGAGTCAAAAAAAATCAGTTTCACCTGGCATGACTGTTATTTAGGAAGTGTACAACCTCCAGAGAGCAGTTCATCCCATCCCAGCATGAATACCCCTGTAGAAGTTTCTGTTTCTCTCTTCCCTGGTATGCACAAAATTCTTATCTCCAGCCATATCACACAAGAAGTCTGTGGCAGGGCAGTGAACTGACTTTAGGGCTTGAAAGTTGCAAAAAAGTGTGCCAGTTACCACATCTTCACTCCGTGACTTAGTTACTCTAGAGCATCATAAGTGGCATTAGAGAAGGTCAGGTTGAACCCCACCCTTTGCAACCCAACATAAGTGGGAGACATTTATGTAGTTCCTGCCTTTGTTTACATCAAAGACGTGGCATGGTCTCTCTGGTTCTATAGTATTGCAGCTTCTTATTGCAATTCAATGAAATATCATCCTGTAAAGAAGAGAAGTTGTAAGTGTAGGAGAATTATGCAGAAGAGAGAAACGATATCTGAGAAAGTGCAAAATTAGCATTATACGTGGTAACAGTAAACACAATCCATAGAACATCTGTCACTGTAAACAGGCTGAATGCCAGCCTGAGCAGGAGTTGTCACAGAGTCAACATATGAAAGTAAGAAGGGAATTCTTCCTCAGACCTGTGAAATTCTTTGATCTTTTTTCAGTTAAAACAAGTTGGATCTAAGATTGACCAGATAGGTAAGTTAGTGCATAGTGTACAGGTTCTTCATGCCTTTGTTTTTGGTGCTGCTACCTGCTGCTCTTTCACAAACCAATCTGAAAGTAAATAACTATGTTTCAGGCCCCAAAAGTCTGCTGTGTTGCTTTCACTGAACTAGAAAGGAAGCCCATTGGCAGCAGCTTTGAAACCAACACAGAAGAAAAAAACATTTCCAAGAGTTAACAGTAAAGAAATGAAACAGAAATGCCTATAAATATACTCCTGTATAAACAAATTAATTGTTCTCACTTTAGAAATGCCTCTCATTCCAATATATTTTGTTTTTATTTTAATTATTTATGACTTCTAAGAAAATTTAAAAAAATTGAACTGCTGATGTAAGCAGAGCTAAAAATTAAAACATACTTTAAGCTAAAAACAGGTTTTTACTCTATTTTTCTTACCATTTCTCTTGTGCTTGCCTGTAATGTATGATGTGTTGAAGGAATTCTCAAATTGTGAATAATAAATAAATTACTGTTCTCCAAAGTGCTCCAGTAGTCGCCTTCCTTGGCGTTGTCATTGTCTCAGCTTCTTTGATTTTACTACGCATGTCTTCATCTCCAGCAAGTCCTAGTTCTTACCATACTTCTTAGGGGGGAAGTTCACAGTTTAAATCTGTAGAGAAAAAGGACTTTCCTTCCAGGCTTAGAATAATCAGATCTGTAGTTCCCAGCATCCTAGTGCTATTGCTGCTTGTGTTCCCTGTCTGTCTGCTGTATCTGTTTTCAGGTGTCAAAGGAATTCCTCAATCCATGATCCCCTCTCCTCTCTTTCAAACTAGCTTTGTTGATATAGCGTAGTATTTTATTTTTTTTTATTTCCCTCAGTAAACTTTTTCCTAGGTCATCGGCATCTGTCTTCACACTTGGCTGCCTTCAGCTTTTACAGTTTGCGGTTTTTGTTTGGTTTGTTTGTGTCATGCCAAGACCCTTCTTGTAAAAGCTGCTCTCCTTCTACTTGCCCTTTCAATGGGTCCTCCAGTAGTTTTTGATATGGAATGTAATTCTATAATTAAAGGATGGAGACTTAAAACATCAGAGTAGCTGTCAGGATGCATTTGGTACTGTTGTTTGGCTAAACTTTCTGTTTAAGTTTTTTAAGTCATCTGGGACTTAAACCTTTCCTGCTCAGGAATCATCAGTTTTTCTTTGTTATATTATGTCAATGATGCTTTCCTTTTCAGCCTGCATTTTCATCACTGCTTCTGTAGCTGTATGGTGATACTGGATCGCTCACTCTTTTTCAGATTTATGCCTGGGGAGGGAAGGAGAAGGTTATGCTTTCCTGCTCAGATTTGAATACTGGGCCTTCTTTGGATATAGGCCCAGGATGATTTGCATGTACAAAATTTTGTAGGGTTTTCTTACTTATATGGACAACGTAGCTGAACTGATGTGTTTGGGGCTTGTAGACACTGTAACGGAAATAATGTAGAGTATTAAGCAGAAATGAAAGACTGTTCTTATTATTGGTAGTAACACTGCTAACCTTTTGGGGCTAGCAGAATAAGATCTGAGAATTTTTTCTTCTGGGATGAGAGACGTGGCAGATGTTAATATTAATGCTTAGGTCATGGATATTGTGTCACTTACCACCAGTAGGGAATTACATTTCAAGCTGGGTCCTTGAATATACCCTCAGGTTTTTGAGGTAATATTTCTGGATAACTTTCAGGTATGATTGTCATCTTCTCTTTTGTTGTAACTTGAAATATAATTCTCCTTAGGACTGTCACTTCTTTGAAATTGCTTTCACTTCCTGTTGATAAGTGTGTGTCCTAAAAAGTGCATATGGGAGTGTTGCATCTCTCTAATGACTTCAGTGGGATTTCTAGGTGACCACTCAGACTTTAGCTTATTGTGGCAGTATTGGTGCTGAGGGGGGAAAAAAAGAACAACCCAAAACGAGAACCAGGACTGTGACTGTTCTCTTGCAATGAAGCTTAATAACACAGGCTGGCTGTGAAAATTACATAGCAGTTGGCCTTGTATCTCCTCTGGACCCTGTGCAGTACCCAATGGACCTTAGATTTCATTATTATGTTTTTTTTTCTTTTCCAAGTTTATAAAATAATATGAAAGCTGTACTGCAGCCCAACAGAGCAGTGATACCATAGCATGAAAGGAAGCTATGTGCTGCAGAGTGTAGCACGAGGCTGTTCAGGGATACTTAAGGATCCGCAGGCTGTTGGAATAACGCTGAAGAACTGTGTAAAGTGGGAGGAGACGAGCTGGCGCATTCCTGTCCACACTGCCTGCTGGGAGGGTTCCTGGTATATGCTCTTACCTCAGGCTGTGGCTGGGTTTTATGTGAGAGTCCTAGTTGGCCCAGACCAACAGCGTACCAGGGAGAGTGCTAAAATTCAGCAGCATGGGTGATCACAGTTCCTGGGATCACGCTCACTCCCCATCCTTGTTTTGTTTAACAGCCTGCAAGTACAGGAGATAAAAAGAGAAATTGTTAGAGAGGAGCTCTGCTAATACGCTGTAACAAGGTGTATTTCAAGGAGGAAGGGAAGCAATTATAAATTGGATGCTGAACAACTGGAAAGTCAGTGGAGTTTTTCGTGCATATGGGGGAGATGATGAGTTTCTTTCTGAGTATAGAAAGGCAGATGCAGCAGTCTTCGCCTTGTGTATATAATGGGAACATTAATTTGTTTTTAAGCAAAATATGTATTCATTTGAAATTCCCTACTTATCACAAATATATGTGTTTATTTCTACTCTAGGAAGCTCTGTCTGGAGCTCAATCTGCCACTGCTTTGGCAGCTGACAGACAGACCAATTGAAGGTCATTTTGTGTTCTGTGGTGGTTTCCCTGTTTGAACCATTGAAGATTTTTATCTGTGTCCTCCAGCAGTATTAGGGAAGTTGGGACTGACGGTCTAACATAAAAAAATGTAGTGAGTGGCAAATGGGCAAGATATTACAAAAAAAGCAAGCAAAGATTTTTTTATGCAAAAAATAAGTAGCAGAGAGATAAAACAGCTGCTTACTTTACACCCTAACTTTGCCAATATATGTGCTGAAAAATTAAAAGCCCTGCAGGTGATCTACCTGTTTGCAATCTCTGCTCCGTAAGATTACGTGTCTATTTTAGAAGTATTTTAAAATGTGTCACTGAGATTGTTCAGGTACTGTATTTAATTAAAAGTAGAAGACCATAGGTGTATCAAAGAACAAGCTGGATCAATTTTGTCAAGTTAGACGTAGGACTTTTCAATATATTTTAGAATTAGATCAGCAAAGCCTAGTAAGACCTCCATGGGTGGGCACAGTCTGTAATTATGGCCTTAAGGCCACTGCTCACTCTGCTGTAGGGAAGAGTTTTCTATATAAAACAAATGCAATGTGAATTTCAGCGTTATCAAGCTTGATTTCTTCAGTCAATTGACTCAATTATAAAACAGAACAATTTGCTCCCTAGTCTAGGTGCAGAATAATTTGGAAATCATTTATTTCTTAACAATAAGATGAAAAATTTCAGCATTACTGAGAACACCATAGTATGTTTTTATAAGGTTTCACAGGCCCAGGTTAAGGAATACGGAGGACAGTTAAAGTTTAACAGAATGTTTATAAGAATAAGAGAAATATTTCTGCATGTCATATGCTTTAGGTATACAGGAATCATTTCATCAACCCTGATGAAAAAAAGAAAATCCTGATGAGTCAAAAGAAAACCCTGATTTACTATATATCTTTTCATCAGCTCTGTGTTGGAGTTCTTCTGCAGACTACTGAAAACACTTTTATTTTGAGATGTGTGTGCATCAAAGGGATTTTATCTGTGTCAATGTGATGATCTTGCTCTATGTCAGATGTTTCAGATGACAAAATTATCTGTTTATGTCATTTTGGCTTTAAAAGGGTTTTGTAAATGGAATGAATATAAATGACATTATGTGTGGCTGGTGTCACACCTCTAAAGAGAAAGTTGGCATGAATCTCAGCATTCATTCCTCAAAAGTGTACGGTGACATGACAAAGTTGAAGAGGACTTCAAGGCCTACTGAAAATAAATTAGTAGAAATCATATTTTGCACTCACTGCAAATGAGAAGAACAAAACTTAACAAGTTTGTAACAAACTCACCGTACTGGAGAATTCCAAGAAGATAAGTAGGGAGGATGGCGAAGAAATCAGCTTCAATGCAGTGGAACCTCATGCTCTGTTTTTGGCTCAACAGCATGGTTCTTTTGCGACCTTAGGCAATTTCTACCTCATATGTATCTCTCGTGTGAAATCTGTTACCAAATATATTATGATATGCTGGAGGGCTGCACTACCAGTATTTATCCGTACCGCTAACAGGTGATACGCAAAAACAAAATGTAGAGACAAATGAGTTAAAATGAATGCTTTAAAATTTGGCACAGAACTTGACAGAAGATGTGGCATAAAGAATAGTCACCTGGTAAAAAGTTTGGATCCAGTTTAGACAAAAACTAACTCCTCTGTTCAAATATGTATGCAGCAAATAATCAGTCCTGTGGGCTAGAATATGCCGCACTAGCTACATTATTGCACTACATTTTCAAAGAGTGCCACAGACTTCATTAACATAAATTATGAGAATATGAGAAACCCATTTAGTGCTGTAGCTACAGTGGTAAGGAAAAAAGTTTTTTTTTTTTTTTTTTGCATTAGGAAGGAAAATGCAGCAGACACATTTTTTGCACTTATCAATTCTGTGTTGTTTGTTAAAAAACTCCAAACCCACAAACCCACCACTGGGAATTTGTGTGGCTCATGTGCAAGCAGCACAAGAGGAGAGTTTTTTTCTTCCAATCTCTCTTCCTACTCCTTGGTCCTGATTTCTCTCTGCAACTCCTCATGCCTCGAATTTCTTACTGTATCCAGTTTTGTTTTGTTTATCTGCAGGCTGCTATTCAAAGGCCAGTACTTTTAAACAAATCCTGGCAACAAATTGAAATGAAGTGTCACACATATGAAATTAAGATATAACTGTATATTATCATAGCATTTCTTCCCCTATACTCTCTTTATGCCCCTTAAATTTCTTGGACTTGAAGGGATATGGGAGGCAGTTTACCATCCTAATTAGTGCCCATAAATGCTCTTGCAATGTGTGTGTAGTAAGCATTAGTATTCTCGTTGACTGTAATATATGCCAGATGGACCTATAGGTAACATAATGGTGACAAAATATTGCATCACTTTCTCTCCTGCTTCTTTACTTACCTTTAATCTTCACCAGTTTAGAACATCTAGTTTCTGCTCCCTTCCCTTCCCTTCCCTTCCCTTCCCTTCTCTTCCCTTCCAACTCCCTCTTCATGTTGACCTCCCCTCAGCATGAGTCCTTTCGGATATTTTCTGAAAACTCAGTTGATCTTTAAAATCTACCACACACAGTAAAATGTGAAAGTTTTATTTTAACCTTCAGTAAAGATATTTTAACATTATTTTGAGAATAAAAAGGACTATATGTTGTAGATGAATTCCACAACAGATATTCTTAGAATTCCAGGTATTCACATTTATCGGTGTCCATACACTACCAACAGAATATCATGGGATTAAAACACTTGCAAACTGGGCCCAAAATGTTTGTCAAAGTTGACTTAGAATCTAAGACAAGGGCTTAAATAATCTTATTTATGTAATTCTAGTTACTTTCCCCTGCCTCCTCTTTATCCTCCATTAGCCAGAAATGCTTCCCACTAAATTTTAATCTAGACTGTGTACATTTTCACAGATTAGGACTGTGTAATTTTAAGAGGCCCAATACTTCTACTGGATGGGAAACTAACAGTCAATAACAATTTTTATTTTTGCTTCATTAAGATGATATTCTGTTTTCTTTTCTTTTTTTTTTTTGATATTATAGATAACACAGCCAGTATCCTGACAAGACGAAGGAGATACAGTCGAGCCACTCAAGATATCTATTACCTCCCAGTTTTGATTTCTGATGGTGGAGTGCCCCCTCTCAGCAGCAGCAGTACTCTCACAGTTAGGGTTTGTGCTTGTGAGAGAGATGGACGAGTGAGAACTTGCCATGCTGAAGCTTTCCTCTCCTCAGCTGGCTTGAGCACAGGAGCTTTAATCGCAATCCTGCTCTGCATTGTCATTCTTCTTGGTAAGTCATTCTCAGTATTAAGTATTGTCATCCTTCCACTGGCTCTCTGAATGAGACAGGGTAGAAATTTTTAATATAATATGTTTTTGATCGTGAAGCTGCCTGGTAGCAGAAGGTAATTAGAAACACATAGCTGTGATTAGGGGGGAAAGGTTTAGCTAAAATTCATAGGAAAAAATGCCTTTAAAGTACATTCATGAATACCTGGAATCCACCAGAAATAATTTTTCAGAGGTTATCAAGTAATTAGCACTGCAGATCATTTTTGTGTAATTTGGAAAGATTTCAAAAAGCCACTGACTCTAATTCCATGTCTGGAACAGTGTGAAAAATGATAGAAGAGAGATGAGGAAAGCTTTTTGAAATGCATTACACTGTAAGAAGCACCATTAGCACTGTACAAAAGCCATTTCTTAATTACCTTTGTGGGATAAGCGGATAGCAATGCACAACATAATCCACAGGGGCAAGGGACATATGAGACAATCTGATGACTCCATTAGATAAATGTCCTTGTAAGCGCNTTTTTTTTTTTTTTAACCCAGGCCAATTTGAATGTTACCCATTAGTAAATATTCTTTTTTTTGTGGCAGAGGCACAACTTGCTGGCTACATATCCCTGTAATATTCATGTACCTTTCTGCATTCTAATAGAGATGGCAAGAAATAATGGGAATTGCACTGTGACTCACATAGGAGATTTTGAGGATTTTTTTCTGAAGGCTCTATATTCTCTAAAGACTACTTGCATCACGGCTTACTTCAGAACTTCTTTGTCAAAAAAGTGTTTTAAAATGTATACTAATTCATTTAGTTTTTAATCTTGTATTTTATCATATAAGATTGAGCATTCATAAGAGAAAAAATAAATCTTGTACATTTTAATTAGATATATATGCTGAATATTGGTCTTCATGAAGCACTGAAAGCCCTTAACAATGCTTCTGAAAAATGTCAGTCTTAGTTACTCATTTCTCTTTTAACTGAAGTATATTATACCCTATGTCCTTTATGAGATCCCTAAACAGTGGATTTCATTATTGGCTTAAGAAACCCTAGCAATTCCCACAAAGTAAATATACACTAGAAGAGTGCTCTTTACTGGCCCTTTGGAAGACCAGGCTGTACTGGAAGTTTGTAGTTGTACAATAGTATTGTTAACTTTCCCCTAAATTGTGTAGTCTCTGCCTGTTGCACTTTGGCAGGTTGCTATGTCAAAACAGCTGTATAGATTTCCTGGGTGCTTTCCAGGCATACAGTGATCTATCTTCATGTAACACATTACACAACAAAGGTATTGCTCACTTAGGACTATAAGTAGGCTCTTTTCCAAATGGGACGTGTGCCTGATGTAATGATAGTGCAGTTCAAGGCATCAGAATGCATGTATTAACCTGAAAGTATTACACTTCTTAAGCTTCTGTATTCATGACTTTGTATCTGCTGTTTTTGTAGCATATATCTACTTACTTCAAATGTAAACTTTAAACCTAATCTAATATCTGCAGTTTTCTCTTTAGCAATTGTGGTCCTTTTCATCACCCTAAGACGTAGCAAGAAGGAGCCCTTGATCATTTCAGAAGAAGACGTCCGAGAAAACGTTGTGACATACGATGATGAGGGCGGTGGAGAAGAAGACACAGAAGCATTTGACATCACAGCACTGCGTAATCCATCAGCTGCTGAGGAGCTAAAATATCGGAGGGATGTTCGCCCTGAAGTGAAGCCTGTGCCCAAGCATCATCCCTCTTCAAGCCTTGACAGTATAGATGTTCAGGAGTTCATTAAACAAAGACTGGCAGAGGCTGATTTGGACCCCAGCGTGCCCCCATATGACTCCCTACAGACATATGCATATGAGGGTCATAGATCAGAAGCTGGGTCTATCAGCTCTCTGGATTCAGTCACAACACACTCTGACCAGGATTATAATTACCTTGGAGACTGGGGGCCTGAGTTCAAGAAGCTAGCTGAACTCTATGGGGAAATAGAATCAGAAAGAACAACTTAGTTGTAATTCCCAGAACACAGAAGTTCCTAAACAACTGGAGATAGAACGACAGCAACGGTACCAACAAATGAATACAGTACTTGGAACTGAGCAAGTTGTACACAGTTACTGTAGAACAAGTGCCCTTTTCATATTTGAAACTGGGTTCTCCAATTGGAAGAAAGTCAAATTTTGAAAAATACAGAAAAAAGAAGCTATTGTCCCTTGTGTGTATTTTTTAATTGCTCAATAAAATCTGTGGTACCATATCCGTAACAATACCTGAAGTAAAGCCAAGCAATGACACTTTTATTGCAATATGCTTAACATCTCCAAGCTATAGGAAGTTTATGGTCATGCCTGTTTAGGAAGATAACTAATGGAAGAGCAAATCTTTTGCAGGTGGTTTTGATGTTGCATTTCTAGTTGTGCTCTAGGCCTTGTGGTCCCAATGTGAGGTAGCCAATGGGGTTTACTATCAGTGTGAGAAGTCCTAAAAGTCATTTTCCTTTAACAGAAGGGATAAGCCACACCTGTCCTCTTAAATAAATGGTCCTTTGACAGTTTAATCTCTTTGAGTTAGCAGATTGCAATGAGAAGATGTCATTTCATTAAGTCCTTTACAATCTTTTCATCCCTAACCAGCTAACAGAGGGAGGGCATCACTAGCTGTCTGCACAAACACGGCTGTGGCCCATAACCCCAGACCTGCTCTGTTACTGCGTGCTAGAGGAACTGTTGTTTCCATGTGTGTGCTTTTTTTTTCTGTCCTTTTGTGGGAACTTCATTCATCTAAATGGAACGGATCCGAAGTACTCTTTATGCAGCAAAGCAGGTGAAGCATAGGTTCTTTCAGTAAGAACAACAATGGCAGCACCATTAAAGTATGCAGTTGTTTGGTTTGCTGTCCTTCACTTATGTCAACAGATGAAGCTTCTGAAGTCTGAATCCAGGAGCTACAACAGTCAGTTTATGACACAGAGTTCTTAAACATGATGTGTCTGTTTCTGTGTGTGACTAAAAGCAAAATAGATCTGCTGGGTAAGAGAAAATTGAAATGAGATTAAGATGATGGTGCTTTTTTCTTTTTGGTTCAATTTATGGATATTTAATTTCTCTTAGAGTAATTTCTATCTAAGCAGAGCAAGCTTTTTTCTCCCTGTTTCAAGCATCATGGGAACAGAAATATTTTAAGTCAGTGGAAGCTGAAAAGAATAAAAGGTGTCATTTTGGGAGTTCTTATGGATTAAATAAATTGATCTCTTATGATAGTCATTTTTTAGAATTGCAGAACTTGGTCCTTAGGCTGCTCAACACCTAATCCAGGAGATTTATGTTTCCCTTCGATTTGTTTGAAACTTTAACCTTTTGTTTGTTTGTCTTATGATAATACTACGAGAGGACCAGGAGCCTATAATATCCCATGAAGGATTATGACCGATAAGGTTCACCACCTACTACAGTCTTCTGCTTTTAAGATGATTGTAGCTCTGTTTATGGAAGTGGATTTTTAAAATATGCATTTCATAGAGAAACTGTTCAAGGCAGAAGCTGTGTACTATTTTTCTACTCTCTGGGCTGGTGTGGAGAGTGTCACAGATCTGTACACTCCACAAGATTCCTCCCTACACATTTCAGGTACCACTTAACCTTCAGTTTGGCAGAAAAGGGATTACTTAGAATCACAGAATCATTTAGGTTGGAAAAGATCCATAAGATCATCGAATCCAACCATCACCTAGTACTACTGAGTCCACCACCAAACCATGTGCACACATCTCTTAAATACCTCCAGGGATGGGGACTCCACTACTTCCCTGGGCAGCCTGTTCCAATGCCTAACCACTCTCTCTGTGAAGAAATTCTTCCTGACATCTAATCTAAGCCTCCCCTGATGCAACTTGAGACCGTTTCCTCACGTCCTATCACTTGTCTCCTGAGAAAAGAGACCAGCACCCTCCTCGCTGCAGCCTCCTCTCGGGTAGCAATGAGGTCTCCCCTTAACCTCCGTTTCTCCAGACTAAACAGCCCCAGTTCCCCCAGCTGCTCCTCGTATGTCTTGTTCTCTAGTCTCTTCACCAGTTTTGTTGCTCTTCTCTGAACACGTTCAAACTTCTTGCTCCCCAAGCAGAGTCGGTATTTATTGCTGACCTACAGTGGGCCACACAGGTGAACCCTTCCCTTCTTTACTGTATGGATGGGTGTGCCCTAGATACGACTGAAACTTTTCATCAGTCCCACTTTGAGAATTTTTATTTCTTTTAATAAACTCCTCCCCAAGATGTTGTTGATTTATTTTGGTTTACACAGCCTTCTGGAGAAATAAGCAAGTAGCTTTGAAAGAAACTTCTTGAATTCTAAAATATATTGGTTCCGCTTACTTCCAGAATTGTTTTTTAACTGTACTGTTTTCATTGCAATTTGAAAATTGTACTGTTTCTGTCAACATCCAAACACACAAACCAGTTTAGAGGGGGAAAAAGCCCCAAACCCTAAAATGTTCTGCTGATGATTCAGAAGTAGTTTTGTAATCTGTGTTCAGATTTTTGTTGTTGTTTTTTAATTTTTACCAAATACAGAATCTTCTAGAAATACATTTACTGGAGACATTCTCATTGTAGAGTACAGTTAAACAGATGCTTTAATGTGGTGAGATTTATACTCGAGCTGAGAATGATTTACGTATTTTCTTTTTGGAGGGTAGAGTTAGGATGTGTTTCAGTTTTGTCCCAAATGAAGAAACTAGTAGTGCAAGATTTTACGAGGATGTGTTTCCTTTTGATTTAGATCACACTTGCTTTATGCCAACATCTCAATTTTTATACTGTATGAGTGCTAAGAAGAAAATCTTTGAACATTGGTAGTACCACGAGCCACATATGCACAAAAGCTGCATTCATTGTTACATGTTCTGAGAGCCAAGTGTTAGTTATCTTTATATCTGTTCCCTCTGGTCCTACACCAAAGCAGAGAAAATCAATTGTGTTTTGTGCTTTAAGTGGTATGCCAGTCATTGTTTTCTTTTTATTTGCATCATAGAACATTCAGGCTTAAAGCCAACAGAAGCTAAGTGCGGCGACATAAACAAACACAATGCTCATCTTCTGATTAAGTTAATGAGAGTAGGAGGTCATATCTCAGAGAAATAAGAATCCCCGTTTTCACAATTCCTGGTGCTGTCTTGCTGCTATACAACACATGCATTGTATCCACAGCCCCAGGAATTCTGAATCATGTAAAATTCTGCAGGGTTATTGAGACTCTGCTTCAGTGATGCTGCGGTGTGTCCTGTTTGGTATGTCCTATCCATGGTGAATGCCAAATGTGCTCTTCTGTCATGATACGTCTGCATGTTTGCTATACTTACTGTTTTTTACTCAAATGCACATCGCAGTGCCGTGTTGTTTGCATGACAAATAGTGGAATATTAAATCTTCAGGGCCACAGAAGAAGGCCTCATGATGCAGAAAGAACGGGTTTGCAGGTTTCTTTCCCTGATCCCACAGAATTTTCCTTTGGTCCTTCGTGTCCTAAGAACAAATTTAAACTATATTTGAGAATTTCTATGTTAACGTTGATTAAACTGGAAGAAAACTAACACTGTGTGTCATGGAAGGTACAGTCATTTTGTAGCACTGCTGATTTAAACAAAGTGTAAATTCAGTAAAAGTATTGTGGGAAAATCTTTCCTAGATTACAGTCAAGTCTGATTGTTTGGAGTTTGCTTAAAGCTTTCATGGACCTTTTGTATACTCATATTCTCAAATGTGTTCCTATTAGCCTAAATAGTAATCCTGTTGCCACTGAACAACTAAATGCTGAAAACTGCCAGTTTTATTTAAGCTGGAAGATATGGAGTAAAGTTAAATGACACATAGAAAGGGATGTTTAAGAGATTTCTGATTTAGAATTTTATTTCTTCAACAGCTATTCAAATAGTAGTGCATTTACACCCAATTAATTAGTCACATTACTTCAAACAAACCCTCTTTCTTGTAATGGTGGAGGCACTCAGTATGCTGTAATCTTGATGTGTCATCTCAGAAAATGGTCTCTGTAAGTATGAAATGTAAAAATATATTGTCAACCTAAAAACAGTGAAAAATGTAATTTAATACACTTTAAAGAAAAGGAAGAGCTGGAATTCAACTGGTTTTAGATTAAGATTAATATATTGAAAACAATTTGATTGTTTATCAGTGTTGCCATTTATTGTATGCACATAGAAAACTGTAAAAGTTGAAAGTCATTTCACTCTGTTATGCACTTTATTTTTTGCATTTCTTTGTAGAAAATCATAATAATTGTAAACAATTTTGTTTTCAAATTCTAATTGATGCAGTTGTTTTAGTTGCAAATACTGCAAGAAAATGTCTGTGTGAAAATATTCTCACTGGTGTTTAAAAGAAATTGCAAAATTTCTGTTCTCTAAGCCTTTGTAAAATCATCCTTTAGAAAAAAATATAAATATTGGACCAGTCTGGAGTTAACCAAACTTACAGACTCACATGAAGGAAATGATCTATATACAGAGGAGGATATGCAATTATGCTGCCTAGGGTAACTTTGTGGATTGTAAAGTGCAAAGACCTTGTACTTGCAGTACATATAAATGGCACAGTGCATTCTAAGGAACATTAGGAGCGTGTTGCAAGTATTGGGCCATCCTTATTTTTCCAAAGTCTCCAAAAAATATATATTTTTTTTAACAAAAGAGTAATGTAAAGTATACCTCCTTATGCAAGTGTTACTGATAGAAATTGTTACATTTTCTTTTAATAAACAAAAGGGACAAAAACTTTTATTCGTATTTTTCAAATAAAATATGCTCTTTGCTATGGTGATGGGTTATTGTATTCCTCATCACAACCAGAATGGGTTATTTTATGTTCATTCCTGTGTCTGATACTCACCAAAGAATTAAAGGTATCTAAAGGCACTCTGTCTTTAAGAATGAGCTGTGATACAGCAGTATAAATGAGGTCAATGTCAGAAATGGTATAGTAACTTTAAATAGACTTTAATGCCTGGTACAGTCACTCAGTTATGTCACTATTTCAAAGACTGTCTTACACGATTATTGCTACAGATGGGCAGGGAGAGAGAGAGAGAGAGAGATGCCAAGAGATACTTCGCACAGACTGCAGTATAACTGCTAAATGGTTCATTACTTTTACTTCTGGCAACTATTGCACTCCAACCATCACTGTCCTGAAACTGAAATACAGCATTATAGGATGAATACATTATCCACATGAGTGAGTTAGGGAATTGCACATCTACGAATCCAGATTGGTGGTAACAGCCAGGTTTATTATCCTAAGCTTGCACCGAACAGGAGAGAAAAAACAGGCAAGGACTTTCCCAATGATCAAGCTCAGGCACATGAAATAGCAGTATACAGGAATCACTCATTCTTTCTCAAATGAATTAACAGGCTTTACCAACAAATTACATCTTAGAAAACAGTGATACCATGGCTCACAAGGAACTTGTTGCATGTAACACCTTCTTTCCCAGACAGAATTCAAAAATAAAGCTAAGGCTGACAGGAAATGGAAGTACGATTTTGTTGTAGTACTCTTACTTGCTCTATGTTATCGCCCACAGGCCAGCTGAGGTCATGGACCACCATTCTATGCAATTCTCACATGCGTCTCAGCAAAGCCCCAGAGCAACTTAGCATGGTGAGAGATCATTCAACTGCAAGACAAATATTGTTAGCCTGAATCTGAAATCAGGTTCAGGGGAGGAACTACTTGTTTTTATTTTGGCCCTCATTTGAGTTTACACATTCTAAAGAATATTTATGAAGATTTTAGATTGTCTTTCATATCTAAGGTTCATTGGACTCTCTCAGCAGAGCTCATTATCTTCTTACGTCATTGTTAAATTTCAGGTTCCTTGAAATCCATTCTACTCCTTCCATTCTTGGCAAAAAGTATTATTTATATTTAGGTACAGAGACTCTTCAAAAGCTAGACAGTTTTGCTTGTGAGTTTAGTAGAATGTTTCTATGGGCTTCGTGTCTCCCTGAGGCACTTTAGTGCTTTGTAACTCCTCACAAATCCATCAACGCACCTCAACCTTTAATTAGGACAGGAAAGTCCTGAAGATCCAACAAACTCTTTCTACATTAGCTGCTTCTAAATTTGAATTTTTCATTGTAGAAGTGCATGCAATAGAGCATATTATGGGTGATGGGCAGTGGGTATCTGCAGAAACATCCTCATCCTCAGGAAAAAAGATCATTGGAATTAGGACTTGGGAGATCATGGGACACACACAGCTTGAAAGATGTGAGATACCTAGTCAAGCCTGAACAAAATCAGGGTCCACAGGACCTTCACAGTGCAGCTTCTCCTCATGGGTGATCAATGGCAGAGTCCAAATAGCAGGTGAGCTCAACAGGAAGCTGAATAAAGGTGCATGTAAATAGGCGGACTATTCAAATAACTGCATTGCCACCTTGCCTCCGAGAGTCCTGGATAGGAATGGATCTGTCATATGCATTTGCTAGGCTTTTGGTGTGAAGGTAATTCCAAGGCATGGTACAGTTGTACACATGTCTATACCTTCCACACTAACCATGCTGAAACAAATTAGATTGCTCTTGACTTTATTATGAAGGTTGTACATTGTTTACTTCAAATCTGAATTAATATCCATATTCCATGTGTAAAAGCAATTCTTTCCTGTACCTTCTGGAACTAGTTTGAGAACAAAGCACCTGTGGGTAAAATTCATCCATGTTTTTTANGGAGACTGATTAAAACTTTTTTTTTTTAACCACTAGCTACTAAAATTATTAAAAAAAAAAAAAAGCCAAAATTGAAAAAGTCTTTGTGAAATTAATTGGATTATTGGCTCTGAAAAGCAAGTTGCTTACATGTAATGTTGGTAATAATAAAAATAACAGTGTTCTTGATCTTTCTGACTTCTTTTAATCATAAAGCATCAAATCAGAAATTGTGATGCCATTTCTTCTACTGGATGTCTCTAAATTGTTTCAACCCTGACATATAAAGAGACCGTCTCCTTGAATAAGTATCTGTTAGCTCTGTTTTGTCTAGCCTGCAATGGAGATTTTTACTGAAACAGTTTTGTACAGAGAACTTTTTTAAGGTAGGATGCCAAAGCATGCTTCTAGCGTTAACTAAGTGAGTTCTCTAACTGCAAGTGTAACACTCGTTTTTCTGAGAGTGGAGGAAACATAAGGCAAGCACAACAAGGACATAAACCTCTCAAATCTTGTAGACAGAACACAAGCTCAGACTAAGCAGATCTGAAACCACTACCCCATAAGCATATTCTATCTTATGTAGTGTTATTTAAAAATGAAAACAAACAAAAAATCCTCTAGCACTCACTTGATATTGTGTCCCTACTTTCCAAATGAGCATTTCATGCATCTTTATCCTTTTTTTCAATATTTTACTGTTTCAGTAACACAAGCTAAAAAGTTTTTGACAAATTTTGTCCTTCTAATTTCATCAGAACAGTAAGAAGTCACTTCTGTTGAATTTGATGAAAAGTCTATCGCAAGGACTTTTTTTAAGCAAGTTGAAGATAGAACCTTAAATCAAGCTCTGCAAGGACTAACCAATAACTCACTGGTCAAAGCACTTTATCATGGATGTTGGAGACTGGCTTCAGAGAAGGAGGTTAAATGGGCATGTCCCGACTTCCTTTCATAATCCCACGTATGTTACAAATTGCAACATTTTTACTGATTACTTAACCAGTATTTTTGGTAAAACAGAATTACTACTTTCTGTCAAGCTCTGTGGGGCTGGGTGATTCTGAAAACATGATTTAACATATCTCCCTTTTTTGTTTCATGTTGTTTCATTTCTTTTCTACCTGAACTGGCCTCCTTTTGTGCTATATGCTTGAAGCACTGTAGTACTATAATTTATCTTGAGAATATCAGGGGAATCTAGGAGTAATACCTCTTCGTGCTGAAAAACGGAAATACTTGTCAGTGGTAGCTGCTGCCAAATCTACCAATTTTCATTTTTCACTCTGGGGCAAACATTTTAATGGGGCTTTATCACAGCTGAATTCTTTACCTTTTTCCCATGCATAATAATATAGCTTCAAATCAGCTTCTATGATAACTTTAAAAATCTTGGTCTTATTAATATTTTACTTTGGCTAAGATACTATTGTCCTAGATGCTGTACAATCACATAGAAAATTACATTATTTGGCTAAAGAATTTTGGGCTTATAAGGCAAGATTTCTGAATCCAATGTTACAAAGTAAAGACTTGTAAGAGAGGGAAGGGGGTTATAGGAAGTGCGAAGAGGAACGGCAGAGTAGAGCAGCAAAAATCTGGGACAGATACAATTATTGGTACAAATGATTAGAGATAAGCCATGCAATCCATAAAATATATAGGGATGCAGGACAGATTTTTCGGTAAAGTATTATGATTATTATTGTAAAGCTTTATGATTTAATACTGCACTATTTTATGACCATTCCCATTACAGGTAATAAGAGCATAAGTTATATGTGATATATAATGGGGATAGAATATGAAATTCATAAAAAAAAATACAGGGAAAAAAGAACACACTTAAAAGAAGTTATTTATTTGTGTTTATTTGTGCTATTCAGCTAAAGTTGATTTATTTGCTGATACTGTAAATACCCCAATTGCTGGGTCACTCAAATACAAGAGATTGACTCTGGTATGCCTAGATTTTTAGCTTGCTGATTACACGTATGGATTTTTGAAAATATCTAGTTTGTTCTGCAGGAAGTTTTGGACTGTACTTTTGTAATGATAAACTGCTACAACTTCCTCACTTAACTGTGTGGCAGAATTTTAATTCCTCTGATAAAGATTGCACATTGCAAGAACAATGACAATAGCTACACAGCGGGCTGCAGGTGAAAATGGTCATGTTCTATTACAGGAGTCTAGTACTTTTTACATTATTTGTATCAACACAAAATACTGACAGAGCTCAAAAGACACTGGAAAAGGTTTCTGCCATATGATATACATACCAAAACCTCTACTGACACTTTTCCAACTCTTTCATTTCTAACCAAATTTCAGAATGGGTGAATTCAATATGATTTCATTGTTCACACTTAGTTTATCTTGTGTGAAAAAAGTCAAAAGAATATAGACTATATGCAACATATGAAACATAGATGCACAATTTGTACACCTTATTCAATATTCAGCTAGCTATCTAAGCTTTATCGCAACAAGTCAAAAATGAAGAGCAGCAAATGCTTTGGCTAGCTTGGACCTTCATCTTCTACATTGCATTTTGCAACTGCCCTATCAATGAAATAATTTTAATGTGGTGCATACCAAGATGCAGTTTGTCAATTGAAAAGTACGTGACTTTGGACAGCAGTTTAGACTTGAACTCAGGCGGCCTCTTGCTAAGTTATATCTCAGAAGGAAAGAACACCTCGTGAGAAAAAAGAGATCAGATAGAAACATCCCAGTTTAAATGTGTCAGTAGAGGTNACATCCCAGTTTAAATGTGTGGAAGAGATACTTGGTGTCTTGTGAAGTTTTACATTATTCTGACAGCCAAGAAGATGCTGCTATGATTTGTTCCTGTGGAAAAGAAAACTTTTGCCCTCTGAAAGTGAAAAGCTTTTCCCTGTTTGCAAGGTGTTTTATGTCAGACTTTATCACAACTTGAAAGGCTTCATCCTGAATGTGNGGCAAATTTATTTGGCTAAAAAGATCAGTATGAAATATTGGCCATTTCAATTCAAGGTCACTAGTTTGTATTTGAAATGGAAATGAGAAATGCAGACACAACTGGCACCAAATGACTGCTTCTTTACATGAAATTGGTTTGTAATCTCACTTCAGTGTTAATAAAGAAAACCTCTGGCAATGCCAAAGAGATAGTCACTCAGACTGATCACCATATTCCTGTCTGCTCCTAATTATATTCTGAGGTCCCTGTTTGACCTTGAGGATCTGGTAAGTATCCCTGCAAACAGACAAATTTGATTTTTAAATAAAAGCACTGTGGCTGTATTCAGCACTGTGCTCCTTCTCCAGCTTCCATTCTTGCTACATTACTGGTGGTGTTTCCAGATGGAAGTGGGTCACCATAATGCCTTTGTAGCTGTCACAGTCTGAATAAATCTTTCTACAGAATTCATTGAAGTAAACTCAATCTGTTCGGGTATAGAATATAACTGTTTTTGTCTGTTTTGTTTTATGTAGAATATAGCTAGAATGCTCACCTCCTCTCATCATGCAATTAGCAATGTTGCTTCCACTTTTCTAAAGTGGAACCTGACCAAGACACTTCACAATTAAAAATCAAAGAAAAAGGCCAAGTAGTATAAAGACATGGTTACAAAAATATCAGCCATGTAAGGGATAAGGAACAAATGGTAGAAAAGTTTTTTAAGCAAAGTTCAGTGGCCTCTACATTACTGGTAATACAGAATGATTATAGGTTTGTTGTAGGAAAATACTGAGTCTCTGGATAATCAGAACCTGAATTTCTTTGTACTGAATAAACGACAGCTGAGATTTGCTGCCTCAGAGAGCTTAACATTTACATGCAGGTGAGGGAAGCCGTCATCCTGCTGATGTGACAGAAATAATATGAATAGAAATAAAGGTTCATCAAGGATATTGTATAACTGAAGTCCTATAGACAGCCTAACTAAGGGGAAGATAAGGCTGAATTACTTCTGAAGGAAGGAGGATGAGTAACTTGATATTTCTGGGTGATTTAATCTTTCTAGATATTCAAAATAGAAAATTTACAGATGAGCAGAAGTCCTTTGTACAGTTTTTGAAACATGATAATGGATAACAATACACCCAGCAAAGAGGAATATCTATATGTGATGCAGTAACAATGGACACGAAAATGTAGTTCACTTAGTGATAAAGAAAGTACTTTATATATATAATTATGGAGTATCAAGGCCAAATATTTTACTAGTGGAAAGAGTAACAGTAGAAAAAAACTTGAGCTTAGTATAGTAAAAGTGAAACTGTGTGCCATGAAGAAGAAATGCTGATGCATTGTAAACAAATAATCTTTTCCTGTTTCTGCCATTGATTCCTTATCTGTCCTTGACCAAATACCCTAATATCTGCCTATTAGCAAGTAACTTACTCATACTTCTTCCAATGTGCAATTAAACTGTTCAAGTATTTTTGCCTGAAATCAATTCTCTCCATATTTCAGTATACGCTAAACAGAAGATGCAGAATTGAAAGGTGCCGAAGGTTCCTGGATATGATTTCTACTAATAATCTGGAACCTTAAAACTAGATGATTTAGGAGCTCAACTTTAATTTCCAGCTATGAAAATCCCTGTTTCCTAAATGCTTTGAGAACCTGGGGTGAAAGGTGCTGCTGAAGTTCAAAACCTTCTGGTTCCATTCTTAAAGTAAGAAAAAAGTGTCCAGAAACTGTCACAAACGGTAAAATTAAGTAGACGCAGTAATACATAGGATATATGAGGGAAAAGTAAATTCAGCTTATGTTGAAAGCTAATCTACTAAAAATTCTTGCAGGTATTAAAACAAGCCTTTGGATAAGGATAATGTTTGATTTAGTATATTTGGATTTCCAGTAAACTTTTGACAATGTCCTTCATCGAACTTCTTGTGGAATGACATAATCTTAAAAGCTGATTAAAAGAACAGGAAACAAAGTACAGGAATAATTTGTAAGATTTCTCTGTGTAAGGAGTATATGTTAGGCACTGTGGTAGAACTAGAATTGTTTGATAGACTCAAAGATAATCTAGAAAAGCAAGCTGTGAAGACTTGCAAAGCAATCACAATAAATGTGCTAGAATTATGGATGAAACTGAAACAAATGAAAGGTAATGAGTAAGGGCAAAACTAACCCAAAATGCACCTGTATGATGAGCTCAGAATAAATTATTACTCAGGAAATGGTATAGAAATTTGGTATAGAAAAACAAATAGAAAGTGTCATTACGCTACTTTGGAAACCCAGAGTGATCACACATTTCAACTACTTGGTAAAACAGTCTGTTCCCATAGGAAAACTAGAGAAAGCACACAGAAGTCAAGAGAAATGTTCAAAGATATGGAAGAGTACCTATCTCAGGAGATTTTAAAAGCTAGGATTCTTCAATATGGAAAAAAAAGGGCTGATGATAATAAATTATAAAAATAGAAATTATAAAGTTAGAACTGTCCTGCAGGAAATAAACAGAAAATTATTATTACTCTTTCTCACCATAGAAGAACCAAGGGCCATAAAATGAGATATTAGTTAACAGATTTAAAGTAAATAATAGTAGGGACTTTTTTGCATGACATGCAATTGAATGGTAGAAGTAACATTGTACATGCAGAGCCGACACAGCTTTTTTTCTATGGCAGATATGGCTTTGGAAATCACACAGCTGCAATTTGTTACTGGGTACAGACATCAGCACGACATCTACACCATGCTCCTGGGGTGGTTTTTAAAAACTGCTTCAATCCAAAAGAAATTTTGCTAAGTTGCAATGGAAAAAAATGGCTTCTGTCAAAGAGAAGAGATACAAAAAATGAGATCAAATGATTGCTTGGAGAAAACTTGGTCCAGTGTTTCATGCCTAATGGTTTGGAATATGAAGAAATTGTCAACTCATTTCCTGTCCTGTAATACTTACCTCCATCCCCTTCTGTATCTTTGAAATTTGCCTGTCACCCAGTTACAGATGTAGTTCATGAATCTTCTTCAGCTGACTTGGTTCATCTGTAGGTAATGCCAGTCAGGAATATTAACCCACAAGTCCATTTAAAGTCCAATGAATTATGAAACTGAAGTCAAAGAATTACTGACCTCTACTCATCCTACACTGTCCACGGGCATATATTATCCCATTCAAAATGCTCTGAAGTGAGTCATTACTTAACTAAATTACTGAGAGCTGAGAATTACAGAGAAACCACATAAAAGATTCAGAGAATCAGTTTTAAAGAAATAAAAATGTGAACCATTGCCTTTTTCAATTATTAAACACATCAGCTCTGATATTCAAAGGGTTCTTTCATATTATGCTTGAGATTGTAGCTGACCAAATACCTTGTAAGAAACTAAGTTAGGTATGTACTTTACTCATTATCAAGATAGCTCAAAGAAAACTTTGATGTTAAACACTACAACTATTCACGTTAAAATTAAAAACTGCAAAGCAAACCCAACTGTTTAAATCCAGTTATTGTTGGAAGTGGTTAACCGAGAAGAATGCACTGAACTATCGCATCTTCTGTTGCAAATATGACAATTTGAAAGAAAGGAAATTAATATTTTAAGCTTATGAACTTATAAATTTTTCATTACCCATGTAATAAACAAATAAATTATTCGTATTATGCATAAGTAAAGGCATATGTAAGCAAAACACATTTACTTCTTACCTGTAAACTAGTGAGTGGTTTTATTAGTTACTCTTGTTTCCAGTACCTAAACCTTTTAAAGGAGCTACTGTTAAGTATGTTACCTGACAATGTTTTATACAGTCTATGTAAAAATAGACTGCTTTTGATATAAAAACTCCAAATACTGCTTACTAAGAAAAATGTCATAGATGTAATTTAACAGAACATGGTATAATCATATTGATTATAATAAAATATAAATATGGAACTCAGATTATAAATGGCATAATGAAGGTCTTCGTGTGTGTATATAAGTGCAACTATATACACATATAAAGTAAATACATTGTAGCTTGTAATTCATATCCCCTTTTGTAGAACGAAGATTGCATTCTATGCACAGAGTTCACTGATAACACACTAAGATTTTGTGGAGGACTGATTCTTGCCGTGAGCTGTGTATTCCTTCCTACTCGGTAAGTGAAACGTTTGTTTCTTGTATTTAAAATTCATCAGGATACATAAGTTTATATCTAACTTACAGTGTTTTATTAGTTCTGTCAATGTCATTTGCAAATGTGACAGCTACCACCCACAGTTAACAACTTTTATTTACTTATGCTGAACTCACACCAATATATTGGACACAATAGTCATATAATCCAGTTAAGTATGGGCATTTAAGCAGCTTCTGCACAAAGAGCTAGAGAAAATCTTGCTCATAAAGATGAATAACTATGCCTGTTCTATTTAGAATGTTCCAGGAACACCAGAAAGATAAAATCCTTATATTGAAAGTTCTGCTTACAAATACATTTTTCCTCAGATCCACACCTTCTTACAGAGCCCCTCTGTATCTGTATGAAACTGTATCGGTACAGTTTCATATTAAACATTTTAAATATATGGTAAAATTAATAACTTTGCTTGAATAAAGAGGTTAAACTACTGAGAGACAGTATTTTAAAGAGAGCAGAAAGTCACAGCAGAGCAACAAACTCTGCACACCTGAGTCAAAACTAGATAGCTTTTATCCTTGTATTGAAATGCTTCAAGACCATCACCCTTACTATTGTGTTTATTTGAGAGAACCAAGGGTTCTTGTTCCATCACACCAGGGAAGAAAAAAAAAAAAGAAAGCTTTCTGCTGGATGATATGTAGTCTCCTATACAGAACTTACTAAGGTGTGAAAACTATTGAGAGATGAGCAGAATGAAACAATCTCTGGAATCTATACATACTGGCTGGGACAGTCATTCTCAGTCAGTTAGGGTGGCATTGGAGCTAGATTATTTCTGTATGTTCTATTTATATTTGCGTGTCCGTGTTTGTTTTTCACCATTGTTGCATGAACCATATGACTGAAGGGACTACCTCATTTTCGATGGCTTCCCTGCTCTGCTGCTTCCATTTGAAATAGTCTCAGGTTGTCTCTCAGTTCAAAGATGCTACCCTGATGGTCTTTCTGGGGGAAAACTGCCTTGCTTTCCAAGGTGTTGGGGGCATATCAGGAGTGAAATGACAGTGGGTGGTCTGTGCTAGAGGCATTTATTTTTCTGTTTCAAAATGCCTGGGGCAGGTGTAGTTCTGATCTATATTTTAGCTATGACTGATGCTTCTACATTACCTAAGAGCCTTACAGAGCAATGTGGAATAATATATATAGGAAAAATATGACTGATGCATGAGATTCAATATCTTTCATTCAGAAATTTCCTATTTTCACCGCTCCATACAAAACAAAATGCAGGTAACTGCCTATAAATCAAGACTGTGATATTAGAAGAGAGAATGATGGGTTTTATCCCTCTGTCCTGCGGGAACACAGTGCCAGGCTGACCTACATCAGGATATTGCTGCCCCTGAAGCCTAAATTATGTGTGACTGGGCATGATGAGCTATCTTTTGTATATTGCTGGATAGACTTCCCAGCAGGGCTTTCTAAATGAATTTTTTGCTGTATGTCACACATCCAACTGCAGTGTGTTCACACTGTTGCCAGGCACACAATAATAAGAAAGGTTTTCTTGTACAGTAACTAAAGAGAAGTCCCCCACTGCAGTGTGTCAGGGCTGTTAACTGCTTATCATGTTTCATGGCAGCAACACGGGTGTGAGGGAATCAGGAGCTCTGCTGGCAGCAGCCTCCTCCTTATCATTACTCTTGGGAGCTGGAGTATTTGTTTAAGTTGTCTGGCACTTAAGACCTCTGTCTAGTAGGAGACTTGATTTTATTTGCTGACCCAAAAACTGAAGTGACAAAGTCCAGGCTCCCCTAGTGCAATTCCACTGGTTAGTTTTATTATTTAAATTTTATTTGTAAGTAAACTTAATTTAAACTTACTGCATTTTCTATGAGTTGACTCTCAGGCATGGCAGAAACACAAGTAAACAGGAAATACATTCATGAACTACTCTATTTTTATGTTCTTCAGTTAGTGCGAAAGAAACCATTAACAACTCAAATGCTTTCAAATATCTCATGATTAATTTTTGATGTCAAGTTTGGACAGACAATTAGATACTGATTTATATTACATGCATTCTTGTGCATTTAACTTCTCAACCATGTGCTGAGGCCAGCTCCTGCCCCAGTGAGGCCACAGCAGGGCCAGGCTCCAGCTCCCCACGCTGCTGGTGCCCAGCTCACAGGCCTGTGCCGTGCCATGGCAAAGAGCATGAACATGATTGAAGAGGCTTTTTAGGTGATGATGGGATTTCCTTCTCAGGCAGTTATGCAAATATCCACAAGAGATAATTTCAGTGTCCTTGAGATTGCTAGGGCATGGATGAGGTGATCTTCTGAGGTCCTCTGAACTTCATGTTTCCATACAAGGAAAGAAGCATTGCAAATGAACATAGACGTATGTGTGTTATTCTGGTGTGGAAAGAACTCTCTTAGATTAATGAGTAAATTACTCACATGGTATCAGTTTATATAAATATATATTTATACATATA
The DNA here is from genome assembly GCA_013399475.1 of Chauna torquata. Taxonomy (NCBI): domain Eukaryota; kingdom Metazoa; phylum Chordata; class Aves; order Anseriformes; family Anhimidae; genus Chauna; species Chauna torquata. Next base: position 75,590 of record VXAL01008554.1, on the reverse strand, counting down.
TTCACAGACTTACAAAGTTCCTTCTTAAAATTAGTTTTTTTCCTGCCTTTCCTGCCAGCAGCTCTTGGTAAACTGCTGTGGTGGGTTGACCTGGGCTGGCTGCCAGAGGCCCACCCAGCCGCTCATGGGTTGAGATAGAGACAGGGACAGCACGTAACAGTTGCTCTCACGGGGAAAACAGTCAACTTGGGGAAAATTAACTTAACGTACTGCCAGTTAAAACAGGTTTGGGTACTGAGAAACACAGCCAAAAACTAGAACAGCTTTCCCCCCGCACCGTCCCTTCTTCCCAGACCCAACTTTGCCACTCCACCTCCTGCCCCCGAGCAGTGCAGGGGCTGGGGCATGGGGCTGGGGCCAGCCCCTGACAGCCCCTCTCTGCCGCCCCTTCCTCCTCACGCTGTGCCCTGCTCCAGCGTGGGGCCTTCCCCGGGGCTGAGGGAAACACCTGCTCCAGCGCCCCGGGGCTGCTGCCCGGGGGCTGCAGNTTTTTCCTGCCTTTCCTGCCAGCAGCTCTTGGTAAACTGCTGTGGTGGGTTGACCTGGGCTGGCTGCCAGAGGCCCACCCAGCCGCTCATGGGTTGAGATAGAGACAGGGACAGCACGTAACAGTTGCTCTCACGGGGAAAACAGTCAACTTGGGGAAAATTAACTTAACGTACTGCCAGTTAAAACAGGTTTGGGTACTGAGAAACACAGCCAAAAACTAGAACAGCTTTCCCCCCGCACCGTCCCTTCTTCCCAGACCCAACTTTGCCACTCCACCTCCTGCCCCCGAGCAGTGCAGGGGCTGGGGCATGGGGCTGGGGCCAGCCCCTGACAGCCCCTCTCTGCCGCCCCTTCCTCCTCACGCTGTGCCCTGCTCCAGCGTGGGGCCTTCCCCGGGGCTGAGGGAAACACCTGCTCCAGCGCCCCGGGGCTGCTGCCCGGGGGCTGCAGGGGGACCTCTGCCCCGGCGCCCGGAGCCCCTCCTGCCCTCCTCCTCCTCCTCCTCCTCCTCCCCCCTGGGTGCCGGCGGGGCCGTTTCTGCCCAGGCTTTCTCCCGGCTGCCGGGCAGCGCCGTGCCCTCTCTTCCCCAGGCTGTCCCCGAGGCGCCCACCCGTGGCTGCGGGGCCCGGCCGTGCCCTGCGGTGGGGCCGTTGGAGCCGGCTGGAACCGGCTGTGTCCGGCACGGGGCAGCCCCGGCCTCGCCTCACACAGCAGCCCCGCGGCGCCAAGGGGCACTACCGGGCACCCACGTCCCATACAGCTGCTCCAGAATCTTCTCCCATTATACAGCCGTGATTCCTCCATGGTTTTAATACATCTCACTGATTGTTCTTTTACACTGGATCCTGTATGATTTCCAAAAGGCTATTTTATTTTATTTTATTTTATTTTATTTTATT
>VXAL01008554.1:54355-69402 GCA_013399475.1 Chauna torquata | reverse complement strand
CTGGTTTATAAGTTTCTGTCTCTAAAGCAACAACCTCACTCAATTGTTATGAGAATTCATGTAGTATTTACATCACATTTAGAATATTTGTTTTTAATTCGGGCATTACCAATTAAAACAAAACAAAACAAAACATTAGCAGTTATATCTTTTCTACATTGTGATTCTACTTTTCTTTCATATCATAGAGAAAGATAGATTGTATCTTCCTCCACTAATTTCTGTTGTTTGTTTGAAATCAGAAATCCTTTTTCATGTATTGGGACAAATGTAATAAACTCAGTAACTGTTTTGACACACATTTTAAATTATAAGAACTGTGATTTTGAAACATACTTCTTCATTTTGCCACATAAGTATGTGTTAAATGACCTGAGACAGGGGAGAGAATTAAATGCTTTATGAAGAAAGATTACATTTGTTTATAATTCCTCTGGTGAAAGAGCATTCATCATTCCTGCCCAACCTACCCACCTCTTTTCATCCTGAACTACAAACCCATCATTTGCTTGACTGACTTTCTTGAACTTTGGCGTTTGGTTTACTCATGCAGTGGAAAAAGACTTAAGCTAGAGCACCCACCCAGGTGGAATCAGTTTGCCTATACAGTCCACCACTGGCCTCTCTGCCTCTTATTTGTCTTAATAATACAGCCAGTGGCATTAATAAGCCTAATCAGGTCACATCAGTTAATGGAGTATCCTTGTCAAAGACCACATTTTCTTTTTAGAGGCAGAAGGGACTCATTTCAATGTTGTGTCGCTTCCAGACATTATCTATCTGTATCTACTTTTCTCTTCTTTTCTCTTTTCTTTTCTCTTCTTTTCTTTTCTCTTTTCTTTTCTTTTCTTTTCTTTTCTTTTCTTTTCTTTTCTTTTCTTTTCTTTTCCTTTTCTCTCTCCTCTCTGAGCCATCACTGTTTTTAATTAATATCCTCTCTTTCCCTTTCTCTGAGTCAGTGAGCCATAGGTAATGACCAATGATGTGTCATTTTATGTTATGTTATGCCATTTGTATGCCAGTGTCTTGAGCATGGCCTTATGTCACATTATACAACTACAGATCTGCTCCTTTTGGTACAGATTTCTGCAATGAAAAGCAGAGTGTGGCATTTAAAGCTTTTTTTTTTTTTTTTTTCCCTTAGATTTCACATGCTATGATGCAGAAAACAGCAATTAAATGAATAAATGAATAGGTATGTAGGCTTATAGCATTTATATCAATGTTGAGTTTACAGTATTAAATTATAGTACATTTAGAGCACACTTAAAGGAGCTGATCCCTGATTTTAATGTGAAGAGGTATTTTTGCCATTGACTTAGTAGAACAGGGATTCATTCCTGAGTTTTAGTAAGATGAGGATTGAAATGTAAGGAAGAAACTTGATCAAAAGAGGATGACATGTTCCAGCACTGCCCGCTATGATTTTATAATTTCAATGGTGACTCTGCTATCTATTGGTTTTCTTATGTATATTTTCAAAACTCCAAGCCAGTCTCTGCCCCTATTTCCATTACCCAAAAGAGAAAACTTGATGTCTTCAGTACCAGCTTCTTTTATAGAAGTGGAAAGGATGTTTGGAACTGCTGCACTTCACACAGTCAATGCATCCTCAGACACTGAATATAGGACATAAAATTTAGGCAATCATTGCTGAAAATGTTAACCATGGCTGATTCCAAGACAAATTATAGAAGCTTCTTCAAACTTCAGAATCAATTAAAATTGAAAGCTGTTTTTTACAAAGTAAGTTTGAGATAGCAGACTAGCTGCTAACAAGTCAAGTATTTAATTCTTGAATTATTAATTCTGTAATTCTGTGTTATAAAATCAGGAACTATTTCTGAAGCCTTTGCTGATTGTCAGGTTTATTCCTGGTATGTGTCTGGTTTTGTTTAGCTGTTTCTGTACTTTGCTGTTAGTAAAAGCATGAAGGAGCCTGTGCTACTACAAGGTGCCTTCCCATATAAGTTGAAGCATCTGCATAAGTTCATTTTAAAATCATAAATCTATCCAGAGTACTAGTGCTGTCCTTATATCTCAGTTTGAGGGAAGTGGTATAACTTCAGAAAACTATAAACTTCTTGACTGAACATAGGCAGACACTTGAGCAATCTAGTCCCAGCTTCAGTGTGTTGTCTGCATCCAAAAGAACAAAAAAACAGCTATTTAGAAGCACATTGCCAAAACAGATGGCACAGATCTCTTTCATAAAAGCAGTCACACTTCTGATAAAGCAAATTATTATCATAAGACTGAATTTTGCATGCAGGTAGGCAGAGAATTCTCATTTCACCTTTAATACTGAAAAAATAACAGGTCGTGTTTTGTTATAGATTCAGAAATGACATGTTTGTGCAGTTAAGCATAGATGAATGCATAATGACATTTTTTTAAAAAGTGATATAGATGTTTTACACAAATGTATTTTTTATATTTAGTAAGCTGTAATGCATGGGTAACCACATGTCCCATAGGATCAATATGTAGTGACTTCGTCTCTTGAAGTACTTTACATAGCAAGGCCTAGTTAATTTGAAATTTATGGAATTGGAGTGCAACTGAAGGAGTTCTTCTGAGTGACATCATTTTTGTATCTCATTCATGCTCTCTCTTTCTTTTCTTCCTTTTTTTTTTTTTTTACAAATTTCATTGCCAATGTTTTTTTTGCTGCTGGTAGTGATACTTGGTTGTTCATTTTGTATTACAGAAAAAAATCAGAATGCATGCAATTCTTCTTTTCAGCTTTAGTGATTTCATGTCTCTACTGGCTAGTGGTATTAAAGCAAAACTGGCTGACACAGCTAGACTCCATATTGAGGCTTTATAAATCCTATTAATCCTATAAATTTCTGTTTAACCATCAGCTAAAGAGGAGCTAAATGATATGCAAGTGATATTTTGCACAACATTATGCAAAACAAGCATAAACAAATCAAATGAAAGCCCCAGCAGGAGAGCAAAGCCCCAGCAAAAGTCTTGCTAGCCCTTCCTTAAAGCAGACCCTCGAGAGCAGAGGGAGAGAAGGGGGGGAACAGGTATAGGTAGCTGTCTTTCATGTCCCTCACTGTTGGACAATTAATTCATTCAGCCTCCTGGGTGGCTGGCTATTCTTGAAGGGTTCATTGCATAACAAACATTTGCTACACACTGTGGAAAATAATAATAAGAAAAATATCTCTCATTTTCTACTTGTTTTCCATCAACAGCTTATCACTTCTATACTTTTTGAATATGACTCTAATTTTTTTTTTCCCCCTGAAACTTTCCCCTCAGAAACTAGAGCTGCACATCACAAGAGAGCAACTGACTCCATCATGATGAAAATCCCTCCATAGCAATTTAAGAATACTATTTAAAACAGTTGTTTATGAGATTGGTTGAAGTGTCTGATAACTACCTAACGCAAATTCTTCTCTAATGGGCTAAAGCATGGATAACATAAATCCAGTGAAATTTCCAGAACAGAAAATAAACCTGACCATGGCAGCACACAATATATTTTTTAGAAACTTAGTGGAAAATATGGTATCAGTGAAAGGAAGGAGAATATTTAATTATAAAATTTCCTATTAGCAACCTGCTTGAATGACTGCTGCATGATAGTATGAAATATCTCCATCCAAATACATAAAATGCTCAGGAGGAGCATTCATGGAGTGCTGAACAAAGTTGCGGGTAATGGGTGGAGAGACACTCTTACATATTCCACTGGTCAATTCCTATTGCCCAGTATATCTATAGCTGCTCTCAAAAAGATGAGGGCTTCAGTCCATTCTTTTTCACTCTGAAACCTTACTAGCTTATGATCACAGACTCTTTTATTCTATACCTTCATAAGGTTATAAAAGGCTGGTGATACTTTTGTGAAGGTAAAACAAAATGCATCTTCCGTAAAATGATCTGAATAAAGAGGTTTGGCATCTGTGTTAAATTAAAGAAATCAAAAGAAATATTGATCATGATCATATGTCTTTTTAGAAGTGAGGAGCTCTACAACAAAGCATCAAAAGCATGCATTTTGCAGATAAATAAATGCAGTGACAAAATCGGAGATCCTATAATCAAATATTTAAAATGCAAAGGTAGTGCCTAAAACAACTACTACGTCTTTTGGCCAACCCTCTCAGACATATGGTCTGATTTTCAGGTGGTCCTTTGCAGAGCTGGGAGCTGGACTCAATGATCCTTGTGGGTCCCTTCCAACTCAGGATATTCTATGATTCTATGATTCTGCGTTTAATGTTACTTCATTTTAAAAGGAGTAGGTCTGGAAAAGAGAGAGATGGAAGATAATTCACAGGGAATATATTCTCCAGAGTTTTGTGGTTGGGGTCAAAAGTTACCTGGACAAAGCAGTAAGGAGTATTAGCAGGGGATGGTCTCAAGCACTGTTCATCGTGAATATGCTACCTGCACACTGCAGAGCAGGTGCTCCCAGAAGACAGACATTGAGAACTTGATTATTTACTAATAGATTTTACATAATCTCTCTTGACACATGGTGTTGTTTTATTGCCAGTGTGATTTAAATTATAAGTGGTGCAAAACAAGATGCTGTTCTCAAACAGTATCAGCTGTTTTGGTCCTGGAAGTTCTTCATAAACTTCTAAAACATTATTAGATAAATCTGCTTATTTTATCTACTTCAACTTTTTGAAATACTCAAGCACAGTATTAGGACTTCCCAAATAATTAGAACTAATATCCAGAGCCAAGCTGTTTCCCAAGCTGTAATGCAAAGCACATTTTTTATGAGCAATGTCTACAACAACACATTACATTTTTCACATAACAAAATGAAACACTAGCAAAATAATGATGTAATTAAAGCCAGCTCTTATGATTTTTTTCACTGAATTACCTTCATGTACCTGGTTAGACCAAAATAATGATGTAATTAAAGCCAGCTCTTATGATTTTTTTCACTGAATTACCTTCATGTACCTGGTTAGACCAAGGTAATGCACTAGTAATTTCAACTGAAATTATACAACTGACTTACTGCGTCTCTTTGATAGCCAGGACTCACTGCAAACTCTTTATATGTTAAGTTGATCTTCTCGTATTATACCCCTTCACCAGAAAGCAGTAGTAATTGCAAAGCACGCATAATATTTATGGCAGTTGTAATNATATATAAAAGGATATAATTTAATTAATATAATATTATATAATGTAATATAGAATATTATTTAGTCATGAGACAAATACAGATAACATTCCCAGAGAGATAATGTCATATATAATCATATTTATTTAGAAATTGATTAACTCTCTTCAGTGTGACCTGACCATGAGTCATTGGCCTTTAACTCCTGAGAGAGTACAGAAAAGTCTTTACAGAGACTCCACATATTTTAGATCTAAATCAACTCCAAGTTCACAAATAGATGAACACATTGTCTATGNTAAATCTGCTTATTTTATCTACTTCAACTTTTTGAAATGCTCAAGCACAGTATTAGGACTTCCCAAATAATTAGAACTAATATCCAGAGCCAAGCTGTTTCCCAAGCTGTAATGCAAAGCACATTTTTTATGAGCAATGTCTACAACAACACATTACATTTTTCACATAACAAAATGAAACACTAGCAAAATAATGATGTAATTAAAGCCAGCTCTTATGATTTTTTTCACTGAATTACCTTCATGTACCTGGTTAGACCAAAATAATGATGTAATTAAAGCCAGCTCTTATGATTTTTTTCACTGAATTACCTTCATGTACCTGGTTAGACCAAGGTAATGCACTAGTAATTTCAACTGAAATTATACAACTGACTTACTGCGTCTCTTTGATAGCCAGGACTCACTGCAAACTCTTTATATGTTAAGTTGATCTTCTCGTATTATACCCCTTCACCAGAAAGCAGTAGTAATTGCAAAGCACGCATAATATTTATGGCAGTTGTAATTCTCTTAAAAGAAAAATATTGACTGTAAATGTGAATCAGACTGCAGAGAGTTCAGGGAGTCAGTCAAAGCCCTTCATCAACAGAGTCTTTTCTTAAGTCCATTTCAATGGACTTTTTTTTTCCCTGCNATATATGCTCTTGCCCCTCTGACTAGCCTATATTTTTGTAAACTCCAGTTTCTAAATTAGCTAAAAACTTGCTTTAAGACTATTTACCAATATGATATAGTCATTTTTGCTGTGGTAATTTGCCGTCAAAAACCAGACCAGAACAAAAATTGCTTTTATAAAATAGATGATTTGAACCATTTCTTTTGCAAAGCTTCTAACACAGCCATTTAAACAAGAGGAATTAAAAAGGAATTTGAAAAGCCTCTTTTATAATGTGAACAGTTATTAACTCTCAGACACAGTACGAAGAGATATAGCTGAAATGCTATCTGTTACACAAGAATCATGAAGACATCTTAGAAGACTGTTGTAGGAAGGAAGCGGTCCTGATGAACTCCACAGCAAAGATAATGCAATTCTCCTCTTTGTTGGAGGAAGCATCCTCCCCTCCTACTTTTCACCCTATATCTTGCTCTACCGGATGTCTTACCTTTTCTTTTCCTTGATTGCCACATGCAGACTGATGGCACTTTCATGACTGACCCTTTTGCAGTCTTTAACCTTCCTCACATGACTTCTGTCTGACTGGTGGATACTTCTGCTTCACTTGTTAATGGCCACAAATTGGTTTGCAGTACTTTATTTCCTCAAAATTAATGTTACGTAGTAAAGCAGTTATATAGTAAGACCATCTGTGCAAGAGCTGCAAATTTTATTCTGTTTCTTATGTAACATTGCAAACTGACTCAAGATCTCTCACTCTGCTCCCCATGAAGCCAGGTAGGGGCACCGTGACGTAGCTCTGCACGATTGGCATCTGGTCAGACTTGAAGTCTGTGTCAGAGTTGTGAAATGAGCAGTTGTTCTTGGTTGCAGTTCAATATTATAACCTGCCTTCCTTTCTAAACTCAAGAGATTTGCACTAATTCCTAATGAATAAATTATTCTGCAACATGCAGACCATGTAATTTCATGTAAAATGCCTAGTGCATTTATTTAAATTAATTTATTATTTTAGTGCATTGACTCAAATGAGGCTGATATACTACAATGACTAGAGATGTTTTCCTAAAATGTTGTCAAATTAATCATAGAATCATAGAATATTGTGAGTTGGAAGGGACCCACAAGAATCATGGAGTACAACTCCTGGCTTCACACAGCAACACCCAAAAATTAATCCATGTTTCTTAAAGCATTGTCCAAATGCTTCTTGAACTGTGGCAGGCTTGATGCTTTGACGACTTCCCTGGGAAGCCTGTTCCAGTGCCTGACCATCCTCTCAGTGAAGACCTTTTCCTAATATCCAATCTGAACCTCCCCTGACAGAGCTTCATGCCATTCCCTCAGATCCTATCACAGGTCACTAGAGAGAAGAGATCAGCGCCTGCCCCTCTGCTCCCGTTGTGTAAGCTGTAAGCCGCAATGAGGTCACCCCTCAGTCTCCTGTTCTCTAGGCTGAATAAACCAAGTAACCTCAGCCAATCCTCATACATCTTGCCCTCTAGACCCTTCATGATCTTCATAGCCCTCCTTTGGATGCTCTCTGATAGTTTCATGTCCTTCTTATACTGTGGTGCCCAAAACTGAACACAGTACTCAATGTGAGGCCGCACCAGAGCAGAGCAGAGTGGGACAATCACTTCCCTTCACTGGCTAGCAATGCTGTGCCTGATGCACCCCAGGACACGGTTGTCCTTCCTGGCTGCCAGGGCACACTGCTGGCTCATATTCAACTTGCCATCACCCAGAACCCCCAGATCCCTTTCCACAGGGCTGCTCTCCAGCCTCTTGTCCCCCAGTCTGCATGTATAGCCAGGGTTGCCCCATCTCAAGTGCGGAATCCAGCACTTGTTCTTGTTAAACTTCATATTGTTGGTGGTTACCCAGCCCTCTAATTTGTCAAGGTCTGTCTCTGCAAGACCTCTCTACGCTCAAGGGAGCCAACAGCTCCTCCCCATTTAGTGTCATACGCAAACTTACTTAGTATACCTTCGAGTCTTGCATCCAAGCCATTTATGAAAACATTAAAGAGAACTGGCCCTAAAATGGAGCCCTGGGGAACCCCACCAGTGACTGGCCACCAGCCTGGTGTAACCCCATTTACTATAACCCTTTGAGCCCAACCCATCAGCCAATTGTTTGTCCATCGTATTATGTATTTTTCTAGCTCTACGCTGGACATTTTGTCCAGAATGATACTGTGAGAAACCCTATTGAAAGCTTTGCTGAAATCTAAAAAGATTATATCAGCTGGCTTCCCTTGGTCAACTAGGTGGGTGACCTTGTCATAAAAAGAAATTATGTTCATTAAACAGGACTTTCCCCTCATGAACCCGTGTTGGTTGTGACCAATGACCGCATTGTCTTTCAGGTGTTTTTCAATAACTCCCAGAATAATCTTCTCCGTAATTCTACCAGGCACTGAAGTGAGACTGACAGGCCTGTAATTACCAGGGTCTTCTTTCTTGCCCTTCTTGATAACTGTGACATTTGCCAGCTTCCATTTGACTGGGACCTCTTCAGATTCCCAAGACTGTTGAAAAACAGAGAGAGATCTCGCAATGACATCCACCAGCTCTTCCATCTAATTATGGAATTGTAAAGCAAACCTCGTAAGGTTTATAGATTATTTAGATGTTATATTGATGTTGCAGATTATCCATTAGGAAGAAGACTTGTCAGAAAATAAATGACAATATACTACTTGTAGGAGTTTCCAACACAATATAGAAAGAGGAAGTATTTTTTCCTGAAAATTCTCAAAATGTTCACTTGTCTATCCAAATCAGGTGTGAAATTTGTTGCTTCTCTCAAGAGTGATGAGATGAAGTAGATTGTGGCAGTGATGAATGTCAAAAAATGTCTCTGAACAGGGGAAGTACATTATTAGATGAAGCTTTCAACGCAAAGGGGTCACCCCAGGAGTTTACTTCAGACTTCATATGTGTTAATGTTTTGCTGTCTGGTCTGATTGGGGATAGCAAAGAGATTTGCAGACTGTTATCTGATGCTATATCACATGTGAAATACATGCATGTATATGCAGACAGGTTAGACTGTCATGTCAGTCTTTTCACTTTCCAGAGCTGCTTCTGAACACAAAGATTGTGTTTTGTACTCAATGCAACATACTTCTGAAATTTTAAAATTATGACTCTACTAGTTCTCTTTTCTTCTCTAGGACTACACTGGTGCATGAAATACAGCAAAGTATTTAAGCTAACATATCTCAGTAATCTTAATAAAACATACACAAATCCACTGACATGCATATATCCCCTAGAAATTAGTGTTCTAATCTATAAGACCGTGCCCATGTTAGTATTATTAACTGACCTGTGACCCGAATGTGTGGGCAACAAGAACAGAGAGAGCTGGTTCCTAAACTGCAGACATTGCTAACATAATTCCTTCCTTAGGAGCTCATTTTAATGTAAAAATAAGTGAAAAGGCTTCTAAAGGATAATCATCCAAGCTCAGGTGGTGGCTGATCAATAAAAAAGTGTTTTTATATTTTTGTACTTCTCACTCTCACTTTTTTTTTTCCTTCTGTGTAGACAGTGACTGACTCCAGCTTCTGACCCCTGAAGGACTGAGGTAAGCTCATCCCTTTACAAATTCTCTGCCTCTAGTGCTCATGGATCTGCTCTGGATGCCTGCTGCTTCATGGCTCATCAGCGGCCTGTCATCTTATATTTCACAAAATTCTTTTCCAAAAACATGAATACATTGTGTCACATGAACTGTTGTTACCAGCCTTGCTTGGGTTATAACCTCCGTACCAAAGCTCAAACCAGTTAGGCAGCAGCTTAAGATTTTGGGGAATGTGTCTTTCCCGCTTTTTGTATTCCACCCTTTTACTGCTTATTAAGGTAAAGATACTGCCTTCAGTATATACATAAACATACACATTATGTATACAAAGTGTGGACATTCCATACATTTTCAGATTTTCTGGGAACAAATTAAAATTGCATATCTTCACAAAGGCTGCTTTCTATCTCAGAGCCAGAAAGAAAGAGAAAGGATGCATTTAGAAAGCTCAATTTTAAATTATTCCAGAGCTACAACATAGGTATAGTATATATATCTACATATAGCTACAGTATAGATAAACACAAGGCATAGGCAAATTTTCCATTAAGTTCCTTCAGTACTGCCTTGTTTTGGAAATACATCTCGTTTTATGAGATTCTCAGGTACTATCCTATATCTATGTTAGAGTGTAAGAAAGATTTCTGGGTGTGTATGGGCAAAAGAGACGAGAAAATGGTCTTATTGCTTTGACTGTCACTATTAATTTTCCCGAGACTGTTTGTTTAATGTTAATTATGCATGCACTAGCTAGGATGTTAGGAATGTCAGACCAGGTTTGCTGAAATGGTAAGTAAAGTTGCAACAAACTCAAGGGAATGAAAACACTGAATTAGTAAAAGGTTGTTATTTATAATAGATGGGACTTCTAAACTGATATTGATTTGGAAAAGGTTCACTTGACAAGAAATATCACTGTGTTGCTAACCAATATTAATCACCAGATGGTGGTGGCCTTTTCAAAAAATTGTTCATTTGATAGTATTATTACTAGAGTCCAAATCAGGTTAGAATTTATCACAGCCAAGTGAAATACTTGCAGAAACTTTCCAGAGTACGAATGTTTCCTCTATAAGGTTAATTTCCACCAAAGACAATGGGTAAATCTTGGTTTCTTTACACATTTTCAGTGAGTTGTTTTTAACGTTGAGGGCACAATGTCAAGTATTACTAATGTAACAGTAATACTCTCCCAAGTGAATTGAAAGTGACCCTTCCCCCACCTTTTCCCTGTAACTCTGCACTCTCACAAGAAAGCGCCAAACATATTCAAGTAAAATCAAGGATTTTAAGTTGGTTTAAGCTGCTACTGTTACTCCACTATGTGAATTTATAGCAGTATTGATATGGAAGGAAGACCCCAGCCATTGTACTTTCCCTTTGTTGTGAACACACTGAGCAACCTTTTTTATTCCATTTGGGTTCTTCCATCCTGTTGTAGCCCCAGCAGTGTCTCAGTACAGCCCCAGGTCTTGTCTTGATTTGTCTTAAATTATTTGTTGCACTAACTATGAAGCAGTCATGTGGCTACAGTCTGCTAGCAAAATCAAATGGAGGTTGCTGTTAAATTGCAGGCCTTGTTCACTATTGAATAATAGTGTCTTTAGACTTGTTCAAACTTGTTTTACTAAATCATTTGATCTAATGCTTAATTGTTTGGTCTAATGCTCACCAATACCATATACAGTAGCACTTCAGTATATCATATATATCAGAGGTCCAGCAAACAATGATAAGAAGACCATTTTTGAAGTATAGAACAGCAGACAAACAGAAAAGAAGCATACCACCAAACATCAACATAAAAAGAGCCCGAAGCAAATGCAAAAAATGAGGAGGACCTGAAGAACGTAACACCGTAAACACTGAGTTAACAGATCACCATAGCTAACATTCCCCTGTGCTTGCCTAAGGGAGACAGGCAGGGACCAGAAAACAATGTGTGACCAGGACAGTGAGAAAAAAGCTCAGATAAGAGGGGCAGCTGTAAGGCAGAATAACCTATTTGTTGGTAATTCTGATGCCCCTTTTGTTTCAACTGAGCAGTTTTGATTATTGTAGTGTTGTGTGGGAATCATTTTAACTGATGTAAACATGTATCAGCCACAATAATATCACTAGTATCACTAGTAAATTCATGGTTCTGTATAAGAGAGATGCTTCCCTTTTGCTTATAACAAAATTCTGAATATAACATCAGGGTGCATAGGGGGTTACTCTTCCCTAGTGTTTTAAAGATCCAAAACAACTCAAAGGGCTAGGATGAGGAGGAAGTGAGATACTTCCTTCAAGATGCCCAGCAGAATTGACCATAGCCACCTTAACTGTCTGAACTTTCAGAAATCTGACAATGAATATCCCTGGATTTTTACCTGTGCAGGTAAAATATGCAACAATCTCATTCTGGTCTTTGTTCCTATCTTGCTGAGAGAAAGTTTGATGCTCCACATGAGATATTTACAAGAATGATGTTTTCCACATAAAGAAATACACAGTATCTTGGAATGTTCTCCTCAGGCTTTCTGTTCAAAAATCATATTAGGGTTATAGTATACTTGAGGCAATGCTTTTCATTTTCGTTAAGCTTTTGTCTTAAAAGCCATCTGTTCTGAGGTTTGTGCGTTGGTTCTAAGGGTATCTAGAAAGTGTAGGAGAATGCTTGCTCATTGCCTTTGTTCCTTCTTCTCTTTCTCGGGTTTATCTTCTCTTTTGCTATATTCCTTTGCTTAAAAAATGTCTATTCTATATATTATTAGGGGCACCACTGGACAAATAAAACTCTTGTCTCTCTTGCTTTCTCTAGTTTCATCTTTAAAAAAGGTTCCATCTTTTGCCTCCTATGTTGTGTTTCTAGGCCTTTACTTTTTTGCAGATTACTTTACTACATACATGCATGTGCATATATATAAGCACATACACACACACATATATACAGAATATTATATACCCATGTTCTGTCTACTTTGTGCTTATATGTCAGCTCTTAAGAACCCCAACCTCTGGAGTATGGACCTCTTGCTTTGTAAATTCCACTGTTTTTCAAGGTGGAATAAGCCAGTGGTTTGTTTATACATAGTGTCATAGCTTTCTAGAGATACTTCAAAGATGTCTGCATGACACATTAGCGAAAGGAATGAGTAAGTTATGTAACAAGAGTACTAAATACACAGACTTTTAGTACAGGAGAAATAAATAAAATTATCTACAGAAGAGATGCACACTAAATACAGAATATTGGAGGATCAATGCCTACAATTCTAAAGGTATCTGTTTAGACACCTTTATTACATCTGTTCAGTAATACCTAATTCTGGATGCAAAGAATAGCATATACTTCCAGACAAAGGACATCCCAAATATACTAACTCATAACCCATGGTCCATAGAGAGAAAAATGAATGGGCAGATTTGCTAATGATGAACACTTGGTGTGGCTCAGGATTTAGCCTCAATCAGTTGTCACAGCTTTATCAAGCTGGAAACTGCTGAGACCCACTTAAAGAGAGGAATTCCAGTTGTCTGAGTTTAAATGCTGAAAGTTATTGTGTCATCTAGAACAATAATAACATTCTAGTCAAATGTTTCAGCTTTTACTGTGCTGTCATAAAATAGGTTGGACTCAAACTGAGCTCTGAATGAAACCGTTATGCTGACTGTCAGAGACGGTTTTATTTTGCCTTTCCTCCTGGCCTGGCTTTGTGCTTGACCACAGCCCTCCGTTGAGAAGTGCAGTCCTCCTGTTGCAGGAATGTTGGAGGTGACAGCGATGACATTCCCATCGCTATTCGTATGCACCTAATGAGTACTTCTCATGGCCTTGCAAATCCTCATTCTAACTAAGATGATAAAGTGATAAAAGGAACTAACCTACCTTGATTCCAGTCATAGTTAGATGCATGGGTCCAAAGACAGAATTAGCGTGAAGTTCTTATTTTGAGATACTTAACAGATACATCTGCATCAAATGACCAGCTTTGCCTTAGTGCAGTAAAAGGAGCAGATCAAACAGGATCAAAGAAAAAAAAAAGTGCATAAGGGAAAGCCTGACCCTAAAATCTTCTAATGTTTCAATTTTGTCATGTGTACTGGCAATGGAAATTGAACTTTCTTTTCTTTATATAGAGGTATGGCTTTCTATGAAAGTACTAGATTTAGGAAACTAAATTTCCATGGTGTTGTACTTCATCTAAATTAATAAAAAATGCTGTGTTTCCATAGTGTGGTGTGGTGAAAAAGCTTCAGAAAGATCAATACTAGTGTGTAAACCTTTAAAAAAAAATCTCTAGAGCTACAGCTACAAATACCTGTGTTTCTGTGTCCCAGAATTCAGTTGTGCTTTTCCACCATGCGACTCGGTTACATCTCAGAAACCTGATGTACAATATAGATTCTTGAGAAGATTTCCAAGGGGAAAAACTCCATTGTAATTTGCTTCTTTGCTTTATGGCAGTTTTGTCTGTTGTGTACTGTAAGTTCACAATTGGAAGGCTTTGTGACAAGCATAATGATTATTTTCTATGTTTGTTGTTGTTGCTTGTTTCCTGGTTTCAGGTAGATTATTTACTGTGAGTAAATTATTAATGCATTTTTCCTACTTTACCAATTCAAACTCAGAAAGATCATGTTCTTTTTATTTCTTTTTTCTTTTTATGACATAATCCATTTTAGCTTTTACCCTTCTTTTTTAAATTTAAGTAGTTTACAAGGTTATTTAAATCTACATAATATTAGTAATCCCTTCTTGTGAAGGTGAAGAATTTAGTGGAACAAAGGAAGAAATATAATCTGTTATTCTATCATGTATGAAAAGTTATGATTCCAATTTAAGACACTGCAAAGCTCAATCATTACAGACTCTAATGGGTCTTTCAGTCTGTATGTGCATTTCACTTTCAAAATCAGGAGTAAGGTATTGTATATGAACATTTCTGATAATTCATGGAGACCACTTTTCCCCTTGGATAAATTCATGTAATTTGCATCTACATGTTTCTGTCAGCAACCTTTTGGGATCCTGCAATTAATAGAAAAACCTAGTCGTGTCATACCTGTGTATCCAATTGCTTTGCACAAAGGAGGAAAATTTGATCTGTTGAACTGAAAAAAATGTGTTCATTCTATAACACCACTACAACTGTGAAATAATGACCAGGGATAAGAGGTGACTATATATATATTTTTTCTTAGTTTTAATGAGTAAATGGCATTCATGCTTATCCTAATTAGCAGACATGACAAAAAATAATTATATAAAAAACTATTTTAGCACAGTGCCAGATATGAGTTATGGAAAGAGTCAGTAATTACCAATGAAACTCTTCTTCTTTCTGTGTAAAATAATGAATATATAGAATTCTTATCAACTAATTACATTTTAAATAAATTCAGTATTCCTTTAGCAGCCTGTATAAATATATTA
>VXAL01008554.1:25469-54279 GCA_013399475.1 Chauna torquata | reverse complement strand
CCACAACTGTTTATAGGAAAAGGATTTTAAAATATTTAAAGTAGTTTACACAAAACCATGCAATTGACACAAAAGTCCAAGTCTCATTTTCAAATGCCTAAATAGCTGAGGGCTGGGTTATGAAGTGTATTTAGACACCTAAGTGTGCAGATGGGGCCTAGCTGGAATTGCAGATATTGGCCTGTGACATGTTTACTAACTAATCACTTGAACTATTCTCCATTAGTTATGCAGAGTGTAAGAGGGTCACTTGAGCAGCATAACATGTTCCTGAAAAGATATTTCATGTTCCTTTACAGATAGGAAAAGTAAGTAGTATAAAATAAAATTTCTATGAACTTTCTGATTTAGGGCGTCATTAGCTATGTTCTGAACTCCTACAGGCAAATATGTAACACAGTTGCTCATGTGAAAATCTGTTCTTCAGAAAGTGAAGCACAACACAAGAAGTCTCATTGCCTTCCTTAAACATGAACATTGCCATCTTAATATTCTCTGAATGGACTTTCCTTGGAATATTACCTCTATACACAAGCTTTATCCAAATTCTCTTTAGCCTAACCTGATGTTATCTAGAAAAACTAGATGAAAACTGTCCCCACTAGTTTTGCTTGACTGACATAATGGAATTTTGCAAAGATAAAGACATGCAGTATATGAAGTTTAGGCTGACTGATCTAGCAGGGGGTTCCAGAAAATTATATAACTTAATATTTAAGATAGCTTTATTTATCTTAAACACACACGCACGCAAAGAAACCCAAATATTCTTCCCGGGCAACAGTTAAAGCTATACTTTCCCCCATTATACAACATTTCACTTAACAGACTCCTGAAGCTGAGAGGACAAACATGTGACAGACCTTCTGTGTTGCTTAACGCACCACCAGAGACATTCAGACACTGGAATGATTGCCACATGATAAGACTACATGTAGAAGTAATTGGCCTGATCCACAGCTGTGCAGTTTTCTTCATCTATTGTTGATAACAGCAAAACACTCACATTTAAAATAAAATAAGTTTGTAATCCATGGGCAGAGATAGAATAGCACTTTCTTCCATTCTCCCCACAAAACATGTACAAGAAGCAATTAGGCTGAGAAGACCCTTAATTTATGAAAGAGTTATTTGCATACTGGCTTGGAAAGGCCATACCCTGGAGAGTGATTGCCTGAAACTTCAGAGTGTGTGGAGAGTCTTGTAGAGATCCTGGGAATAAAACACATTCACCTGTAGTGCTTGAAATGTGAGCAGTAGAAGCAAAACTTTACAGCAGGCAGAGAATTAAAATTCATTTTTCTCCTTTTCCTCCCCACCTTTCTTTTCCTCTTCCTCCTATCCCCAGCATCCCTGAGCAGTACACTCAATACTCTTTGGTTAGTACTAAAGGCAGTAGGAAAAACAAACAAGCAAAAGACTTTTAACACTTTGGAAAGAAAACAACAAAAATAAGAATGTATATAAACAGAGAAGCAGGAAATGAGGATGCACTTGGAATGATATGATACCGTACGATCAATTATTCAGTAGAATTGGGAGATCAGGCTGCGAGTGTAGATAGAAAACTACGACAGCAAGAACAACAAGAAAAGGAAAAAAAAGAAAAAAAAAATCAGCACTGAGCCTGAATAATGACTTGCCCTGGCTTATGTAAATACTTATACAGACCTCCTTGTTTTCTGTACAAGGCCACAGTAAGACTGTAATACATCAAAGAAGGCAGTATTTCTCTGTCACTTCTCAGAACAGTTCTTCAATAATTAAATAGCCATGGCCTGAAGCTCATCAGGCATTTAGAGCGTTAGAAGCAGCTCCAGTAATGATAGGCTGAATGTCTGTGGGTGAGTGGAGACCTAACAGAAACAGGTTAAATGATTTTGGAGTTGATTCTTTAAACATTGCAAACAGAAATGTGAGGAGGTTTGTTACCAGAGATTTTGAGCTAAATTTAACATGGAGCTAATGCTACTGATAGTATTTGTTTATAGGTGACAGGTTGACCTAGCAGCATTATTTAACCACCTGGCCATAGTACAGCAGGTGCTATACAAACCTCCCACAAGCAACTTCCCCCACCCTCATTCTTAAACCTGGAATGTCACTAATAGAAAATCAGAAAATACAGCTTTAGAATTGAAATGTGGAGTTAAGAATACAAGAAGATTACCTCTTCGTGCATTGCTTTAGAACACGGGGGACTTTCATACCATCTAGTTTTAGGTACCCAACTTTGGTACTTTGAGATTGGAGGCTAGTGTACATGTATGGCTGAAAAGGTGGGAAGGCTCCTCCAGGGAGTAAATTCAGATAGGGGCCAAAGTTGTGTGTCCCAAATCATTTGCTAGATGATTCTCTTTCTCTTGTTTATGCATAGATCCTAGACAGACTAGTTAGTTGGGTGGGTTGTTATGCTTCCCTGATGCCTTGATTGTGTGCAGTAGGATGAATTGCTGTCAAAAAGCAAGCAGAACATCTGTTAATACAAAGGAAAAGAAAACAGGTTCACTGCACCAGTGAATGAACACAGAAAAAATCCAGACAAAAAGTTGGTAGATCCAGACAAAGATTGGTAGATATTGATAGCATTTTTAATGGAAGTATAGAGGATTTTTACAGTGTCATTCAAGCATTATCTCTGATGAATTGATATTGCATTCAGGTACTCTTAAACCAAACATCTGGAAGATAGCTGACACTCAGACCAGCCCTTATGAACGCAAGTATACATAGGTTAAGTTTCCTGAACTTGATTTTTCATGTGCCTGATTCCATGCACTGAAATCTTCTTGAATCAAAGGCATCTGAATTCTTCTTGAATCAAAGGCATCTATACTCTAAGCTGCCTGTTAGTGTTGGTTTTCTTAGATTCATCTAGGCATCTTCAGGTGGCTGAGTAATTACAGCCCAGGTTCTTGTTGCTACTCTGCAGGAATCATGGTCAGGCAAAAAAGGAGCAAGATAAGCCTGTGAATAGCAGCCGAGTATAATTTCAATATGTAGATTTACAGAACTGTGTGTATGACTGCCTTGGGACATATCACAGAATCACAGAATCACAGAAACACAAGGTTGGAAAGGACCTACAAGATCATCTAGTCCAACCGTCATCCCATCACCAATACTACCCACTAAGCTACTAAACCATATCTTGTAGCACCTTGTCCAGGCGCTTCTTAAAAACCGTGAGGGTCAGTGACTCCACCACCTCCCTGTTCAGGCCGTTCCAGTGCCTGACCACTCTCTGAGAGAAAAAGTTTTTCCTGATATCTAATCTAAATTTCCCCAGGTGCAACTTGCGGCCATTTCCTTGAGTCCTATCATTAGTTACCTGGAAGAAGAGGCCGACCCCCTCCTCATCACAACCTCCCTTCAGGAAGTTGTAGAGTGCAATGAGGTCTCCCCTGAGCCTCCTCTTCTCCAGACTAAACCATCCCAGCTCCCTCAGCTGCTCCTCATAAGACTTGTGTTCCATACCCCTCACCAGTTTCGTTGCCCTTCTCTGGACGTGTTCCAGAGCGTCGATGTACTCAAGGTGCATATGATGCCTCAAATGAGAAAGCAGCAAAAACATGCTACTTATAGTCTTATTTTGTTGCTGTAACAGGACAGAGAGGAAAGAAAAGGGCTTTGCCACACCACTTGAAGGCATATAAGTGAAGATACGTTTCCTCTCTGATCTGAAAAGCTCTAGAGTGATTTTATTTAGTGTAGCTAGATCAGTGGGAAATCTCCATTATAGTGCAGCATGTGCATTATGGTGGGAAAGCTAGGTTAAAGCAAATAATATTTATTTAAGCAACCCTATTGTCACCATTAAACTTTTCCTACGATCAGAATTCACATTTCTTAGTTTTTTTCTCCATTATTTTCTAGGCTGACCTATATAGTTAGAAGGAAAGGCTAGCAAGGGCATAAGAGAGGAACTAGTTATCTTCAAAGTAAGCAAACTTAAAAAATACAACTTAATGAAATATACTTTTGTGTGTGTGTGTGTGTGTGTGTGTGTGTGTTAAACATTATTCTTCATAAATTTTTTCATCAGGGTGCATTATGTTATCCAGCCCCTGTATCTTAAAACTGTAGCCTTCGTGCAGCAGATCGCTTAGTCTGCACAGAAAATGTCATGTAGGTCTGTAATAAAAGGAGCTTTCTTTCTCCAAGAAAGGTGAATTATTATATATTTAGAAGATATTCAAAGATGGTACAGGTTCAGACTATAAAGAAAAATCTTCAGTTTAATGTGAATATGACTCTTGCTCTGCTGCGATTTCACTTTATTGATCTTTCAGACTGTTCCTGTCAAATGCTATTTTGTACAGCCTATAAGGGGTACAGGTAGCCTATCAGCAGATGTGTTGCAGAGCCTTTCTGTGTGGCTCACAGAGGATGACAGTTGATTACACACTGCAGCTGACAAAGTCAAGATCAAATATATGATTAGGGCTCTAATACTTGAGATGGTGGAATGGAAAGTGGCCATAAGACATGAGTTTAAATCTTGGAAAGCAAAAGTACTAAGAAGATATTGAAATGGAAATTCAAATTTTAACTGTTCAGTAATGATAATTTGTGACCAAGGAATGATTTGGCATGGAGGACAAGAAGGCCTGACTGTAGAACAGGTGAACCTGGCTGGAATCAGGAAAACCAGAGGCAGAAGGACTTCCTGTAAAGAAGTGAAGTTTTCCTTGCTAATGAGATAAGAAACAGCCACAGCTTTGTCTTGTAGCAATGGTGGAATGGCAATGCTCAAGGGCCACCTCTGGGCAGCAGAATTGGTGCTTGGGCATGAACCCAAGGCCAGGCTAAAGTGTCCTAGGCTACCGCTCACAGGACAGATGCTGGGGCAAGTGTATATAAGGAACTGGCTGATATGTATCTTTGCTGACTCCTTGTAGAACTCCTTACAGCAGTAGGACTCTGTCCAATGCATTGTTCATTACATCTTTTCATATTTAAGCACAAATATGTGTTTAATTTATCTTAAGGGGTACAATAACAATTCCCCAACAATATGATTTTTTCATATTATTTTTGCAATTGATGCTAAAATATGCACTAATGTTTTCTTGAGCTGCTGCATCTCATTCTTGTCAGCTGGAGCAAATACAGTCTTCCACAGGGGAAAAACAGAATCCTTTCTACAGTAAATGAGTGTATAGATCACCCACTCATTCAAATTTCTGTGCTGCGTCTAAATCTTAATTTCCCAACTTGTCTAGCATAGACAACTTACTATTTTACACTTCCCACTGCAAATCTGAAGCCCCAGGTAGACTCTCTGTAGTGGCTCTGCTGTAAAAAGTAGCTATGAGTATGTGATGTTGTCTCTCATTAGATAAATAAGGCATAAGTGCATAGGGCTGAGAATTATTAAAAAAAAAAGGTGCTTGATAAGAAGGTGTGTTCTCATCCTTTCTCATTCTAAATCTTTGTTATTTATGCAGATTTAAATTAATGTCCTAGGACCGTGACTTTATCTCACAAATCACTTCACCATTTGTAATTCCTGTTTTAGCTTTGTTTTGCTACATGATCTTGCTTATAAAATATTTCCTAAAAAAAAGCCACTAGGAGAAATGTCGGATAACTCAATTGGTCTTTTAAAATGAAACCATGCAATCAAGAACGATCCTTCTGCCACAAATAATTCTGATGAGCAGTGGTCTATACTCTGAATTTTGTGTCTGTGTTTTATATCAGCATTATTCTCCTGAATTCAAAATAGATTAAAAACCAACCAACCAACTTAAAAAAACAAAACAAAACAAAACCAAAAAACAGCCTTCTTAGATATGGTGGAAGGCAAAGAACCCAGCTATAATACTTTTTGTAAATTCTGAAAAAAAAGTCTTCACTAAATACATTTGTCATGGAAGAAAAACATACAGTTTTGGTAGCTAATTTGTGGAGTGAGGAGTAAAAGAGTAAGGATGTTTGCTCTAACTGGAGCTGTCTCAGAGAGTATCCAGCAGCCACTGCTCTGGCTGGAACACATGACAACTGCCTTCTGTCTTCACTAGCCATTTTTTGAGGGATGATTACTGAAACCTGAATTCAGAGGTGACATAGCAATCACTGAAAATCATCATTTTCCTCTTCCATCTAATGCTTTCAAACCTGACGTCAGTGTAACTAAGGACGTATGCATATATGTATATCAAAACTGCTGCTCTTTTAAAGTGTAATAACCTAAAAGAACAACCAGAAATTCTGTGTAGTTGTTGTATTGGGTTTACATGGTAAAGGTTTGGTAACAGGGGGGCCACAGGGCTGACTTCTGTGAGAAGAGCCCAGCAGCTGCCCCATGTCAGATCAGAGCCAGCTCCAGCCGGCTCCAAAAGGGACCCGCTGCTGGCCAGGGCTGAGCCAGTGAGCAATGCTGGTTGTGCCTCTGTGAGAGCAAATTTAAGAAAGGGAAAAAACTGCTGCGCAACAGCAGCTGGGAGAGAGGAGTGAGGAACAGCCCTGCAGACACCAAGGTCAGTGAAGAAGGAGGGCAGGAGGTGCTCCAGGCGCCGGAGCAGAAGTTCCCCTGCAGCCCGTGGTGAGGCCCATGGTGGAGCAGGCTGTCCCCCTGCAGCCCATGGGGTACCACATGGAGCAGATCTCCACGCTGCAGCACATGCAGGGGCCCATGGAGGAACAGGTGGATGTGGCCTGAAGGAGGCTGCAGCCCATGGAGAGCCCCTGCAGGAGCAGGCTCCGGGCCAGACCTGTAGCCCGTGGAGAGGAGCCCACGCAGGAGCAGGTGATCCGGTGGGAGCTGCCACCCATGGGGGACCCATGCTGGAGCAGTTTGCTCCTGAAGGATGGACCCCATGGTACAGACCCACATTGGAACAGCTCTAGAAGAGCTGCAGCCTGTGGGAAGCCCACGCAGGACCCATTCGGGAAGGATGGCATCCTGTGGGAGGGACCCCACTCTGGAGCAGAGGCAGAGTGACCACGAAGGAGCGGCACAGACGAAGTGATATGGACTGACTGCAGCCCCCTTTCCCCGTTCCCCTGCGCCGCTTGGGGGGAGGAGGTAGAAGGGGGTGGATGGGGGGAAGGTGTTTTTAGTTTGCTTTTAGTTTCTCACTGTTCTAGTCTGCTAGTGATAGTAATAAATTATATTAATCTCCCTATGTTGAGTCTGTTTTGCCTGTGACAGTAATTGGTGAGCAACCTGCTTGTCCTTATCTCAACCCTTAAGCCCTTGTCCATCGTATTTTCTCACCCTGTTCCTTTGAGGAGGGGGAGTGAGCGAGCGGTTGTAGTGAAGTTCTGCTGCTCAGCTGGGTAAAACCACCACAGTTGTTGAAACCAAGATCCCTATGTCTTTGTATTGCTAATAAATACATCTGAACTGTGAAATCACTTAGAAAAGCAATAGCTGTCAATTAATATTCTACTAGTACTATGCATGCAATACAAAAAAAGGCGCTATTCTCTTGTTACATTTTTGTGCTCTTGAAACTCATATAACCATTGCAAGATAGAAAGAAGATGCAGCTTTGTCAAAAAAGGGTGGTCTGTATCCTGCTGCTGCTAAGGCCAGATTTTTAAGGATGTTGTGAGAGAAATGTTGCAGAGAAAAGTGGAAAAGGTGGGGATTTTTTTACAGGAGAGACTAGAAAATCATATTGCTATATTTTCTCTATTAATTTACTAGGAAGGTTAATTACTTATTTTGACGTACAATGAGTTTAGCACAAAATATTGAAATACTATCATGCGTCACTCAATGAAATCCTAAATAATTGCAGAAGATCTTTTAATATGATGTCTTACAAATGGAAAATATCTTGATGTATGGGAATAATATGTTTCTGGTTATTTTTTATTGGCAAAATATTCAGCAATATATGAAATACACAAACATACAACTTTGTAGTGTTCCACAATATATAAATATATGCAGGTCTAGAATTTTTTTTTTCTAGACTTTTGAAAGTTTGGACTCAATTCATTTATTTTTCATGTTGAACTGAAACATACAGTAGCTGAAAGACAGCCTTCTTTGAGTAATATGATGCTTTGTATACCTTGTAACAACATAAACACTTTACACCAAACATTTCAAATTAAGTGGCAAAACTGCAATGTGCTGTTGAAATGCTTTTTGGAAAGCTTTCGTAGATATTGATGATACAATAATATCAACCAGTCAACATACCAAACAGTAGATGGAGGCTCTCTCTTATGATGTAAATTGAACAAAAGAAGAAGTCTCATTCAAACCCCTAGCTCTGCTCAAAAGATTCAGCAAGAATAGAGTAACTATGGCTGTGCTGATCCTCTTTATTTGTCTGGTAGAGTAGAAAATCTCTAGAGCATGGATTAGCTATTCTTAATTTAACATACGGGTAGATAACACCTACAGTAAATAAGGCACCCGTATTGGCACCACAAATGTAAGCCTGCCTATTCTTTTGTCACAAGCTCTTGGTTCTTTAGTCTGAAGGTAACTTCTTCCAAATGCCCCTATGCTCCCTCGTAAGCTGGAATCTTAGGCCAGACAGTTTTTCTTCACTCCAGCTGAGGAACCAGGAGTTCAGAAATGTTTCTAGTGATCCTGTTGGTCTCTGTCTTTCCTGCTTTGTCAATGTTTTTCCTCATAATCTTTTTAAAACTTGTCACAGAGCAGCTTCCAGCTGCTTTTTTATTCTTGGTGGTATAGTAAAGCTACTTCTAATTCCATAGGAAAAGTTAAGATGTAATTAGGCACCTTCTCTGCTGTTTTCATTTCTAAACCTATACATTTTCTTATAATTTGAGTTTTGAGGAGGGATGTGGATGCAACGATTTAATGTAGTAAAAAGGAATAGGGGAATGCCCTAGTGGTGTAATACTGTATGGCAAAGAATACATAAGAAGGCAAGAGAGAAAAATCTCAAACATTTTAAACTTAAAATGCTAATAGAAGGACTTTCTATTACTACATTAAAAAAAAAGTCTTCAAGGTAATGTAAATCAGAGCTAAGAAGAGCAGTGTCAATGCACTATTTTGAATTACTGCCTGGATCTTAGGCTAAGTGCAAGATACTCATCCAAATTCTGAAAGGCAGATTCAGGTTTATTTGTCACACTACATCTTGAAGGACTAGTTGAACTCTTTCACCTGAAACTCTTTAAAAGTCTCTGGTTTGGTCTACTCTGACAGGTGGGATACAGCCAAACCTTTGACAGATTTTCTAAAGCAAAACTGAAGACTGAAATAGAATTAAAACTCTTTCCCAGGGGTTTAAAAGTGGCATGCTGATGACTGTAATGGATGCTGGAGGAGTATGTTATCTTCTGTATTCACGTAAGTCATGATCACCTCTTGCAAAATAAGAACTATAGATGCTTCATTCAAAACAAATTATTGCCATGTTTCTGATAGAAACATGGTGATTCTCCCTTACAATGAGATAAGAAAAGACCTTACAAATAAAAATATTTCAGTTTGACTAATGCCTTCAATTTATGAAATTGGTTTTAGGATCAGGCGAGGTTAATTATTAGATGACATTTACTGATTTAAGTTCATCAAGACTTCATATAATAGCTTTAAAAAACACAATATAATAATTTATTACATATAATTATGCACATATATTACTATTATTTTGCATTACTATTATTTTATACTATTATATATCACTAATATATAATACATAATATATAATACGTAGTATGCGTAATGCATGTAATTGTATACTATATTTAATATGTGTTATGTAAATATTATTTTATATATTTATTAATAAGCTTCCAATCTTTCACATGCCACTAAAATCATAGTCGTAACATTCATACATACATACTAGTCATGCTTCCTGCTTACTAGGAAAAAAACAACCAACAGTTAGACATATTTACACAACTGGTCCACTCTGCATACAACAGAGGCACTGCACACTGACACATTGAGGGGAAAGGGAAAAGGTGTCTGCAGGAGTAAGGACATGGAAGAGATTCTCTCTTGACACAGGGCTGTGCCAGCACACAGGGGTGGGAGCAAGGTTGTACGTCGCAGGGGGGGATCCTCTCTGCTTCTCCCTGTCTGACTCTATGACAGGAATCACTTCCTGGGGCGTATGCCTTTAGCAGATATAATAAAGTTGTTAACGAATTTCCAAATGTTAACAGAAAGAAACATGCAGGCCTCATAAGCTGAGACTTTACCACCAGTGGTTGAGGGAAGCTCTCTCTGTAGGCAAGTTATCATCTAGTTGCCCATCTACTGTGTCTAGCTGTCCTCTTCCTTCTGGAACATCTGCTGCTGTCCCCTGCCGGAGGCAGAATACCAGTGCAATCCCATTACAGACTTCTGTTGTGACTGGTATTTCATTACCAATTATTAGGAATGTCACATTCCTTAGGTTTTTTTTTTCATGCCTTTTTGATTGCTTAGCATAGGTCTCCACTTCCTAACACTGCCTAGTCAATTGTGTCACTCTTCTTTTTGCTTTACGGCTTACTCAGGAGGAGGATATTAAAAATATGTCCAAATGCTATATTTTGAAAATGTCTGAACAAACTCTGTCTGTGTGAGTTTCAAAAGCCAAATTGGGTGATATTAAATCTGAGGCAATCTTGCTGAGAGGCAAGGTATGGTAGCATGAGTGCCTTATCATATTCAGAATCTGAATAGGTTTGTGTCCCGTCATTTTGAATGTGAGCAGAAAGAGTTCAAGTTGCCTGCAGTATACTGCATTGATGTATTTTCACTGTAGCACCCTGAAAGATGTAGTCTTTGTTGATAACATTACATTTATCAACACTTCCATTCCCAATCTGCATTGGCAGTTTCTTTTGATTTTTTTTTTTATGTTTGTGTAATCTGAAGAAGCCTCTAGCAACTTTTGTCCTTTGTGATAGTTGCTATTTCTCACCATGTCATACTATCTGTCTTTATATAGTATTTTACAACTTTAGTTTTGTGGTTTTTTTACACATAATGTTGACCTGCTGGTATCCTGTATGTCCCTTAAAGCTTGGTGTTGTCACAGGTTGCAGCAGCAGAATGTGCTGAACAACTTCAAGGATGTCTGGCATTTTAGCCTCTTTTTTTGGACAGCTGAATATAAAAGTTGTAATCCTAAAAGAGTGTCTTAAACTGAAATAAAGACAACCATGCTTTAATCTGCTCATACAAAGATCAGATCTGAAAGATCTTCTTTCCTATAGATAGTTGTTTCGTTTAGATGCTTTTAGATCTAACTGTGCAGGGATTCTGTACCCTACGTATATTAGGTTATTTTTCTGTAAAAGTAGGATAGTTTTAAGAGAAAACCATTTTAGTAGAGAAAGAACATATGTTAGTTCTCTTATATCTCATGTACAGCCATGCAGATGTAGTCTCCTAAATTTATATACTCTTAATCACTTAGAGTGGAGTTCCGGCAAACCTTCAATTAAACTAATAACAGTCTGATTTCTATGGGAAGCACTGGCAAATATTCTGCAAAAGTAGGTTTGGCAGAACAGATGTCTTCTCCTTTAGGCTCACAAAACAATTTAGCTTGGAAGTGCCATCTCTGTCCAAACTCACATTCAAAGCAGGGTGAGCTTTGAAGTTGATCAACCATTTCACAACCATTTAAAAATTTCCTAGTAAACAAAGGATGCGTACCGTAATGCATGTTCTTATGAAGTGTTTCTATTCATTGAACTGATAAGACAGGATATCATTCTGTACATTAAGAAACAAATGCCATATAAAAGCTGAACAAGACAAATGACTGTAACGTATTCTGACCCTTGAGGCTATCTTGGGTTAACAGTATCTTTGAGGCAGACCATAACATTTTTGAATATATTTTGTTCTACAGCACCATTGTACTTTCCTACATACCACCCAGCAGACAAAACAAATCCCTCCCTCATGTCTGCAATGTCTATGAGCTAGCTTTTTGTCTTTCATTTGCTCGCTAATATACCTTTCTATTGACATGATGCTCACAAAACACAAAAAGGAGTTAAGATGCAATTGTGACTTTTAACATTTCTTTATGTTGATCACGGGTAGATATTCATAAAAATCTACAACATAATAGAGAAGATCAGTAAGAAACTGATTTATTATCGTACCAAAAGTCAAGGTCATTAAATGACATGACCAGGCAGTGGGCTTTTAGTAACTGTGAGAGGGCGGTTCCTTAACCAAATAAGCTGTAAAGTTTATTTCTGTGTTCAGGGGATGTACTGCCTAAATAGGTTTGAAAATGTACTAAATGCATACAAGGAGGAGAGATCAAACATTGAGTATTGCACATAAAAATCCAGGTAAAATTTATAGCTCCAGAAGATTCCAAAATAGAAGTCAGGAAGGTAAAGCAGGAGAAGGCTCTTTCCTTAATCAACTGTAATAGTACATTTTCAGAGAGAGAAAAATGGGCTAGAAGCAACTTCTGGTCTGATCATGCAGAGCTTTTCATCTGCCGCATTCCCACTGCATAGGTGAGACCAAATGCCTTCTCTTGCATCATGCATACTTTTAAACACGAAGTCAAAAAGAGCTTCTGAGAGTGGGAAAAGGTACATGTTCTCTCCTCTCTGTACTTTAGCACCTTCATTCAACATGTCCAGTGTCACTAGCAGCAAAAGGTTGCAGTTAAACCAGCAGAGACACAACTAACAAGCTATTTTCACAAATCAGAAATCTTCAGTAACTTAGCCACAAAGCATCTGCTGGAACGAAACTGGAGTATTTAAACATTTAGCAAGAGTTCTTAGGTGAGTGACTGCGTAACAAACAGATATGTTTACTCAACAGCTCACAATTGTTAGCTGAAATAAAGTAACTTAAGCTCCTGTTAAATTTGGCTTTATAAGCTTTCTTGAGAAAATACAGTTTAGAATAGATGTAATATATCAAAAATCAAGTAACTCCTAAGTGGTATTTCAGATGTTTCCGGAAAGTAACGTGTAACTTTCATGATACTTTATAAACAAACAATTAAAAATAAATACTAAAAGTCTAAATAGAATCCATTATTGTTAATAATAATGGTACCAATTAGATCAATAGCTGTGAAACACTAAGCCAGCCTCATTAGGGGATCATGTGGGAAGGGAAATAGAAGTTGTAGGAAAATCCACCTAAATTTTGTTTCTGCTCTCCATTTTTCCACCCCCCCACCCCCCAAAATTTTCCCCTCCCATATGAGCTGGCAATTTGACTTTTTCCTCATGTTTTTTCACAACATCCTTTGTTATGAGACAAAAGTAGTTAAAGGACGTTGAGAAATGGTACCTGCATTTTAAAGGTAAATCTGCTATATACTCTTACTCTTGCCTAGTTGGCTGGAATGGGAAGCAGAGCTTTTATGTATATGCAGAAGAGTATTGCCAAAAATGTTCATTGACCAAATAGCTTAGTGTTTTAAGAAACAGTTTTCTTATTCTGCCTCTGGAAGGGGTAGCGGTGGGATTCTTATATTCCCCAATTTAATGTTTTGATTATGCTCTACTACAATAAAATTTAAGATTTTGTTTCAGATGGAGTATTTTTTAGAAAATGTTAAGTTTCATTTCTTCAGAAAAGTTGGCTACATGCTCTCCACTAAGGAAAGACTGAGAAGCTTTTGAAAGGGAAGTGAGCTGAAGAAGTGAAATTCTTTTATGTCTTGTGTTGTGAAAGAAATCATTTAAACAACTGAGGATAATTGCTGACATTCGTCTTACCAAGTCTTACCAAGTTTTAAAATGGAAATGCTTCAAATGTTTGAAATATTCTTAAAAAAATGCAAACCACAAGAACAGCATATAAAGAAAAAAAGTCCAGAGAAATGGTTATTTAAATGGATTGTCCCTTGTGCAGAAAACTCTTAAGTAATGACAACATTCAAAGCAAGTTAGTCACAGGAGAACTAGAATTTCCAGTTCTAAATTATAACATTTATTTATTTATTTATTTCATAATTTAGGACCAGAAGCCGTCAGAACAATCCGTGCTGCCTAGTGAGATGTATATTTTATATATATGCAACATATGTTGCATCAGCCACATAGAATGGTTTACGCAACATGTGTGATTGCAGATCATTTTTCTTAGTGAAGCTGAGAAGCTGAGAATACAGGACTGAGTTTGATTCATTTATGTCAAATAATACCTCACTTATAAATTCTTCTGGTGAAATGAACGGGATTTACAGTTTAAGCCAATGTTCTATGTAAGGGTATCAGAATGTACGTTTTGCATAATAAGATAACTGGATAGTTCAGACAAAAAAGTCTGAAATCTGGCATAATAACAATGAGGAACAGTCTAAACAGCTAGCAACTAGCTCTGAACACTTGCTTGAAAAATTGATAAGTGTTTCCTTATCCATTTTTCTGTCTCTATGACTGTCTTACAGATGAAATGCTGTTAAGTGTATATACACTGCAAACATTCTAGTTAAATTTGTAATTAAGTTGGACAGACTTGACAAAAGTGCCTGTGTTCTACTTTATTAATTCAGCTGAAAACAACTATTTTGCAGTATCATAGCAGGTATAGAAATGAGCTTCAAGAGAATCAATACAATTGCTTTCCCTTCTGAACAACATAATAAGGAAGTTAGTTATTAGATAGTTATATCTGACACATAGCGTTAATTTGGCTTAATGAGTTACTGAAATATTACCAAATCATTTTAACAATGCAAAAATCTTTGACTCAGAGATTTGAAGGATTTGTTGTTCCTTTATTCAGCTTCTGGAAAGCCTTGGATAAGACCTAGTATATAACTGTATGTGTATTTTGGAAAAAAAAAAAAAAAAAAGCATAGTGGAATGTTCAGAGATTTCACATACATTCCAGTNAAAAAAAAAAAAAAGCAAGATAAAGCGTTATATTTTTAAAAAATTGAATTTACTGGTAAGGAGAAGCTCTGAAGATTATTCTAGAAAGGTAATATTTGTGCATCTGATTAGGTGCTTTGTCATTGCTAGATAGTGAAAGCCAGAGTCTCATTCCGTTCAAGCAGGATGAAAAACCCTCAAACCTTTAGGCTGAATGAGAGTATTAAAAATAGAAGAGGAAAAAAAAAAAGAGTAGAGAAAAAAAAAGAAATGGGGTAAGAAGGAATAAAGGTTTTTTTTTTTTCTTTTTGATTAAAGAACAAGATAATGAATGTTAATCAAAGGGGGATCCTTTGATCAACCTTTTCCTTATTTTGACAGACATCACTACAGATTCAGTGATCTAATATTGAAAAATTATATTAGACAGAGAAGAAGCTGCACTGATGAGGATGAATATCAAAACTAAGATGCTTCTGAAGGTTCTTCAGAGCCAAGATGATTTATTCTCCATGGGAAAACAATTTATAGTTATATGCTTGCTCAAAGTCGTGTGTGTGACCTGCTCTACGGTAACCTGTTCACGTGTCACACAGGTGGTTTCAATAGTTTCCAGCAAAGCTGTGGCCTGCCGTGTGAATTTGGTAATCCCCACAAAAACTGACTGCACTGCTGGGCACAGAATAGCAAGGAGCAAGCTAGAGCTTCAAACGGTTAACAGCTTTTGTACCAAGAGCAGGCAAAACAAGAAGTACTCCGAGACCTCTTATCTTGGATTCCTAAGGAAGCAAGACTAATGAGACCATACTCCTTGCATTTGATATGTTTATGCATCTTTCCTTCCCTCACAATGACTTTCATGCCAGCTGTCAGAGAACTGAGATGGTAACTTTTACCCAAATTTGACAAATGAATAAACAGGGTTAGAAATACCTTCACCCAAACAGATAGCTGGATACAAGAGGGGACCCTCTCAGATCTCACCCCAGAAACAATCCCTTCCCCCCTCACCCAAGAGTAATGCTGCAGCGTAAGGTCATGTTGTGTTGGACAGCGGGGACTCTATAGAGGAGAGATGCTCTCAGTGCAGGAGAACCCTTTGAGCTCTAAATCTAAATGAAGTCAGGCTTCATTAGTTCTGCTCTGTATAGAGCTGCTGATTTCTATAACCACTGGTGAACTACACCAGCAAAAACAGCCCAGCAGACCAACCAAAGGAAACAGTCAAGCCTGATAATAGTCTGGTGCACATTGCTTCATCCTTGGAGCAAAGGAAAAAAGCCAAGATGTTGAACTCTGACATGACATGCCAGTTCTTCAAACTTACAGTAGCTTTGCAACTCTGCCTGAAGCAAACATTTATGATGAGGAAACTGTTAATAGCGTCTGCTTTATTAAAGGGCATCAGGCAGTGAATTCTCAACGTATTTTTTAATCCTAACTAAAAAAAAAGGGATGGTAGAGTAAGGAATTATTTCCTTGTCCCTCAGTTTGAGGTTTACAAGGATTGTTAACCCTTTCTCTGTAACTGAGCATCAACATCAGCACCAAAGCAACGTAGACAGAGGGATCCTGCCAACAGGTAAGCGGATGTCAAGAAGTCTTTTAAATTTTTGGACCAATGAGACGGAAACCTTAAACTGAAACTAATACTATCCATAAAAGATAACAACTCCGTATGGCTCAGTTGTTTAGCTGCACTTTATTTGCACAGGGAGAGAAGCTCATTAGAGATAAACCCTCAGAAGTGGTGATAACTGTAGTAATGTGCTGGAAACAGACCTTATGTGGTTCAGAAGGAACCTTTCTTTTTGCTTTTGTTGTGTTTTATTTTTAAGTAGGCCTGGTCTGACTGGAACAAATACAAAAATGCAGGACTGTTAGATGAGTGATCAACTGGAAACAAACTTTGTGAGTGTGAAAATGTGAAAACCTGGAAAGGAAAAGTCGGTCTTAGATGAAAATCCTAAAGAAAGACAACAGGAAAGTCAGTCTTTAAAAGGCATGACCAAGGACTGACTAGGCTGTAGAAGGCCAGGTGTTGTGATGCTGATTTGACTACCGCCTGTGTGCCATTAAAATTCTGAGAATCACTCAGCTCCACCTGAATGTGTATGTTTCTTCATAAAACTTTCTCCAAATTTCAAATCTCCAAGAGCAAAAGAGCAATGCTTTTTTTTCTGCTAATTATTATAAGGTTATGCAGATTAAAAACAAAAAGCAACAGAGATGATTTATTCTTGTCCCCAGTAGTAAAGATTAAAGATGCTGAACAGATTGATACCATTTTGTATAATTCTATTAAATCTCTAGCATTTCAAGCATCACTTTTCTGATTCCTGGTAAAGGGTCCTTTTATGACTACATGTACGCTGCCATGTGTCAAAGGGCCTCCGCACTATTACTTTGGATTCTGCAGATACGAGATGGAGGAAACTGGAGAAGATTGTGGCTTGATTTCCAACATGACTGATGAGTTGTAAAGTCATGTATTTTCCATTTTCCTCACATATTTGACAAAGCTTCAAGAATTTACAACGAAAATATTTTTTTCTATTCTTTGAAATAATGAACATATTTTCAAGATTACTGGATTTTATTACGTCTACTGAATACCTAATCTTTTTTTTTTTCCTTTAAATACTGACTTCTTACATCAGCAATATGCAATAGTTATAAAAAGGTGTTCTTCATTGCTTTTTCTGTAGCACAGGAATCCAGAGAGAGATCTAATTTGAGGCTCCCAGCAAAAACAGACTGGGCACTTGATGATAAAGTGGCACCTGGCTTGTGTCCCTTTGAAAACGTTTTTGTTGGAAATAAACAGGATTTCTGTTGGAAAACAACAATAACATAAACAACACTAAATCTATATAAAAATAGATTTGTTCCAATGGAACTTTTTGTTAGGAAAGCATTTCAAGTGCAAAATGAAGTTGGTGAAGGTGGGAGAGACACATGGAATATCTGTTAGGCATAAAGATATGCTGTTCAGTAAGGTTGCTGAAGCCTTAAGTTCTGCCACAGAATGTCTCAGATAACAGAGATTACTTTTATTATTTTGTTTTTATAGTAGAATAGATTGAGAATGACCTACCTCTGATTGACCAGTAGATAACAGATTCACCTGAAATGCGGGAGAACTTCAGGATACAATCTTTCCTCAGGATCTTCCACATCATGCCTAGAGGTCCTTCTCATAAGGATATTGTCTTTCTCCCTCTGAATACATATATAAATACAAAAGCTTTGTGTTGTCTATTTTTTTTTTTTTTAATCAGGACTAGTGAATAACACTTTTTAGAGCACAAGAGAATGATCCACAGTGAAAAAACTGTCCAATTGAGTAGAGAGCCTACAACTGCTGTTTAAGCCTGCTGATGAGAAACTTTGAGGGTACTGCCTGAGCCCAGTACGGTGTCTGGAGTGTGTTTTCCCAGCAATGCTGCAGTCAGTTACTACAGACCTTATGAGTGTGGCTCACTGTAGAAAAGGTGCTAAGCTTTGCTCTACAAAAGGTGCAGAAATGGCTTGCCTATCAGTTAGGGCCTCACTGAAATCCTGTGAAATTAATGAGAAGACTGCAGTGACTGTAGCATAAACTAAAAGTTGACTGTAGGATGTCAGAGTAAATTCAGTCTCCTTGTAAGAACTCAGTGGTCCCTGAGTTGTCTGCTGAAATAATTTGCTGTTACACGGAGTCTTAAACAGCAATTAAAATATTTATGAAAAAAAAAAATGTTCTCACGTAGGTCTTAAAAAAAAAAAAGTTTGAAATGTTCTAAAATAGACTAGTAAATTCTTCAGCTCTCCAGTTACAGCAAGATGTAAATTCTTGTAATACAGCTTCTTCTTTTTAATCTCTGTGTACTGACATTTCAAGAGCCTAAGCTATGGGAAGCAATATTGAAGAGCCTATTGTTTTAACCAACCGTACAGAGTGAAAAGAACAAAGCCAAGGACATAGTTTACATTCTGTGTTTAAACAACATTTGATTAGGTGATTACAGTATTAATTACTCATTAACAGTTGAATAGACTAGGTAATCAGAAAAGTATTTGCTGCAGTGAGATTTGTATTGTCAGACACAGGGCTTTGAAGGGGGAATCTGGACAAACTAGGGCTCCTGTCTATCTAGGTGCAATACTAGCAATACTGCTAGCCGATAGATTGATTTCATTACCACACCGTCACTGAATGTCTGGCCTAGACTGTGCCAAGGTAGCATCTACGTACCCTCCTACCAGAGGAAACAGCAAACCTAGCATTATTAAGCATTATTATATATGCATTAATAAAACATTTGCACAGAAAATGTTGAAATAATTGAGATGAATTCCTAGACAATTACAAATATAATATTATATTGAAGTTATTGTTGAAATACATAGTTGTAGAACTTACTCTTTCAGGATATTATTGTTTGCTATTTTCTTTTAAGCATATGAGCTATTGTTTGTGGTATTGATGCTGTTTGAAAATAAAGCAAAATCTTCCAATAAAGCAAATCCAACACTGAAGTAAAATTACAGCTGAGCATCACAAACAGTTTTTATGAAATCCATGACAAATAATTCTTCACATTTTACAAATAAACTGTAAATAAGGTGTAATATGTGAAAGGAAGCTCCAGCTCATTCACTTGCACTGATACTATATTTACATTTCATGAAATTCTTCTTTTGTGTTAGAAAACACAGCCCCATTTCTGATGAAGTGGTAGAAGTTTATTTGTTTAGAAGCACAATCTGAAAATCAGATAATATATATTTATTAGCAGTGTGTAGAGTTAATTTTGTTTACTACTTTCTGAATTTTCATTCAAAATAATCTAAAGTGTCATTACAGCAATGCCATCCAGGAAATAAATAGTGAAAATAACTGTTCTGAAAGTTGGCTACAAAGTATATTTTGTAGGATGGTTTTATTGATCACCTGCTCATGCAGAGGGGTGAGGTCAGGTGAACCCAGGTAACTAGTGCTTGATTCAGCCTCTTCTGAGAACAGTCCCAGAAACTAGACTTGTACTTATGATTTTCAGTTTCTGCCAGAAAAATAACACTGAGGAACATATCTTCTCATTCAAGAGGATAGGAAGAAGCTCTGAATTTTAGAAGATGGGATGGAAGAAAAGTCTAATCTGTTAGGATGCTGATAGCACAAACTTGCTTTTTTATGTGAGACTTTTATATGTGATACTTTTCTTTTTTCTCAGTGTGTTATTTAGTTAGTTTTTGTTTCATTTAGTCCTGCCAGAGGCAACTGTTCATTTGTTTCACTTGTGTGTCCAGTTATTAGAATCATTACATTAATGCCAGAGTCTTGTCACAATTTCAATTACAACAGCTGTTGCATACAAGCAATTAAACATCTATGCAACAGCTTCCTCATTGCTGATTGTTGTTTTCCATTCTGTTGCTGCAATTAGACTAATAATTTACACATGTACAGAGCCTTGCATGCATGGGATCTTGAACAATTAACTCTTCATGACCTCTTCCAAGGCAGGTAAAATGCAGATTTATTCACCTTCCCATGTGGAACAGCTGGCAGAGTCTGCATTTAACCTGGTTTGCCTGCAGAAGCAGAAAGGACAGAAGACAAGCAGCCAAGAGCAGTAGCACCAAACTGCTTTAAACTGAAAAGAATAGAGGGGTAAGCAAACCCACTTCAAAGTAGATCTTTGCTAAGCAAGAGGGCAGAAAAAGTAGTTGGGAGGAAGATGAAAGACCTTTACTAGTGTAGCAGGATACTGTGGGATCCTGAGGACTTTGGGCTTGTTGGAAAGCTGAGCCATTCTAGCTATTGCAATACAGATAAGTGATATAGCCTTCCCTTCCCTACACGGATACAGTGATAAAGAAAAGCTTTATACAAGTGCTTTTATTCTGTACAGAAGCAGAGGAAGC
Organism: Chauna torquata; assembly: GCA_013399475.1. NCBI lineage: Eukaryota > Metazoa > Chordata > Aves > Anseriformes > Anhimidae > Chauna > Chauna torquata. Next base: position 33,606 of record VXAL01008554.1, on the reverse strand, counting down.
AATCTCTCTGTAAATCTTGGTTACGAGGCATCACTGTATACATATGGATTTTTATTAGTGCAGCTGTTTGGCTGAAAAGAAATCATGGATCAGACTGAAATAGCTGTTCTTAAACTATCAAGCTACTTAGCCAAAGGTTGCTTAAGATGGAGTGAAGCATTTTCTCCTCCCACAAACTTCAAATTAGGCTAACTGTTTTGGAATACAATCCCACGTTCTCTGTGTTTTGTGCTGTCAGTCACTGCAGCACAGGATGAACGGGCGCTTTACATGGCCATACTGTGAACTGTACTGATTTTCAGCAGTGCTGCCCTGGTCGAGGACTTCACGAAGTGCAGCACAGGAGCCCCAGGACTCTTGTCTCCAGACGCAGTTCAATGGGACACGGGCCTCGGCATTAATACTGATTAAAGAAATTCTCACCACTTCTCACTCCTGCCTCTGCATTGCAGTTTGGCTGCCCTCTATCCTCTCTTGTCAGAGGCCAAAGAGATGCCTAGGGAATGATTTCAGAGAGTGTATCACAGCAATAAGAAACCTCCGTGACTGTTTATTTTTTGGGGTTCATTTTTTAACCAAGGTCAATTCAGTGATCTGGATTACAGATGAGCCCTTCAAATAGTTGTTTTGGTAAATGGTGGGCAGTCAATTGCACATTAAGGGTGGGAATAAGCAGACAGGGGAAGAGAGGGTAACTCTTAAGTTGGATGTGCTGCCAAACCCAGAGTCTCATTGAACTAAATCTTCAAGTAAAGTGATATAGAAGTAATTGAAATGATAATCAGAGTTATCATTCTGATGTCTTGGGGTCTGTGCTACCTGCTTTGTAATGTACATAAATGGTTGTACAAGACAAGAAATAACAGAGTAAAATGTTTAATTTTAAACATGTATGTCATCATTTAGACCAGTTCAGACCTTATTTACAAATCTATTACTTGCATATAATATTTACTTTTCATTATTCCATTTTATTTCATTATATGCTATACTGGCACCCATATATTACATAGCACTGAATTTTGTCATCATGATGACCAATAACTGGGAAGATCATTGCTCCTTAACAATCAAAAGCATAAAATATCTTGTAATGTCATTCAATTGAAGATCATCTCTATTTACCATCTCTATTTATGCATTGGCATTGCTTGACTGTAAGTCACTTTCTTAGATATTTTTGAGTGAGAAGTTTGTCTTTATTTTCAGAGGTGAATTATCTGGATGTTGTAGCATACTTCTTGCTGGTTATTTTTAAAAATACATAGTCTGTGTATAACTTTCAAACTTTTTTGCTCTGAGTTTTGACAGGTACATACAGAGATAACATCTGAAATTCAAGATACACAGACTATTAATCACATGTATGATCTCAAGAGTTGGCTTTTGTATATATCCCTTTCCCTTTCCCTTTCCTTTCCATATGCTAGAAGTAGCTGAAGACTCTTGACTCCCTGCAAAGGCAAGTTAGATGAAAATATATATTTTTTCATCTGCTCAGAAACAGATAATTCTACTTGGCTACACTCTGTTAAAGGTTACTAACAGGAGACGTAGAGGTCTGGACTAGTGAAGAAGGCATGGAAATGAAAAGCAGAGATTAGGGTTTCACAGCTACTTGTGCCACCAATTTCATCTGTGACATCTGTCAGCCACCTTTCACCTGCCTTCTTTAAGTACTTTCTCAATTTGTATTTATGCAAAGCTGATTCCACAGCTGTTATCCTAGCTGAAGCACAGGGGATGGAAACACAGGCCTTCAGAGCTCATGTCATGAGCTCCAACAGTATGAAATAAAGCTTCTTTTAGGATTTTATCTGAATTATACTCCCTTCAGATCAAATATTGAGGAGGACTTCTAACAATACAGACACAGGGGATGGAACCTCTAAATACTGTAAATAAAAAATAGGAATTCAAATACTGAATTATTCATATTCAAATATTGTCCATGAAATTCCACATGTGTTTCTTCAAGTGCCAAATTACCTCTTCCTGATAGTGCATAGAATAATATAAAAATTAGCAAGATGGTTACTCAAGAATGATACTACACTGGAAAGATTAGTAAAAAAAGGAACACAAGGAGCTGGTTCTGTATTTTTCTCTTACTCTTTTTTTATGTCCGTTCTCAGTCACTGCCAGTTTCCCTGTATGTCAGGAAGTTCACCCACCTCAGCAGGCCCAGATGTGCTCTGCAGAAACATTTTCCTCTGTGTTCTCTAGAGGCTTCCCACCAGCTGCAGAGGTTAGGAGGCAGAACAAGGAAAACAGGAATGCTCTTATGGCCAGCCACGCTCTTTTGTCAGAAAAGATTAACTGTGAGCAAAAGGTTCACCATCTATCACAGAAAGCAACATCTACAATTTGCTTTTGAAGGGAAATTGTGTACTATTTACAGAATCTTACTTGTCTTGTTCTTTTAAAATTGTGGTGATTCACTGAGATAGGTTTTTTTTTTTTTTTGTGGTGAATTGAGTTTTTGAGGAATAGGAGGAAAATGCATTTTATTGTCTAATTTAAAACCATGCTACAATCTGATTGCAGTAACTTGGAATCCAAGTATATGATTTCTGTGTCAGCAGCATATAGAAGGTTCAATATAAGAACAGTAAAATCATGTTTAACATAGGAGATGCTTGTGCTGCTTAGTAGGCAATGTTTCCAAGTAAAGAAAGTTCAGAAAAGAAAAGAAAGTAATGGGAAACATAACCTTTTATAAGGCTTCTCCACTTTGTGCAGAGTTGATGGTAAGAAGGAGCTTCATCACATCATGTGATGGTTGGTTACTTGCTAAATGAGTCATAACTGTGCCCACTTGGACAGCCAGCTCACACTGCTCTCAAAATCACAGCAAGATTTTCTCTTGATGAGCCTCATGGGCAGTTATTTTATCCTCCTTGCCTTAACAGTGGTTCTATGCACAGTGGGATTTTTCTTGCTGCACATTTTGTAATAAAAAATGGGAGCCAGCTGGAAGCAATAGCAGTTCTGGCACCAGAGGTCAAGCACCAAGATTTTCTTTTCCAAATATCCTGTTGTTCCTCTCATTTTGGCCCACTTGCTCCATTTATAACTATTTCTAGCCAGAACAGACAAAATGTTATTCTGTGCTACAGAGTTAATAACTGCAAATATGCAGTGCTTTGCAGAAATATATGCAAAAAAATCTTTGTGACATGCTTGCTATGCTTTGCACGCTGGACTTTCACCCTCCTGAGCAGAATTTGCAGCAGTGTTGCTATCAGTACTGGGAGATACCCTGTTTGTGGTTGTGATGACAGGAGGATAATGCATGCTGACTCCTTTAGAAAGAACTTTTTCTGGTATGCAGCAGCATTTCTAGATATGGTGATATCTAGAATATGATATCTATATGCTAATATTTACTGACTTTTTTTTTTTACAGTAACTGCAAACAAGAAAAAAATAACTGAATCAGTGTTTATGAGACAGTCTTTCAGGGGTTTTCAGAATGCTGTGAGGAGGACAAAGGCAAATTCTGTGTCCATAGTGATGGACATAGAATACCTTGTATTTATGCATTAAAGAGAACAGCCCTGACTACTTTTCTTAACTCACAAGCTATGGAATATAAGATTATGTATCATATAACTATATGAGAACATCCCGAAATATATCAAGACTATCAAGACTATTGATGTATAGTTTTCAAGTATGGCAAGTATGTCCTGCATTCCTTCTTTTGGTGTGGTATAAATATATACAATTTGTTTCTATGAATGCCTACTTAAAAATGTGTATAATTCGTTGGAACTGTAGGTTTTTTTTTTAATATGCTTTAATACCTTGGATTGTATATTTTTAATTTTTTTTATGATAGCATATTTATTAGCTATGACAAGCTTATTTCTTAGCTTTCCCCCTCAAAATCCAATTGCAAATCGATGTAAATATTGATTTAATGAAAAAAAGTATAAATATTAAACTAAAATTCAAAGCTAGGGCAGACAAAAATGGAATAACTGGAACATATAGTTTGAGCTTATAGTCTGTAGGAAGCGCTTACTCTAAGGGTGCCTCCCAGGTACCAGGAAGCAAAAAAAAAAAAAAAAAAAAAAAAAGTCCCAAACTGTAATTTTTAAAAAGAGGAACTTTACAGTTTCTTAAAAGCAAAATAGAAACTACCTATTATGGAATGAGTTGCATGACAATTTTCTGCCTGTGACTTCAAAAAATTGATAATCACATTAGATACCTAAAATCCTACTTACACCTGGTTCAATGTACCAGTTGAATTGAAATGAGTAGATATTTTCAATTATTTACAGCTTAACTGGGCCTTCATGATAGTACTTATGATAATAAAAGAAATATTTTCACTGTTTCTGTTTCTCACATTTCTCTCCCTTTGACAATGGCTTCAAATATCTGTTAAGAACAGTTTTTGTTTGTTTGTTTGTTTGTTTGTTTTTGAGTGGTCTGACCACTCAGTCAGTGATCTTGAGTTAGCTATCTGAGACATCTACACATGCAGCAAAGACATAAGTTATGTCTGCACTGGAACAGATATCCATCTAAGTGAGCAGCTCCCTTGCCCACAAGCCAAATAAGTGGATCAGTTTATGTCCACACAGCTCAGAGTTTTCTCTCTTCTAGAGCAAATCGTTCTGTTCACGGTACCTGATGTAGTATCTGTCCCATGCGCTTGACTAGGATGCCTCGTTACAGGACGGATCATATGGGCTGTTCACATTTGTCCTTGACTCTTGTCTGGCACTTGACTATATATACTTTGCTAAGAGAGTATTCAGGATATTTAAAATTAGAACATTTACTGTAGAGTGACAGCACATCCCTCTACAGCATGTTAGAGTTTCCATGGTCCACTGGGAATACACCAAAGCAGAAAAAAGGCAGAATTATAAGCATGCTTTAGTGTCTCATACAGTAAATATGTTTGTGTTTTTTTTTCTTTTGTTTTCTGATTGATATTTTATTCTGTCTAGGTTGGCCTTTGTTATTAATATATTTAATGAAATCTGCTCTGATACTGTTGTGAGGGAGTTAAAAAAGACTGGAAGTCTTAGGTAAACATACTTAAACTATATCAGAGTAGGTTCACTGGGTATCAATAACAAGTAAATTGCACCACTGTGAATTTCCTAATGCAGACAGGACGTGAATTCAGCACAGAAGTATTCCTGATAGGCTCACTAAAGAATGTTTGAGAATATGACAAGCTTGTTTGTAAGGCTGCCTCATATGAGGAAATTTCCCCTGATGATTTACATACTGATAATCCTGCACCAGTGCAGTGAAGAGGAGCTTTACATGAAATCTTGTGGCCTGTTATGTCACCTGAATATATCTCCTACCGTCTCACATTGTCTGCTTCAAACATTAGTAGTGAGAACTAATCCAAACCCGTAAAAGTTAAGTTTTGTGATGGAGGAAGCTGAGAACATTTTAATGAAAGTCAATCAAGTATTCCATTGTCTCAGATCTTATCCTTTTCTGTTGCCTCATTGCAAATATTATGTTATTACAAGTAGTGACGGCCTCACCAGCTAAGATGATATTAAATATCTTGGGACAAGGGTAGGAAGCCCTGCAGTATTTAATTAAGAACTGGCCTTGGCATTTATTTGGAAATAAAACTTCAAGGAAGAGAGGATATCCCTTCTGCTTTCTTCCTTCAAAATCCCTAATTCCATCTTGCTCATTTTACTGGTCCCCAGGCCCTTCTGAAAACATCTGTTACTCCCATCATCATAGCTGCAGTGATTCTAATGTGGAATAATAAGTATGCTTCATTATGAGTGCATTGTAAGGGTAGGTATTTGCCAGTACTAAGCCGCAGATGCAACTTTAACCCTACAATTGCCCACTAACCAAGAGTGCAGGTTGAAAAACAGTGGATGAATCTTCTCATGAAAAACAACTAAATTAGGAGGGTCTAAGGATACTGGAGCTGGCAGAACTGAAAGACTTCTGTGGTTTTCTTGAATCAAGCAGTGATTTCATTTCATCAGAAAAGGTGTCTGACATTTGCAATTAGTTTTCATAGCTGCTAGATCGTATCTAGTGGACCATAACCAGGAAAGTATGCTCTCTCCAGAGCAAAGAATTTGAACAACTAAAGTAAAATTATGCATGTCAGGGATGAAAATAGCTATATTACTGTGTGCTGGAAAAATAATACGTTTCAGAACTCTGACTCTTATAAGGTGTAATGTAGGCATCAACTTTACATTGCTCCCCTTCTTCTTTCATAAATCATCATTTAACTACCTTAAAAGGAGAAATAATATTAAACTCAAGATCCTTCTCTCCGAAGATTTCCATTTGAAGAGGTTGACAGAGGTGATATTGGCTCATCCAAAGGTCAGTAATAATTTTGCAAAGGTAGTAGTATTTTCTTTCATAACCATTACCACTTTTGTTTTGCACAATTTTATCATACCGAGACTCCATAGTTTTGTCAATGATTTCTTCTTCCAGCAAGTTTTCCAATGTTGGGATCCTTGAGTCATCACATATCTCAAGGTTGTTCCATTTGATTTCCAGTGGGCATGCATGGGAACACATATCCTGACTTACGACAAAATTCTTGCATAATTTCTTTATCAACAGGAGAGAATTCTTTTCTTCTGCTTTACTACTTACATAGCCTATAAGTTTCAACTGTTTTGGTTCTTATCTTTGCTTCGTGCTCCAAATTTTCAAACTTCAAACCCCAAGAAGAAGCAGGAGGAGCAGAATTTGTTAAGGCCAGTTTCATGTGGATTTATTCCAAATCCTTATGCTAGTCATCCCCCAAGCTGTTATTACTTCATCTACAACCTTGCCTGCTAGCACCTTAGTTTTCTTCCTACTTTAAGACTTCTCTTTTTTCCCTCCAAGTAAGCTTTTATCTTCCATGACCCTGGCAACACTGTTGAGCTGAAACTGAACTGTTTTCATGGAGTAGGGTTAATCATCTCTCTACTTTTATGCCCGTTTTCATGAAATTTATTGGAACTTAATAGCTTTAAGACCTATACTTCTGTGTTAAATGTGGTAGAAATTGGACATTTGCTTCAAAGTTACCTGGGAAAACATTAGCAGACCACCTAATCTTCTTTTTCTTACAGAAATAAAATGGGTCCTTTATAAGGAGAACTATCATGAGGACATCAAGAACAGTAACTCTCAGAATTTTGTTTTGTTCCAGTGCTGAAGAAAAATCAAATTTGTAATTATAGAAACTAAAAAGATCATTGTGAGTAAAATTTTATGGAAAGACTAAGAACACAGCCTGGTAATAAAAAGCAAGATGAAGAAAAGGCACTGAGGACCTCAGCTTTTTTCATGCATCAGTATGGTCTGTTCCTGCGCTCTAGGAAGGCCAGCTGTCCTGGGCCCTTTTGCCTTCCAGGACCTCTCCCATTGGATCCCTGCAAGTAGATCCCTGAACAAGCCCAAATCTGGTCTCCTGAAGCCCAAGACTGTGACTTTACTCTTTGTCTAGCTCAGTTCTCTCAGATCTTAAGCTCTACTATCTCATGGTTACTACTTTAAAGGCTGCCATTGATCTCTGCAACATCCATTCCTTCTTCTTCATTTATTAATAGCCAGTCCAACAAGGCACATCCCCTAGTTGACCCAAAAGTCATCAGTTCATTAATCATCATCAATTGTCCTTGATGATCTCCAGAAATCTCCTGAATTGCTTGCCCCATGTCAAATTGCTTTTCCAGTAGATACTGAGGTGGTAAATCATGGGATTAATTGTGTAGAACAATTAGGTATGTAAATACTTTTACTGAATTCTGACACTGATCTTCTCCCTTGAAGAACACTCCATTGGAAAAATATGCAGCAGGAAACTAGTTACATTGAGTGAAAACCACTCCAGGCAACAATGTATGCAACCCTAGCTAGGCTTATTGTGGTGGTTTTACCCAACTAAACAGCAGAACTCCACCACAACCACCTGCTCACTCCCCCTCCTCAGAGGAACAGGGGAAGAAAATATGATGGACAAGGGCTCAAGGGTTGAGATAAGGATAATTTAATTAAAGGAAAAAAAAAAAAAGAAATAATACAAGCAAAGGCCGCGCGGAAGCAAAGAAAGAAAGAATTCTCTACTTCCCGTCAACGAGCAGTGTTCGGCCACGTCCTGGGAAGCAGG